>WEIT01015164.1:0-11710 GCA_013389985.1 Dryoscopus gambensis | reverse complement strand
TCCTAGTGTCTGGAATAAATGTCCAGATGCTCTAAAAATAAAAACGTTGATGCTGACATGCTTCCTTGGCTGCTTTTGCTGCTATTATTTGCAGCTGGTGTCTATGTCTCAAAGAACTCAAGGACACAGCAGCTTAAATATTGTGTCCCAAGAATAAGCACTGCTGGTGAAGGGGCGATATCAAAAACTGGTTCAGTCAGCAACTAAGGAAACACCAAACAAGAATGAGGCTGTTTGCGTCTGATCACACCAAATAACAGTTACCCATCAAAAATAAAGGAAAAACAAAAATGAAGTACAAAATCAGCCATTTGAAACACTCTGGAGTATTCTAGAACCTGCAGTAACATCAATTTTTTCTAACTGGGCACTTGAAGTTATATCGGTATTCTGATTTCCTATTCTCCATCTCCAAGTCTTAACCCTCAAACTTCCTCTTCATTCTCTTCAAAGACAAAGCAGAGGGTAATTTCGAGGCTAAGATAAAACTACCAAACTGCTCCTCAGAAGACTTTTTGCCAGGGTTTGGATTTTCAAGAAGCTCTTTAGTCCTGCGGAGACTTTATCTACACATCTCCGCTCCAGTTCTGCATCAGCACAATCTAAATTAAAGGCTACACAACAGCATGACAGGGAGCTGTCTGGACAGAGCTCTATCCAGTGTGGAGACTGTGCCAGTGTGGCTTTCAGAAGTATCATTATGGCAATTTGAATTACAAACAACAAACACAATTTTGGAATAGAAAAATTTCCTATTATCTCTGCCAGGAGTCTGATTGATTTTACTTCAGACATCGCACCTCCTAACAGAGAAACCAACTCTTGAAAAGATGTTCATGCTTGATCTTCAGAATTTGGGAGAACCTTTATCTAGAGCACATACTTATGTAGGTGTTTGATATCCACAAGTCAACTTCAAATATCCTCATCTGAGTTTCAAAAGATGAACTACCGACTAAAACAGGCCACTTTTGCAAATAAGCCTCACTGGGATATCCATGTGGCCAGAAATCAAAAGATATGTGTCTTCCCAGATTGCTGCTCCTGTAAAAGATACTGTGCAGTCTTAAGAACTCAACCTAGCCTCTCTAAGCCCCAGTTTCCATTAAGTGGAATAACGACTTGATTTTGATCACGTCTTTACTGTGAGGGTGGTGAGGCACTGGAACAAGTTGCCCAGAGTAGATTTGGATGCCACATCCCTGGAAATGTTCAAGGCCAGGTTGGATGGAGCTCTGGGCCCTGTTCTAGTGGAAGATGTACATTCCCACGAAGGGGAGACTGAACTAGATGAAGTTTAAGTCCCTTCCAATCCAAACCATTTTGAGATTCTGTGATTTTCTTGGATAAACCAAATACATTATTTAGTCTCTCTCTGCTAAGATGTCAAAACACTCTTTCAGCTCTTTCTTTATGTTCTCTTGTTTGGTCATGTCTTTATCTACTCTTCTTAAAGCATAGACACTAAACAAAATCCCAGCTCCAGCCACATTAATGTAATAACTACAGAGGTATAGTCTCTAACCCTCCTGAATACTCCTTGCATATCCATCTAAGGGTTGCACAGCCATGCCCAGCAGAGGTACATTAGAGGCAGCTACTAATGATGCCTCCTAGATACTCACTGTTTTTCGTAAGGTAGTCCTCTGTACCACTGACATAGACCTACATATTCTTCTCATAGCTATATGAAAGAGTGTTTGTGTGTGAATTAAATTGTTTTGCTAACTACTACATTAATTTCAAGGCATTTGTCTGTTGCTTAACGGAAATAATTTAGTCCACAAGATTAGGAAAGTGACAGAGGAGGTAGCTCTGCCATACAGGACGAAGAAAAAGTTCAATGTAAGATAGAATTTAAGGACCACAATAGAACAAAAAATATGAGAGAGCGCTAAAAACAGACCTTTAACCACTCGATGTGGCTAAAGATTGCTGGCATTTTATGAAACAACTGCGGTTTTCTAGAAGATACAGATTAACCTGAAACCAGAACATTTTCATGAAGCATACACTAATTTCAGCAGAATTTTTGTCAGGAAAGATTGCTAAGGCCCAGGATATAATTACTGGACAGAACTACCAACCAAGCAATTCACCATCATTCAAGTGTAGAAGCAGCCAACAGATAAAGGACTCTTGCCTCTTTTCCAGAGCAACCCAAGCTCCATACCCACTGTGTCACAGGAGAAAGTTACATTTGCCTCTCCCACACCTCAGTGTTTCTACTCTTATGCTCCCAACTACTGAACATTTTCTGGATATTTCTTTTTCTGGTTTTTAATTAAAAAAAAAGATCTGATATGAAATAAAACCACATGCTAAACCCACATTTTTTTAATTAAAGAGAATACTAGAAAAGTTTTGTTGTGAGAACCGCATTGACGTAAAAAAAGGACACAGAGGGAAATTGCACTGAACCAGTGCAGACAGGGATGCATAAACAGTGAACTGTTTATCTCTAAATGCTTTTGGCACCCAACACATTTTAATCAGCTGTGTCTGTAGATCTACATTGGATAGTCTCAGACAGTAGTTATCACCTCTAGGTTTTTGCACAGATTAATGTGGGATGTGTACCCCTGTTAATGTTCACGCAAATTCTAAAATTAAAAGTCTGTATTTCCAGACAAACTTGCAAGCACTCTTGCTTTTTCTTTGACCAAGCTACAAGCTATGCATGCTTACTCACCTGCATGCTCGAAGTAGTGGCCCAGTTGGAGGAAAGATCTGTGCAAGGGTGGTGTAACATGGGATGGCTACAGCATTGTAGAACCCAATCTATGAAAAACAAGAATGAAAAAAAATAGATGTTGCCAAACTACAACACTGAAATCTAACAGCCAGCTAGCTCAAAGTTCTTTACTCAATTGCTACTTATATTACTTATTCACACCTCTGCATCTCCTTTTAATACCCAAATACTTTAAAAGAAGCAGCAACAGTGAAATCTTTGGTAATTACAAGCTGCTTACACACCTTTCTTTTATGACTGATACGGCTGCTTCAGGTAGAGTTTTCTACAGAACCTTTTATTAGTCAATTGATTCATTTTATTTGTTCAGGATATGTCTACCTGTTTGGTGTCAGTAGTGGTGGGAAGTAGGTGGATATACTAGAGACATTTCTGCAAACATTATTTATGTGATGATTTTATTTTTTAAAAAAGGAAAGTTTTGCAGCATTCACAAAATACAGTCAGATTATGGATTGTTCTGATGTCCTCCAGCATCACATGGCTCAAAGTAGTTAAAATGCTGGGGCCTTTCCACATTTGTGAATGGTGTGCACTGTGATCAATAACTGGTTTGCAGTTGCTTTTCAGGTATGCAGTTCAATAATATATTTTTACCATTATCATATTTAGAGAACACCAAATGAGCACATTTTAATGATATCTGACTCATACAAGCTTAGGGGCCTATGATGGCTATGATCTCACAGCTGAATTGTCATGACATGAAGAAATTTTTAGAAAATGCTACTTATATATTATCAAGGATGACAGGTTGCATTCAGATTCATTATAACATCACTCACTTATCCCAGACTCTTATGACAGTTACAATAGTGCACTATGATCCCTTCCTTTGGGCAGAATTTTTAATGCCTTTTAGTATTAATGCCTATGTATTGCACCATAACCAAAGCATTTGGTAATATCTCTTTTTTTAATAGTCCAAACTTTGATCCTTATGCAGAAACTGAAGGGCAACTCATCTTCATCAATACAAAGATTCCTCCCATACTGCTATGTAACCAAGTCCTCTGTGTACTTTAAACAAAAATAAGATACATTTTCTGAGCTATGAACCAACACTGAGATGAAGTACTTACAGTGCAACCAACAGAAAGAAACTGCAGGTGGTGAAAAGGCAAGGCTACATACATATGGGATGTCTGCTCATCCACACTATTTCACATACTGCATCGTTTTCTTCCTATTTGTTTTGGGTTTTTTCTTTTCTTATTGTTTACTTGTTTTTAAGGGGGTCTACTTTATTTCAGCAGAAAAAGGAGATCACTTCATAATTATCAAAAACTAAATAGCGATATTAGAAATGGTCACATGTAGACCTTCTGGCTCAATGAACATAACAGAATCAAAGAATAAGATGAGTTGGAAGGGACCCTCAAGGACTATCATGTCCAGTTCCTGGCCTTGCATAGGCCCATCCCCAAGAGCCACACCATTTGTCCAAGAGCACTGTCCAAACACTTCTTGAACTCTGGGAGTCTGTTCCAGTGCCCAACTACCCTCTGGGTGAAGAACCTTCTCCTAATATCCAATCTAAACATATTCTGACACTCCCTCATGTCCTATCACTGGTCACCACAGAGGAGAGATAGGTGCCTGCCCGTCCTCTTCCCCTTCCCCTCACAAGGAAGTTGTAACTGCAATGAGGTCTCCCCTCAGTCCCCTCTTCTCCAGGCTCAACAGACCAAGTGACCTCAGCTGCCCTTCATGAGGCTTCCCCTCAAGGCCCTTCACCATCTTTCTTACCCTCCTTTGCACACTCTCTAATAGTTTAATATTATTCTTATATTGTGGCACCCAAAGCTGTCCCCAGCAGTCGAGGTGAGGCCACCCCAGTGCAGAGCAGAGCAGAGTGGGACAATCCCCTCCCTTGCCCTGCTGGCGATGCTGTGCCTGATGCCCCCCAGGACAGGGTTGGCCCTCCTGGCTGCCAGGGCACTGCTGGCTCATGTTCAACTTGCCACTGACCAGGACCCCCAGGCCCCTTTCCGCAGCACTGCTCCCCAGCATCTCATTCCCAGCCTGTCCACACATCCAGGGTTGTCCCATCCCAGGTACAGAATCCAGCACTTTCCCTTGTTGAACTTCATACAGTTGGTGATTGCCCAGCCCTCTGATTTGCTGAGGTCTCCCTGCAGGGCCTCCCTGCCCTCATGGGAGTCAACAGCTCCTCTCCTCTGTGAACTTGCTCTGTATCCCTTCCAGTCCTGTGTCCAAGTCATTTATGAAGATGTTGAAGAGCAGAGGGCCAAGGGTGGAGCCCTGTGGAACCCCAGCAGTGAGAGGTCCCCAGTCTGACGTCATCCCATTCACTGTAACCCTTTGTGCTTGACCCATGAGCCAGCTGTTCATCCATAAAACAGGAAAAAACTTTTAGCTACGGGCTGAAACAACCACTTACGAAGATAAAAAGTGTTGTTGACACTTGTAAAAATTTAAGGTAATTGTGGTCTTGCTAGAGCTACAAGTACAAAAAAGGGAATAAGTTATGACAGCGGAGACCATATTGTTATTTAAGCAAAAATTTGAAAAAAAGTTTTCCACTGCTACTTTAAAAAATGACATCGTTGCATGCAGAACATAGAATTCAGCAGTCTGAATAACCCAGTTTCAAAGGCAATATTCACTAATATATAAAATGTTTTTTCCATACATGTTTTATGTACAAACATGTACTCTTTTACTGAGAGAGTTCATACCTGACCCTGAGGGACTTCATCTTTCTTATCTCTGTCCATCATAGGAATAGGTTGAATACCTGTTTTCTTCATTTCATCGCCCTGCAGAAAAGTAGAGAGAGAGAGATTAAGAAAACAAAAACAAGATTATTGAGACCTGACTTAATATCCATCTTCTATTCTATGTCAATGTAAAAATCCAGAATTTAAAATAACATGTGGCATCACTCTGAGGCATCTCAGAAAAATGCCTAAGGAGAGGCTCATTTTGTACATTCACCTAAGTGATAACGTAAATAGCAGATTCTGTCAATGCACACACATTTTTCCTTGGTTCCAAGTGTGTCTCCATAATAAAAAGCAGCTGGAAGTTTAAACCCAAAGAAATCATTCTATTCTGTTCTATTCTAGTCTCATCTTTCAAAATATCTGTTTAAAGCACCATAATACAACGACCAGTAGAACACAACTCACCCATCCAAGGAAAAGCTGAGTAAACCAGATGAATTAATGTGCCCTCTTTGTCAAAAATTTTGTGGTTTTCACCAGGCTGCTTTGAAGAAGCTGCTTTAAAACAGCCTTCTTTTCTTTCAGTACATTATCCCTCTAGATTCATGAGAGGAATACTGGGAAAAACAGTGTATCCAAATACCAGATACATGTAAGGTACAAGAGAAAACTCTCTCCTTAAATTTCACCTATTACCAGCAGAGCAGCTAAAACACATTTCTGAGCACTACATTGGACCTTGAAAAGATTACTTTGTAAAAATATGTAAGTAGCTTGGTACATTCTGTAACAAATTGAAGTTTTCCAAGTCTTATGCCTCAACTGCATTGTCAGAACACCACAGGCAACTACAGTGACTACAGCAATGACTGCTTTTGGCTATTGCCCATGTCTGAGATTCCAAAGTGATCTTCAATTGATTAACCTTATGCGCTGGGTTTGCATGGCAAAACATGTTTTGGTAGTGGGGTGTGAGAAGATGCCAGAAGCTTCCCCCATTTTTTAACCTAAGAGGTTTTTATCATCCTTGCAGTACAGATGTATTGGTTTATAAGTCTCTTAAAAAGTACTGCTGAAAGGGTTTAACAGTTGCCTCACATCTCACAAAAAATATCACAACAGACATATTTATACAAGCTTGTAATTCTATATAATTGATGAACAACATATTATTTTGCTTGAATTGTATCAGTCTGGGAAAGCTTCATGCTGAGTGATACGAAGGCAGAACTTAGTTGAAGACATTAGCTATACTGGGCTTTGGGAAAAAAAGATCACTGTGACATACCACAAAATTGCTGCAAGCTCTTCTAGAGCTATTGTCTTAGTTAATGATTGCACAAAGAAGAAATATTATAAAACACTCTGATTACATCACTCAACATATTAAAGTGATGAATTCAAGTAGTTATTAGAAGCAGTAGTCTATCTTACTTTTAGAACTGTAATATTCTATCCTACTTGTAACTTATCATGCTGGTTTTGGCTGGGGTAGAGTTAACTTTCTTTGCAGTGGCTCGTATGGAGCTGTGTTCTGGATTTGTGCTGAGCACAGAGTTGATAACACAGAGATATTTTTGTTATTGCTGAGCAGGGCTTACACAGAGCCAAGGCCTTTTCTGCTTTTCATACTGCCTTGCTGGTGAGGAAGCTGGGGTGAATGGGAGGTTGGGAGAAGGTGCAGCCAGGACGAGTGACCCCCAACTGACCAATGGGACATGCCAGGCCATATGACATCATGCTCAGCATATAAAGTGAGGGGAAAAAGGACATAGGGGGGACATTTGCAGTGATGATGTTTGTCTTCCCAAGTAACCAGTACACGTGATGGGGCCCTGCTCTCCTGAAGATGGCTTAACACCTGCTTGCCCATGGGAAGCAGTGAATTAATTCCTTGTTTTGCTTTGCTTGCGTGTGCAGTTTTTGCTTTCCCTATTAAACTGTCTTTATCTCAACCCATGAGTTTTCCAGCTTTTACCTTCTGATTCTCTCCCCAGTCCTTCTGGTGGGGGAATGAGCAGCTGGCGGGGGTTAAACCACAACACTTATGTAAAATAACCATTCAATCTAGTTAAATATACTTTTCTAGCGGTAACGTTTTTCCCAAATACGTAACAATTTCTGCAGTGAAACACAATCTAATCTTTCTATACCTGTGGCTGGATCTCTCAGCCATTCTGATTGGATCACAATATATTCAACTTCTACAGTGCCTCAATCAACCTCCTCTTAAAAGAGGATTCAATAAAACACCTATTACAGAATTCAATTGCTGTCAAGAAATTCTAATTTAAATTTCCTCCATGAAATAGCAATATATTAACATCTACCTTTATTAACTCATCCTTGGATTACAAAAATTAACATCTTGAGAGGTGCAATTATGTCCATAATTCTATCTTCACTATTTTTGAGTACAGAAAATCAGTTTGATCCTTCCTTCTCCACTGAGTTCACAAGATTTGCATTGAAAAGTCTGTTTACTTAGCAAAAAAGTTGAGTATGTAATCAGTGAGGCATGTCAGAAAGTGAGTACTGAACTAGATCTCTGAGTTTATACAGTCAGCATTTTTCAAATATTTTGTTGTAGTCTAAGCTGTTTACAATTAAGTGAACAAGAACATGTGAATACAAAATACACCCACAAGAAGCGCACATCTGGAATTTCATAATGAACATGCAACAGGCAGGATAACAATCTCCACACTTTTTGCATGCTACATCAACTCCATGGGCCTGATTTCTATTTTATGCCTGAGTAAAACAGAAATAAGCCCACTGAATGCTGCAAGATTCCACAGGGCACATAACAGAAAAGAAAAGCACTTTATCATACACACGTTCAAGAGTAGTTCTGAAAATACAATATATCTCCTAAAGTTGCACAACTCCACTCTATGCAACAACGTCAGAATTTATTCCTTATCCCCAGAGCAGTCACTTCCACTTTAAAAATTAAACAATTAGGATATTTAGTCCTCAGCACAAGACATGTGAGAGACTATATATTTATTTACGAACATGATTACATTACTACAGTTCAGTGCCTTGTTTCAATTCTCAGTACACCTTAACAGTCAAGTAACTTTCAATATATTGAAGACCCAGCTTTCTCTGAGATACTGTTGTTGAGCTGGCTCACAGAGAAGCCTCAGAAAAGCTTTAAAATTTTTCATATTTGCTTTTTCTGTACTCACACGATAGCTTTATAAGTATGTTTCAAGGCAGCTGACCTGGAAGCTGGTTTCATATTTTGCATTTCTACAATTAACTATAGTTAGTGACTACAGTTAGCAACTTCTATGTTCTGTTGCTTGGTCACTTTATGTTAGGACATACTTTCTACATTATCTTGAACAGAGAGAGAAAACATTGCCTGAAAATTAGATAGGTTACACAGGTCTTGAAATAGCTTCAGAGTAAGCAACAAACACATGCATGCACCAATGAGCTCTCTTTAAAACAAGCACACCAAGATATTGATTGAAAAACACTCATAGTTTGGTTTTTTCCTTCCTGGATGCTTCCATTTATAAGGAGAGTAAACAAAAGAATCACACATACCTCAGCCCAGAACTCCGCATATATATCGTTGGCTGTCAGTCTGGTAACTGGCCACAGCTTTGTTACAGAACACAGATCACAAGCCGTCATCATCAGTCCAATCACTCTATCTCTAAAATAAAATAAAATAACATTAAATTGTAAGTTTGGTAAAGAATTAACGATCACTCCACTATGTTTTCATTTCCCTTTCCTCAGCTTAATCAGCAGCAATGTATATACACTACAAATTTTCTCCCACCTAGCTTGTTTCTTCCTCATTTGTTTATGATTCATTGGTAAGGCATGGCACGGACTCTGTACTGTACTCCTTGTTGTATTCCCTACATTGTCTGCAACCAGAGTTCACTGACCATCCTCTACACAATCACATACATTGACAAGGGCACACAGTGCCTGCCTGTTAAAACACTCACATGCCCCTCCATAATTTTCTGAAAATACAGTACAAGTCTATAAAAAGAAAGATGGCATATCTCATTGCTGCATTTCTTTCTGTTCTTTAAAGAGAGAGGAAAACACACCCCAAAAGAGAGGAAAGACTACTTCTGAGTCTGTCTCAGATACTGTCATTGCTTTGTTGGAATGAATTCAAACCCTGATAGAAAGAATCCAGTGCGTGACTCTGTCCTATACGCTGACAAACCTGCCCACAGAATAACTGAATAACATCACTGGTATTAAAATCATTATTAGAATAAGGCACACACACAAAAAAATTCCTATTTAATCAATTTTATAGCACAAATCTATGGTTTATGAATCTAGGTTTTATGAAGAAAACTGGCAATTTAATTTAAATTCACATGTTTTCACCCAATGGAGAAATTAAGATGGCCCTTAAGAACACCTATATCTTTGTTAATAATGCCTATTCCATGTGAAAAAGCATGAAGCTTGCTAACTTGCCAGCCAGTGTGATGGCAATCATTAAAACTGTACCAACAGACAAATATACCAGAGGAAATACACAAATACACAGTATAATCAATCAATAAATGGCAAAGTGCACTTTCCCTAAGTTAAAACAGGAGTCATTAGTCATGTAAGGGTCAACACAAATATAAAGCAATGGAAATTACTGCTACATATGTGGAATTTTACTCCCTGCTGGTCTTAGAGATCACATACATAAGAAAATTACCATTCAGAGATCTTTTTAAAAAAATTAGGTTTCTCTTTCTAGACTAATGCCATTGGGATCTACTTCTGATTTGCTGCTTTACCTGTGTGTTTGGTTCTTAAGGTTTAATGCTCCCGTCTGATGCAGCTCTTCAAGTTGTTTTCTGTTTCCAAAATACAAGGCAAGGTCTGTGGCAATGATGGCTTTCCGGATGATCTCAAGTACTTGCTCATATTCGCTGGAGCTCAGATTGGAGAAGACATTGTGCCCTTCCAGCTATGAAAAAGTAAAAAACCAATAAAAAGCACAAGCTCTAATTCTGAGATGATTTCAGTCTTTACTTCACCATAAAGGTTACAACAGTTTTACAGCCCAGTGACAAATTTTGTTGCAAATTCAAATGTTAATAGCCTGAAATTCCCATTTTTATTTTTACTTTTTAAACACTGTCATTAAAAAAACTATGACTAAGCCACCAATTTGTTTTTCGGACTGCTCCTTCTGAAGCCTGAAGGTATTACTAGAGAAAAATTATTTAAATATTTTTCTTTGTTTTAAAAGCACTACAGACACAGCACGTCCAGACAGTGCTAACTTGGAAACTTGTGATTCAATTCTGGTCCGGAGTCTGCAGTCAAGCTGGTAAACTGAGTGCCTGATTCCCTTAAGCACAGATTTGATACTGTGTAATATATCGTATGGATAAAGAAACACTGAAGTTAAAAATACAAAATAATTTTGTTTTCCTAGTGTTCCAAATGAAATGTGCTTGAAATTGCCGCATTTACTGACACAATTTTCTATATAAAAATAAAGTAATTATTTTAATGCATATGAACNTAATTATTTTAATGCATATGGACATTTACGGGAAAAAGCTGCTTTGTTCAGCCTTAAGTTGTATGACTCATAAACTAAAGACAATGGTTTCCACTATGGAGGCTCTGGTAACACACCACTGCCATCACTTTTCAGTTTCCACTATGTATTATTGCGCATTTAACTGACAATATCCATGCACTGTGATCACTCATGAAGCTATAGCACATTTTGTAAAGTCAAGACTATCTGCTGTCTCTAAGATTTGGAAAACAACTTGTCAAAAGTCTTCCTATTGTTGAGAGGAAGCAGACAAAAAAAAAGAAGGAGAGCTAGCCATGTCAATGAGTGCACATTCAGAAACAAAAAACATTATTAAAATATATTAAATGCAGATGGGTTTTGACATTTAATTGGCATTTGGGCTGAAGCTCAAAAAGTTTCCCTGACTCTCGTCAAGCATTTACATAATTTGCTCAAAATAAATCCTCTGCGGTACAAATAGGCTTGGTTTCTCTCACCATCCGGAACGTAAACATCATTTTCCAGTACTTTTACTTAGACAAGTAGATTTATTGTGAATAATGAATAGAAAATACAATCCATCTATGTCTCAATGCTCCTTTGATGGATTTCTAAGTCATAGAAAATGATGTTTAAAAAAAAAGTCAGAACATTTTAACCCATCATCAGCACTTTGGGAGCAAAAAATTAGTACTACTAGTTC
This sequence comes from Dryoscopus gambensis, assembly GCA_013389985.1. Lineage (NCBI taxonomy): Eukaryota > Metazoa > Chordata > Aves > Passeriformes > Malaconotidae > Dryoscopus > Dryoscopus gambensis. Next base: position 32 of record WEIT01015164.1, on the reverse strand, counting down.
TCAGGATTTAGCATTTTGGGGACCCTTTACTC
>WEIT01015159.1:200992-257250 GCA_013389985.1 Dryoscopus gambensis | reverse complement strand
CCTCCCCTGGGCTGGCTGAATAAAGCCAAACCCGGGCGTTTGGGTTTGCTTATTCCGTGTAAGGATTCACAGGCAGGAGCAATTTTAGTTTAAAGCGGCAACTTTGCGGCTGAGGGTCCAGTTCAGCACAGACCAGCTCAAACTGGTGCTTAGCCTGGCCAGCAGAGCCTGTGGGGGTGGGTTTTGGGACAAACTGGTCCGTTTGCAGGTGGGTTTGTGCCCTCCCGGGGCACTGGTGTCCCGTTCAGCAGCCGTGTGGAGCTCCCCAGTGCCCGCAGTCAGCACCCGGGGCTGGAGCGATGCTGCCCCGGCTGCCTCCCGCCACGGCCGGACCCCAGCAGTGCCCTCCCAAACCCGAGTTGGGGAGCAAGGGTGGGGATCCCCAAGTGCTTCCATATTCCAATCACTCCATCTTCTGGGAGATAATACTTTTAATTTTTGCCACACAAAGAATATGTCTTGAACCAGAAGGGGTTTGCCTAATTCATCATGCTTGCTCGGCACACAATACCAGGGCTGACAAGCAGAACATTTTAAAATGAGAGAAGTGGACATAATTAATGCTCATGAATTGCAAACGCTTCTTTATTAAAGGGCTTTTGCTTGCCCCAGGACCATCTGCTTCATATCACTGTGCCAGGGTCCTCGGGCTATAATAACTTGCAGCTTTAATAATTTTACCTCTTAATTAAAGCTCATCTCAAAGTGCAGGAGCACAGACATGTTCCAAGCCCAAATCTGATTTTTAACGGAGCAAACCTTGAGGGATGGGTAATAGAATTTGCATCTTTTCCTCTGAAACCTCCCTGCAGCGAGGCTGAGGGAACCTGCTGCCTGGAGACGACCACAGCACCTCCAAGGTGGGGATGTCAGGCATGGAAGGATCGGGAGCTCTGCTCCTCCCGGGATGGCCACAGAGAGCAGAGGGGTCCCTGCTGCTCTCGCAGCCCTCCGGGGTGGTGGGGCTGGCCTGGGGCATCCCCTGCCTGGATCTCTGGCTGAGGCGTTAGGAAAGCTCCTGCCTAAGCAATGGGAGGCTGATGGCGACCTCCCCCTGCACGGGGGTCCCAGAGCCGTGTTCCCTGGTGCTGGGTTAGTAAAGCCCAGGGCTGTGCAGGGAAGGTGCTCCCAGGCTTAGCCTGGTGCCACTGGAGCCTCGGGGCACCCCATGCAGTGGACCCCAAACCTTTCCAAAGCTGACACCATCCACAGCTGCTGTCCCCGCGCACCCGGGTGACCTCTGGGGGCTGTGCTCCGTGGGGTGGGATGAGCTGCCAGCCCATGAAATACGGTGGATTAATTCCCACTTCATTGTGCCAGACACGAGGCTGAAGGTCGAGGTCCATTAAGGAAACTGGGTGTGAATTAATGCCCTGCACTTCACACATGGAGGTCTTCTTATGGACAGGACATTTCGCTGGAAATGTTTTAATTATTTATGTGTTAATTGAGTGCTGTAGAACTTGATTCAGTGAAGGCGCATTAAGGAGGAAGAGTTTGGGTCTTGAATGACACTTTGTTTGTCCAAATTGAAAAATCAATAAATAACCTAAGAACCACAGAGACATCTTGATTCCTCTCTTCCCTCCTCTTCTCTCTCCTCCCCTTTCCCTTTCCCTTCCATTTTCCCCTTTTCCTGCCATTTCTCCCTTTCCCTTCCATTTTCCCCTTCTCCTGTACCCTTCCCGCTTTCTCTTTCCCCTTTGCGCTTTCCTTTTCCCTTTTCCCTTTTCCCCTTTCCTTTTCCTTTTTCTCAGTGGCTGAAATGCTCCAAATAAGCCACAGACAAAGTCTCTCAGGGTGATCTGACCAGCTCCATCAGCCCTGGAAGGACGCTGGGACAGACAGAGCCGTGCTCCAGGTGGGGGGATGCAAACCCTGCTCCCAAGGGGTTCCCAGAGGCCCGGCAGAGCCCCTTCCCCAGGGACCCCCCGCCCCAGCAGCAAAGCCAACAAGCTGGCTTGAGGAACACCTCCAGACTGGTTCCTGCGCTATCCAGGCGCTGTCCCGGCGTGGGGTTGGTCCGGGAAAGCCATGGGCAGGGTTTTGCTCCTGGGGAGCCGCTGTCCCGCCTCACCGAGCCCCCCCGGAGCAGGAAGGGGCTGCGGTGCCGTGGGCAGCCAACACTCGGCATCTGCAGCAGGGCCAGGGACTACAATCGAGTCGTGTCTTCCCTTCATGTTCTTGGAAGTTCTGAGGAAAACATTTATTTTAGTCGTTGCGACAGTCTCCTTTTGTTTTTGCTTTGCTGACCGAAGCAGCTGCTTTTCAAAAACGTTTTAAAGAGCAACCTTCTGGTTTTGGTTACAGAAAACAAAACAAACAGCTGCTTTTCTGTAACCAACATTTACTTTAAGGAAAATTCTTGCTTTTAATGAAAATTGGAACAAATGATTGATCATAGTTTTGTTGGGGTTTTTTCCCTGCAAAAGTTGTAATTTCCAGTGACACGTCTGCAGCCGAATTTCCATCTGGATGGGGAGCGCACAGCCAGCTCTGCCGCTGAGTTTCTGCCGGTCTGGGCTCACCCAGGAATTAGGGGATGTCTGCTTGGAGCCGTGACCCTGCAGGTTGCTCGGCTCAGCAGGGTGCAGGAAGTTACCGGGGGAGCCCCCGCTCCCGATGGCTCCAGTTGAAGCTGTCGGGGTGCGCGGAGCGCGGCTCCCCAAGGACAGCTCTCGGGGACCAGGAGCTGCGGCACTGAGCTGAGCCAGGCTGCAGTTCAGAGTTCCACGTACTGATTATGATTAATTTTGGCCCCTCAAAGGGAGTCCCCCTTGAAAGGGGATGGACAAAAATCTGTTTTCCTCCCGTGCTTGTAGCGAGAGGCACAGGAGCAGGGATTCCTGGCAGCTGACTTCTGAAGCTCATCCATTATGGATGGGGCCGGCTGGGAAGGGCTGTCCCCACAAGCTGTTGGTGTTGTTGTGTCTCTGAGAACCTTCAGTCATGCTCCAGGAGAAGGTTCCCATCACCTCTGTGCATTTGCCTTCAGGGCTTCCCACCCTGTGTCCAACATCCTCCCAGCTCCCCCTCCGAAATGGGTCCCTTAGACAAAACAGTGTCCCTGACACAAAATTCCTGACAAAACAACCAAATAGCAGAAAGAATATTGCCCATACTGAGCTCCAGACCATGCCCAAAGTCTTTCTTCTCTTTCTGGGTTTTTCATCTCTTTGGGGACATCTGTACTGGGCATGGAATCAATCACCAGACACTCAAACCCACTTGGGCTAAACAACCCAAGGGATCTCCAATTATTTATCTCCAGTGATTGTACTGGACTTTTTGGGAGCTGTTGGGCAGAAGCCCTGCTGGAATAGCGGGGGCTCTCCCTCCCCTGCTGGAATAGCAGGGATCTCTCCCTTCCCTGCTGGAATAGCAGGGGTCTCTCCCTTCCCTGCTGGAATAGCAGGGGTCTCTCCCTTCCCTGCTGGAATAGCCCTTCCCTGCTGGAAGAGCAGGGACTCTCCCTTCCCTGATGGAATAGCGGGGGCTCTCCTTTCCCTGCTGGAATGGCAGGGACTCTCCCTTCCCTGCTGTGCTGGGCCGAAGGAGGGCAGATGGGCTGGGAGGGAGGAGCAGGCTCCTCATGCCCTCGTGCCCGGCTCCTTGCAGGGACCAGGTGCAGGGTTTGGAGCTGCAGTCCTGAGTCTTCCCTCTGCTCCCCGCCAGGACCACGGGCAGGCCCTGCTGCCCCTGAGCCGGGCACACCCCGGCGAGCCCAGGAGCTCAGAGAGGGCCGGTTCTGTCCCCTGCCTGTCACCCCTGGGCACCTCCAGGGACCCGGGGGCAGCCACGGCCTCTCTGGCACCCTGAGCCGGGGCCTCCCCGCCCTCACAGACATCGGACAGAGCATGGGAAGCGCAGAGGAATTACGGAAGGTAAATGAATCTTCCCGTTTCTCTCCAAACGAGTTATTAATCGTATCTCATTTACATATCCATTAACCATAATACACACCATATTTTTATTAATGTGGCAAAGAAACAATTACAGGTGAAAAATGGGTTGTCTGTTTATTTTATACAAGGATCTTGTTCCTCATTTGCATGAGTTAAAAATTGATGTTTTTTCTTGCCACACAAAAGGGAAACTGCTGGGGATGAGCTCCAGCCTGAGCCCATGGAAAGGGGTGTTTGGATGAGCAGCTGGGAATCAAAGCAACTGGAAGTGGGGGATTTTCTTTTTGGGCAGGAATGGGTTATAGCGAGTCAGTCCTGGGCTGGGACAAGGGGGAGCTGCCTGGAGCAGGTATTTTCCATCCGCTGCTGCCTCCTGTTTGAAGGGTTCCAGAAGGTGCCTTGGGAAGGTTCTGCAAACCAGCACAGAAATCCTCTCTGTGCATTTCCACTCAAGCAAGAGAAATGTGGGGAGCAGAACTCACAAATGAATATTCAAAGCCCAGTTCTGAATTGATTATAAAGGGGAGCCCTCCAATGGTCAATAGTTTCTTTTATTCCCATGGAAGGGAGATGAAATTTTGGGTTAAAATGCTTGAGGAGCTACATCCCCAAGTCCTTCCCACTTCCCTCCCTGCAGTTTTATGATGAAAATTACTGGATTTCAATACATTTTTTGGTGAATCAGGCAGGAGCCACTAATTCAAAGGGAAGCTTTGTTTTTCCCACTGCCATTTCTTTGGTCCAGAAGATTAAACTGGACTTAAGCAAAATGACGCGGCAGAGAAAAAAATCCACTGTTGATTAAAATCTTGTATTACGAGTTCCTGTGGGTGAGTGGTGGCGTTGGGACCCCACTGGGAACCAGGGGAGCTCCCCTTGCAGCCCCAGCAGGGATGCTCCAGCGCCCAGGGATGCTCACGGCTGCCAGAGTTTGTCTGGGAGACCGGAGACCTTCCTGCACACGCTTCTCCCTAGAGCAGGAGGAAACCAGGTCTTGAGTCTGGGAAGGGAAAGGGTGTCAGGGCTGTCAGCCGGGCGAGGAACACGGCTCCGTCCGCCCTCGTGCCTTTCTCACTCCTGACTCCACCTGAACCTACAGGGAGCTGAAGTGCCCCAACCGCCAAGGTACGCCCCGAGGTGGGACCTTGGCTGCTGCAGGGCAGAGCCAGGCCCCGCGGAGCCCGGGGAGCCCCGGGGTGCTGGGATCGCTCTGACCCCGCGTGCCACAGCCCGCCCGTCCTGCTCGGGAACACGAGGGGCATTTTACAGAAATCCTCCCCTCATTCAGGGAGGGAGAGACGCATCCGTAGGAAAACAGAGTTGGTTCACTGGCTTCTGGCTGCAGCTGGGAGCTCAAAACACCTTTTTGTTCCCGAGAATTGAGAATGTTGGGTTTATTTCTTACTGGAATAAATATTTTTCAAGCCTCTGCTTGGGAAGGGGAAGTTTCTTTCAGAGCCCATGTGTGAAGTGGGTGAAGTTTGGTCCATTCCCACAGAAATCCAAGTCTGCCAGCACAGGGAGGAATGGCAAAGTGCAACAATGAATGAGAAATTATAAACATTTGTCAAAAGCAGCTGGCTCTGGGCATGAGCCTTCCTTCAGGGTACTGGGGTTCTTTCAGGCTGCCCCACTCCCCTCGATGGCACAGAGCAATCCAGAACCACTTATATCCACGGCCAGCAGGCAAAGTGCTCCACAGGGCCTGGGCTTTCCATCTGGAAGAGTCAGTTCAGTGGATTTGTTCTCTTTTTTAATGGTGCTTTTGTTAGATTTCAGTTTCTCCATTTCCTGGCTCTGCATTTCTCTCCTTTTTATTTAACAACTATTCCTACTCAGGAATCTTTCCTGCCTTTGGTGGTGGTGTGTCCTGGAACTGGGCTGCAAGTAGGATGCAGAGCCCCGGTTTTCCTCCCCACTGTGACCTAATGTACAAAACCCAGGTGACCAGAGGTTCTAAAAGAGATTCTATAACAAATAAATCAAAAGGAATCATACAGAGGGTTTAAAATGCAGGGAGTGCTGGAGATGTGAATCATCCCATGGCTCGCTCTGAGGCCCCTTGCAGAGCTGAGAGCTCCTGGAAGATCAGCAGGGCTGTATGACGTGGACATCAGCTCCCCTCTCCCGAGGACACACATCCCATGCAGCTCTATCAAAGCTGCTCTGGATCGCAGGGCTTTGCTTTAATTAATTACAGCAAAGCTTCTTTCCTGCAGTTTGGACCAGCACGTGCCAACCCTGCACCAACCACACACACAGGAATATCACACAGCGCTCGCTGGGGTCTGCTAGAAACTGGTGGGTGTTGCTGTTCTCGCTTTCCAAAGGGGAAACTGAGGCACAGGGAAGACCTTGAATGCCTCTGAGCAGCCTGGGGTTTGAATGAAATGATCCTTAATGTCCCTTCCAACCCAAACCACTCCACGATTCTGTGACTCTCTCGATGCCATGAATTCCCTGGGCAGGACGAGCCCCAGTGTGCCCACACGGGACCAGCACAGCTGCGCCGTGGCTGCACCCAGCTGTTGTCACCACAAACACGGCGGGTGGGGTGACCGGGACCCCGAGGGCTTTTCGGGACCGGCTTTCTCTGCCTTTATTCCCGCCAATCCATCAATCCTGTGTCAGGAAATCACCTTCTTTATAACGTTTGAGATTGCTGGGCTACCTGAATTCCAAACCTGCCCCGAGCCTCCCACCTTGTCTCCTCCTCGCTCCAAGGTGCCACCTCTGGCTCGGGACCTGAGTCCCTGTGGGGTGGGCACGGGCTCCCAGCTCAGCAGGGACCCTGTTTGGGCAGCTCTGCCCCATCCCTGCAGAGCCTAGAGGAGGCACTGCCTTTCCAATCCAGCTGGAAGGAACGTGCCTCTGTCGGATTTGCTGCCCGAGCCGCTCCCAGCGAAGCCCAGAGATTTGTCAGCAGTGAAGCCGGGGGAGCCCAGTTTTCACCAACTCCATTTCTGCATCGTTATCAGCCCTGTTAAACCCAAATCATCTCCCCCTGATGGCTGCACCCCGGCATTTCTTCCCTCCCTTGTTTCCATCAGTGCTTTTCTTCCCTCCCAAGCCCTTAAACAACCTTGGCTGTGATGAGCTGGCGATGGCACAAAAGCACATCCGCTCCTAGGGAAAATATTGATGCTTCTGCGTCATGCCATGGCACATCTGGGGTCCCGGGGGCCCAAATACCAGCCCTGCCCAGCCCACCGAGCCAAGGGAAGCAGGAGGAAGAAAAATAAATGTGATGACAGTTGGGCTCTTGCAAATGAGTCGTGGTCTGAAAGAAGCCAGAGTAAGCATCTTGCACCGGCTCACACGCGGGGCTGGGGCGCTGGGGAGCGGGGGAACGTGCCGCGTTCACACCGCGGGGGCAAAGGTCTGCAACACGAGCAGCACCGCTCAGAGAGGCAGATTTCCTGCCTAATAATGCTCCAGGAAATACCTGGGCACTCGCTGCTCAGCCGTGTCCAACGCCTGCGTGTGGAGCAGGAGGAGGGGACTGGGAATGGTGCAGCAGAGGCTCCTCCAGCCCAGGTTTGGGGGCACAGCCTTGTCCAGGTGTGTGCCTGAGCTCTGGAAGCCCCACAGGTCCCCAGGTCTCCCCTGTATTTTGGCCACTGTGCTTCAGCCTGAGCTGTCTGGCCCAAAAGCCGCTCTAAGCTCATGCACAGAGATGTGCTTGGAGCCTGGGTTTGGGTCCAGCTGCTTCCAGAGGGACTGAAATGTGCTGTTCACAGGGACTCAAACTCCCTGCTGAGGGGCTCTGGGTGCAAGGACAGGCTGCTGCTGAAGGCAGGAGAATTTTGTCTTTGCAGTGAAGAGTTAACTTGGGTCTGAACAGCACAGTTTGGGGTTTATTGTCCTACAATGCCACCAAGCAATTCCCTGGGCTGCTTTTTCCAGCCTTTTTAGTCATTCCCTTTCGTCTCTTCCTGCACACCACGAGTCTCCGGGTGGTTTGTGCACGCTTGGCTGTGGCTCAGATCCCTGTGGCCCTCTCTGTTCCTCAGCCGTGGGGCTCCAGCGTCTGCACTGGGTTCCAGTTAACTTCTGCTCCACCCAAAACCCAGAAAACTTCTCCAGCAATGTCAGGAAGCTCCTGCAGTTGATATTTATTAAGGCTTTTGCTGCCTGTAAGAAATGTGAAAGCCAATCCAGGTGACTGCTCAGTCTGATCTGCTTTGCTCCATGTTTTCTTGGCCAGGTTGAGATTTGGCTTGAATGAATGAAATCTGGAATTTTCTTTGAGCAGCAGCGTGGTCGGTCACAGCTTCTGGCCAGAGACAAAGGCAGAGCAGGAGCAGGGTGTGAGAGCCAGGTGAGATTCTCACCTGAGCCCCTGCCTGTCTCACCCGCACTGGGGTGGCTTCCAGGGGTCCTTCCCAACACTGGTCAGCGAAATCCACGCTCAGCAGCAGCAGTGGGTGATCCGTGCACCATCTGCATCCAGAGCCACATCTGCCCCTGCTTGTTTGGGAGCAAGCCACAGCTCCTGCCCTCAAAGCAGAGCCAAGCTGCCAAGTTTCAGCGCAGTTCCTCATGTCCACTAAATCTGGAGAGGGTTCTCTGCTGCTACACCCCCTCCAAATCCTTTTGATCACAGCTGCCCTTCCCACAAATCTGCCACGGCAAACCAACAGCCTCATCCCACACTCGGTGCCCGCGCTAATCCGTGAAAGGCATTTGGGGAGATGTGTCAGAGCCCCCGGCAGCTCCGGACCTGCAGGGCTGTACTGCCAAGCAGGAGCTTTCAACCAAAAAACCCTGACACGTTTCTCCTGCAGGCAGAGAGCCCGGGGTGGGGTGAAATGTGGGAGCAGACGGCGGCTCTGGATGACAGCGAGGAGCTGCTGAATCACACGGCCCCGGTTCAGCGCTGGGGAGGGGGCAGCGGCAGAGCTGATGGGAAGATGGCAAACCCTGGCACACCGCAGAGTCTGGGCGTGCTGGGCCGTGTCTGGGCAGAAGCCTCAGGCGGAAGCCAGGCTGCAGAACCACTGGTTTCAAAGAGACCTGGAGTCATGGAATCGGGAAGGAAAACTGTCCAAGCGCGCTTGCGAGGCTGGTGCTGCTCAGCCCCACAGCACAGGCAGCTGTGTTTGGGCTGTTGGTCCTGTCCTCTCTCCTCAGGGAACTGCATTTCCTGGCCTTTTCTGCCTCAGATCGGACCCTTTCACTGATGATTCTCCTGCTTGTATGAGAGTTTCTGAAAAGGGTGCGAGCAGTGCCCAGGGCAGTGCCCAGTCGGTGACACCGCTCTGCTGCCCCAGGGCTGCACTGGTGTCTGTGGGGCAGCACAGCCCCGGTGCCACAGCAGGGAGCTCAGGAGTGAGTTCGGGTGACACGTCCGTGTGACACGTCCGTGTGTCTGCAGGAACGCCCTGGGAATGGGCACTGACACCCACTCACACCTGAGCTGCTGTGATGAGGCTTCCATGGAGACCAGGTGGGATAATTAGGGCTTGGGTTAGGAGTTCCCCTATAAACCCCAGCAAAGCCAGGGGAGAGCCTTTGTCCCCCTGTTCACCAGATCACGCTGCTTCCTGGGTAGTCCTCGGGATGGTTTTGGTGCCTGGGGAAGGCAGAACTGTGACTTTCCAAGCCAGGCGCAGAGGGGAGCGCTCACATTTTCCCACGGGCTGCAGCCAAGGAGCTGTTACGCTCTGAGGCCACGCTCGGGGGATGCTTGGCCCATGAGCTCACTCCCGGGATGGGGAGCGAGCAGGTGGCTCTGTCCCACACGGGTGGGCGTGGGATGGGCTCCTCCCAGCCCACCCTGAACCCTCCCCTTGCAAAAACCACCAGAGGCCCACGGAGGACAACATCCCAGGGAAAAGGGAGTGGGAAATTTTCCCCTAAGGTAATACTTATTTTTTTAAAACTAAGGAAGTAATCAGCGAAATGGGAAGCTTATGGTTGAAAACCATTTGGGTTTTTTTCAAGAAAACATTTCCAAATGGAATATGGGAGTGTTTAAACAAACACCTCAAAGCAAGACACAGCCTGGGAGCGGCGTTTAGGTGGAATGAAGCAGCTCTGATCACACTGGCCCATTACTCGTGACAAGAGAGATGAGGAGCTGCTGAGCACCTCTGTCGAGGGGAGGCCGAGCTCTGTAAAACAACTTGCCTGAAGCAATGAGCTCATGTGTCTGTCAGCACGGGCTCCACATCCCATTTCCACACGCGGGGCTGTGCTGACAGCGCGGCCGGGACCGGGAGCCACGCGGAGCCCCCTCCCCGGAGAGCCCCCCCAGAGCAGCACAGCCCAGGGAGGCTTCTCCCTCAGCCTGAGGAGCAGTGGCTGGGCCCGTGTGTGCAGAGCTGGGAACGGGGCTTGGACCGTGTTCAAGTTTTTCCACTGCCTGGTCCTAAATTTCAAGTTTTCCGCTTGCCTGGCAAGATTTGCTGAGGAATATTGCCCTGATCTGTCTGCACCAGGCCCGAGCCAAGCAGCATCTCTCACCTGCTGGGAATCATTTGTACAATGAAGTTGTTGATGGTTCTGTCTCATGGCCTGTTCCTGAATATCAGTGGTGGGAACAAAAGGAATAAAAGCCAATCCGTCCTAGTAACAGGCAGATTTCTGCGGGGGCTTGGCACTGCAGTGTGGAATTTCAGCAAAAGGACTTTCTTACCTCAACAGCTGAGCAAAACACCGCAGTCTGATGGGTTTTGTAGTGACAAAATAACAGCAAAAAGCAAGGGTGTGTTTTGCACTTGGGCTGCAGTTTTTTGTAAAGTGGGTGCTGTGATGCCCTGGGATTGTTCCCACCTGGAACAAGAGGAGAGGTGTCAGATTGCTCTGAGGACATGACTCAGCTCCAGGCTTCCATCAAACTTCAGTTCCATGGCTTTTCTCCAGGCTGGAATAGGGCTGTGACCCAGGGGCAGGGCTCAGCCCCCCTACAGGCTGCTGGCCGCCCCTCGGGCAGGAGCGCGCTGCTGTGACTCCTGGTGGGCAGGAGGAGCATCTTGGGACCTGTTGAACAGAAGAATTTTAATTGGCGCTATTAAAATGTTTCGCATGACATGTAAAGCCGGGGATGTAATTTGGGAAGCAGCCCTGTAATTTATGCCCAGACATTACTTGGCACATTGGCTGCTCCGTGACAAAGGGAACCGAGAGCCAACAATGTTCCACCTTCTTCTTGCTCCTCCCACCATCTGCTTGCAATATTCCTGCCTGGGCACATAAAAACATTCATGTCCAGAGGAACTGGCCCCTCTCATCAGGCTAAATATGAACCATGTCAGGATGATTATGGGAGAGCAGGGCAGGAACGGCTCAAACACCCAGCCCTCCTCATTAATAGCTTGTTATTGGCACAACTGATGTGTTGCCATCCCACACTGCACTGAGCCAGTACATAAATGTTTTCCTTAGCATATTTTTAATGTTGCTAATTTATCTGTTACTGTCACACTGGGGCTGTTAGCTTTGAACAAATGGCTGTTATTAATCACTGGAGAGCTGTTAGACACCACAGCCGCGGTGTTAAATCAACTCAGGAGTGGCACTTGCAGGAATATTCAAACAGAAATACAAAATCGCCCTGGTGCTGGGCGTGCGGCTGACGCCTCTGGGATGGGAGCCACGGAGCGCCTGCAAATGCGCTCCTGTGTGCCCAGCGTGCTCAGTGGAAATTCCTTCCTCTGAAGAGTCATTTCAGTTTAAGACCTTATTTATTATGAAGTTGCTTTGGGGTGGAATAAAAAGGCAAAAGCGTTTGCAGCAGTTGGAGCTGAGCAGTGCGGTGTTTAACCCCGGCTGTGCCGTGCCTGGGGCAGTTGGGGCTCTCTGGTCAGCAAAGGCCTTGTGTTCCCTGCCTTCCCCTGCTGATGTGCTGGTGCTGGGGGAGGACAAGATCCACGGGATCCGCCGTCTCTGGGGTGAGGAGAGGGTTAATTTGTGCTGAGCTCGGCTTTCTGCTCGCTGCTCGTCCCTCCTGGGCACCGGCAATGCCTCGGATGTTTGTGGGATGGGAAGAGCAAGGACCTTCAGTGCACTTCAGGCCACAGGAGAATTTGGCTGATGTTCTCCCTGCTTTCTACTTTATTTTCATCAGGAAAAGCTGAGCTACAGGGAGATGAGCACTTTAAACAGAACTGAGCTGGTCTCAGACCCAGATGTCCCTTTCAGTCCCCTGCTCTTACCAGGGTGACAGGACACCCCTGCTTCTCCAGCCTCCGGCATGGCAAAAACAGAATCAGAGAATCCCAGAAGGGTTTGGGTTGGAAGGGACCTGAAAGCCCACCCAGTGCCACCCCTGCCATGGCAGGGACACCTCCCACTGTCCCAGGCTGCTCCCAGCCCCGTCCAGCCTGGCCTTGGGCACTGCCAGGGATCCAGGGGCAGCCACAGCTGCTCTGGGCACCCTGTGCCAGGGCCTGCCCACCCTCACAGGGGAGAATTTCTTCCTAAAATCTAAACTAAATCTCTCCTCCTAAGTAACAGTTTTAGCTTAGACCTACCCACTCGGAAGCTGGGAAGCATCACTCCAGGTCGGGCACTTCCCCAGGCTGAAGGGAGATGAAAGGAAGGAAGGGAATTTCCATGAGGGGAGATATTTTAGACAAATCATTTGGGGTTTAATGGATTTGTGTCTCCCAGTCAGACATTGATTCATGAGAAACCTTTGATTCATGAGACCTGCTGGACTCCCGGATCTATGAAATATGTGGCTGCTGTAAGGGAGATGCTAAAGAGCAGCCGTGAGTGGGAGATGCCTGGTGGTCACCTATGGTGCTCCACAAATGTTTCTTCAACTGAAACCAAATGGAATTTGGCACAGTTTTATTGCTGTTTTGGAAGGCCTGCTGTAATCTTTTATTTTCTCCCTCCTTTCTGGAAGCTGAGTCCATTTGGAAGTGCAAATCCCAGTAGCAGAGTGCTTTTGTCATTAACCTTGTGGAAGACTTCAAAGGGAAAACTTCGGAGGGATTTTGGGGTCCCATGAAAATGTCGTAGCCCAGCTCCTGTACTGACATTTCACAAGTCCACCGTCACCTCACAGCTTTCTGTGGCTTCCACTAGCACTGGCTCTTCACCCGCACCTCCTGCACTGCAGGGGAGTTATGCAGGGAAATCCCTCAAAGGACTGGGAGCTAACAGCAGTTCCCTGCACGGAACAGCCCCGCAGCACCCCGGTCACCAGGGCTGCTGCTGGACGGACAGAAAAGGGACTGTTCTCCCTTTTGGTGCTCCCTGCAGTGCTTCTCCCCGCTGTCGGCGTGGGGACAGCGCGGCTCGGAGAAGGTGTGCAGGGCGCTGAGAGGCCCTTCGTGCCCCAGCCCTCGGGAGTCCTGCTGCCCCCACCGCTCCCAGCAGAGGCAGAGGCGCAGCTCACGCTCTGCGCTGCCTCTGGCGCCCGCGTCTGCCCCGCGGTGCTGCCCTGACTGCAGACATCACAGCTGGGTCTCACGTTGGGATAAGCCTGACCGGGGCCTTTCCCAAAAACCCGCTGTGCAAGGACAGAGCAGCCCCCAGGGACGGCCCGGCCCGACCTCCTGCGTGATCCGGGTCCGAGATTCCCACAGATCCCGTCTGTGCTAAGGTGCTCATGTGGGACTGAACACGTGCAGGGACAGCCAAGGGTTCGGAATTTGCACTTCTTCAGCCAAGGTTTCTGAATTTGTGCTTCTTCCCAGACAGTTTTGTTCAACTTTTGGTGGGCGGCCACTAAACCTTGCTGCATCTTTACCTCTCGGTTTCAGAGCCCTCTCTGGAGGTTTTGTGATCAGGTCCCTTCTCTGGTGAGTGAGCTCAGGAAATGGAGCATCCCAAGGCTGGGCTTTTGCTGTCATCGCTGTTTCCCGTCACAAAGCTCCCCACACCAGACAGCTGCCTCCCAAATCCTCCTCTGGCCATGCAATTAGTGGAAGGGGGTAGAGGATGGGAGATTTTTCCTTAATACACAGCACCATTTTCTCCCCTTGAGAAATTAATTCGGTGTTGGTTCCAAATGGGTGGCCCCAAAGATTGCAGCCCCTCTCTAAACAAGGTCCCCTGGGGCTCCCCAGCCATCAAACCCTTTTCCAGGCTGCCACACTGCTGTGCCACAGCTGGGTGTTACAGCAGAACAGGCGCAGGGATGCTCTCCCTCCGTGGCCAGGCAGGTTTGCTGCCAGCTCTGACCTTCTCTGGGCTTCAGAGGAGAGAGTGGTGTATCAGCTGTTTTAAAAACCTGACCCAATTTCCACTGAGATTCTCCCCTTGCCCAAAAAGAAAAAAAGAAGAGAAAAAAATAATCCGTTGAACTCTCAGTCTCTGGGTGCTCCCTTGGGAGCAGCTGCTCCCTGGCACCTCTGTATTTGAGGGCAGTGCCAGCCTAAGGAACTTTTCGGGGGGGTTCTGCCCCTTCTCTCCTCAGGACTCGTCTCTGGCAGCTGGCGCTGGAGGTCCCCAAGTGCTCTCTCCTGGCTGAGCGGCTGAGGAGCGCAGGCAGGTAAAACACAGACAGAACACATGAACTGCTCGCTCCTCTGCGCCCAGGCTCTTTTCTGGCTTGGAACAGGAACCCAAAGCCTGCCTTTTTTTAAACTCAGCTCTAAACAGTAGCTGCTATAACATACTAGGCTGGAGTACGAACTCTGTATGAAAGATGAAGGGGAAATGATGAATTTCAGAAATGATCTCAGTGGGTCCTAACTTAAAAGCATCTGCAGAAATTCATTGCAAGTAATATGCTCTTAATTATTCATTTTCCTTGGCACTGGTTAAAGAGCCAAATAACGGCTTCTGTCTCTTTATATTTAGTCTGTTATTGCTTGAAAAAGGCCAGGGGGACGCCAGCCCTGGGCAGAAATGATATTCCCCCTTATATCCACACACACACATTACCAGCAGCCCCGGGAAAGGGGGAGATAATCACCGGCAGCTGAGACACAATGACATTTTTATGGCGCTCCTGGCAAACCGGCGGTGGGAGAGAGCCTGACAAGTCCTTGGCTTTCCACCACATTCCTCCATGAGCTCGGGCTGGGGGGGAGTCCTCCCAGCCCCGGAATCAGCTCTGCTGGCCAAGCAGCAGCTGCTGGGGCTGAGCCGGTCCCAGCTCCCGCTGGAGCAGCGGAGCGAGCGCGGGGCAGGGCCAGGAGCAGGGCCCGAGCTCTTGGGAGGACACCACAGCTCCTCGTCTGCCTCTCACGCCAGCCCACCCCACTGTGTGGGCCCTGGGAAAGCTCCTGCCCCCCGCACAGGCCCTGGGGCAGGAGCACGGCCGGGCTCTGCTGGGGAGGGCCAGGATGGAGGCAGCACGCGTGGGTTTTCACCTCAGGGGAACCAGACACGGGGGTTTGGCTGGTCCGGCACAACTTGAGAAGATTTCATTCATGGAATCAGGGAATGGTTCGGGTTGGAAGGGACCTCAAAGCTCATCCAGCCCCACCCCTGCCATGGGCAGGGACACCTCCCACTGTCCCAGGCTGCTCCAAGCCCCGTCCAGCCTGGCCTGGGGCACTGCCAGGGATCCAGGGGCAGCCACAGCTGCTCTGGGCACTCACCGCCCTCACAGAGAACAATTTCTTCCTAATATCCAGTCTAAATCTACCCTCCTTCAGCTTAAAGCCATTCCCTTTGTCCTGGCACTCCAGTCCCTTGTCCCCAGTCCCTCTCCAGCTCTCTTGGAGCCCCTTTAGGCTCTGGAAGGGGCTCTGAGCTCTTCCTGGGGCCTTCTCTGCTCCAGGCTGAGCAACCACTGCTCTCTGTCTGATTTTCAAGGCGTTATGCTTGAATAGCAGAAGAGCCCTGGGGTTGTGCCCACGGGGTAAACGTGGCATGTGCTGAGGGGGTAAATCCAGCTCTGCCCCTTGCCTGGTTTGGTCTGTGGGATGGATCCAGGGTCCCTCAGTGCCGAGTCAGTGCTGCAAATCCTCCCCCCAGCTCCTCCTGGTGACATTTGCTGTGATGTTGATTATTTTCCTTTCGCCTGGCAGCAGCAGAGTCAGTGGTTTTCTCTCTGTCTGGAAACCACCAAACCCTCCCTGTGTGTGCAGCCGTCCTGCCCAGGCTGCCAGCATCAGCACTGGGGGGTCTTTGCTCCAAAACCCCCAGCACTTCTCCACAGCTGGTGTCCGGCCAAGGCTCCTCACCTGAAAGAGCCACTGTTACCCTGCTTTTAGCCCCAAACAAAGCCCTGCTTGCAGCTTCTGCCTTTACGGAGTCCCAGGGTTTGGGGAAGGGTGTGCTCCTTGCCAGCTGCTGTCCTCTGCAAATAATAAACATTAGAGCCTTAACATCTCAAGCAGATGCAGGCACCCCAGCCTAATTCAGAATAGAAGAGATGGAGACAATTTCTGGGGGAAAATTTTTGATAAATTGTAAATAAAATTTGTTGAGATTCATCTAAACATTAGAGACCAAATATTTCTGGGGTTTGGCAGCTGACAAGTTAAACATTTCAAGTAGGTCTTTGGCAATTCAAATAGAAGAGAATTAGCTGCATGGTCAAAACTAATGGGGTTTGCAGTATTTTCTTTTGACTGGTTGGCATCTTCCATTTCTTAGCTGTCAAAGGCCTGAAAGATTTGTGCTTTGACAGGAAACCCTCAGAATATCATCATGATGAACATTTCCATTGGCTAAAATGAGTCTGGTTTGAAAACGCTTTGAACTGAAAGTTTTTATGGTCTCCAGCTGATGGCCCATTGCTTCAAATCCTGACTTCTCTGAGGTTTACTCAACCCCACACCTTTTCCCAAGAACAGCTTGTGTACCTCAGGCAGCTGAGGTTGTGTTTAAATCCCCACCGAGGTGGGGGCCAGTTCTGCCAGTGTAGGGTGTTGGGTTTGTTTTGTTTGGGTTATTTTTGTGTTGCTGGAGCCTTAAATGCTGCAGCCCTTGGAGGTGCTGCCGAACGATTTCCCACCGGCACTGCTCCTTCCAGCCAACACGGGGGAAGTCTGGGCACTGAACGTTCTCGCTCAGTGTTGGGTGGGAGCAGAGTCCTGTGTCTGACAGCTCTGTTTGCCCTCTGCAAAACCCAGGGACAGGTGTGGGAGCATCACCTCTGGGCAGTGCGGGGAGACACCCAGGCACGGGCAGGGCTGAGGAGCCCCCAGCCTTGCAGAGGTGCCAACAGAAAAACCCGCTCCCAGTTTCCTACTGGAAGGCCTGATTAGCAACAGGAATGTTCCCAGTACGCGGAGCCCCAAGGCTGGTAATGCCCCAGGGCTTGTAAGGCCCGGCGTGACTCCGATTCCAGCATCCTCCTCCCAGCCCTCCCTCCGGCCTTTTCCTCCTGTGTGCTCAGGCTTTTGTCCTCTCCGCGCCTTGGCACTCGCCCTTCTCCCCCTGTGCCATGATTTCCTGCTTCACCCAGGCATGGTTAGAGCCAAGTTTCATCCCAGGGCTCCCACGCTCGTGTGACCTCTTCCCATGGCACGGCAGGTGTCTGCTGAGCTGCAGAAGGGAAGAAGGGATCTGCACGCACCTCTCCTCCCAGGTGTTCCCAGGATGTCCTGGTTGTTTCCCACCAGCTCCACGAGGCCCTTACCTTCGGTGACCTCTTATCCTGAACTCCCCCGTCTTCCCCTCCTATCTGGAATTCTCTTCAGCGTCCTTTCTTTTCCATTTGGATTTGCCCTGAACTGGTCAGGCAGTTGGACCAGAGGGTCACTGCAGGTCCCCTTCTGCCAAAACCTTCCCTTCCCTCCCGTCCTGCTCAGGCCGCCCGCAGGAGGAGCCGCCCGTGGCACAGGAACGGTGTCCTCAGCACGTGATGCTTGTGGCTTCCCTGAGCACAGATCCAGCAGCACTTCTGGACTCTGTTTCCTCAAATTTCCTTCCCCAGCTTTCCCCAGAATCAAAGACCACCTGTCCAAGGAGGTCTAGAGAATTCTCTGAAACATTATAATTTCAGGAATATTTTCCTCTTCTTTGGACAGAAATATTTGATGAGCACAAGAATAGTTTTTAATTCATTAAAGACACTTTTCTACTGGAATTAGCTCTTTTTCAAAGTAGTAATGATTATGATGATGAAAATTTCTCCCATATTATTTCCAGCTTTGATAACTGCATATTAGTTGGGATAAGATTCCTTTGGCACAGTGAAATGCAAAGAAAATTCACGGAGCCCTCCTTTGTGGGAAGTTTTCCCCCTGCTCTGCCCAGTGCTCCAGCATCAGGAATCTGAGGAGCTGTAGCTTCACTGAAATGAGTAAGAGAACTTTTTCTTATTTAGGCCTTTGCTTAGGAGATAAGTTGTGGTTCTAATTTGCTTTATTCCTGCTCTAAACCACAGGACAAACTGGAGGAATCGCTTTTTAATTGCCCCATTTGTGCACGATTAATTTAGGGCTTTGACTCTTGCTGACACATTTTGATTTGCTGCTTGGAAACTCCAACTGGAGCATTTCAGTTTGAATGATTCTGACATTAAATCTTATCTCGCTGCTGTGTTCCAGAGGCTGCCGTGCTGCTGCTCTGGGAGTTCCTGCGGCTCCGGAGCACGGGCGGGAGCGCTGCTGGCTGCGCTCACACCCCACACAGCTCCCTGCCGCTCTGACTGAGCACATCGGGCCATCAAAGAGGTGCAAGGGAGGAATAGGATGTGGGAAATATCATTTTCAAGGTACTTTTCCCTAGGAATCGCCTCTGGGACTGCTGGGTTTCCTATCACACTTAGCTGAGTTTTGAACTGGCTGTGAGGAAATGGCTGTAACAGATATTAGAGAATCCCAGAATGGTTTGGGCTGGAAAAGACCTTAAAAAACATCCAGATCCAACCCCTGGCATGGGGTTCCACTGTCCCAGGGTGCTCCAAGCCCTGCCCAGCCTGGCCTTGGACACTGCCAGGGATCCAGGGGCAGCCACAGCTGCTCTGGGCACCCTGTGCCAGGGCCTCCCCACCCTCCCGGGCGAAGAAATTGTTCCTCATATCCAACCTAAATCTGTCTTCTTTTAAAGTCCAAAACTGAATATCTGGAAGGATACACTAAAAAACTGGAATCCTTTACACCTCCTTTCTTGTCGTGTCATCCCCAAAGTCCTCCTAAGTTTTCCCCTTGGAAGGAGTGGGCGAGTCACCCTGAGGGGAACAGTGATGCTGATGGGTGTGAAATACAAGGCTGGGTGAACTCAAACAAACACAGCTCCCACCCAACCAGTCTGTGCCTGGTCCGAGCTGAAACAGAGGGAACACACAGGGGTGGTGGCAGTGGAACAGGAGAAGCAGATCCAGGGACGGGGCAGGGGCTGTCTGAGCACGGAAAACTCCACACTTCCAGAGAGGTGTTCCAGATTGCAGCCGTGGGGTGGATTCCCAAAGGTAACAGTGCAAGGAAACCAGACTGGGATGAAAGGGGTAGAGGCCAGCTGAAAGGAGCCTCACATGGATCTGTGGAAATGAGCCTACATTTATATCATTTATAGGGAAAAAATTCCTTTCCGTGTCTGCACGGCTTCTGAACACTGCTTCAGAGATTTCCCTTGCAGGGTCGTAATTCCCTTTTTTCTGCCCATTCTTTAGGATGTCCTAATCCTTGGGCTGCTGAATATTCCCTGCAACAACTTTTTCAAAGAAGTCAGAAAGTTTCTTTTGGGGCCTTTTTAATAAAGCGCTATTGGCGTTTTGTAACTGCCTGTGTTTCCTGAGGTATGAAATGAAAGCGTTTCAGAAGTTCACAGCTACTGAGGTAGTAGGAAAGTGAAATTTTATTTTAAATCCATTTGTAAATCCTGCATATTTATCATGGATTTCTGGCATGCTCTCCAGCCAGTGTTCTGCTTTTTCCCATCCACAGTGCCCCTTTTCTCCCGGAGCGCCAGGGCTCTGGGCTGCCTGGCTGGCTGGATAATGGCCACATTCACTGGGACATCTTTCCAGCAGATCTGACAGCTAATCCAGGGAATGACGTCGCAGTGAGACACCTCAGATAAATGGAGAGAAAGGAAAGGAGAACGGGAAATCTCATCAAGCCCAGGGGAGCCTCTCCTGCCTGGCTTTCTTCAGGAGGCACAGGGCAGGTCCCGGCATTCCTTATGAGCACCGGGACACTGGGAAGGAGCAAACAAAGCCTTGGCTTTGTACGGAGCCTGGGCACAGAGGGTTATTTCCTTCTGAATCACTGTGGCTGCAAGGGCTGGAGGCCTTGGTCTCAGCCATGGGGAGTTCAGGGGCTTGGAGGCAGCCCAGGAGGGGTTCCCAGCACACCTGGAGCTGGGAAGGAGCATCACCAGGATGGGGCTTCATCCCTGGGAGACCCCTCTGCAGCCAGGGAGCCCCAGAATGGTTCGGCCTGAGAGACACCTTAAAGCTCTTCTCATCCCACCCCTGCCATGGGCAGGGACACCTTGGGCAGGTGCTCCCAGCCCCAATGTCCAGCCTGGCCTTGGGCACTGCCAGGGATCCAGGGGCAGCCACAGCTGCTCTGTGCACTTTGGGGAGAGCCAGGGCCTGCCCAAAGACGTCCCTGGGGGCAGCACCGGCGGGTTTGTGTCCCTGTGGGCGCAGGGCTGGGCCGTGAGGTGCCAAATGCTTCGTGTGAGTCCCTGACCCGCTCAGCCCCTGCGTGCCCCCTCCATCCCTCTGTCCCTCCCTCCTCCGCCGAGGACTGGAGCTTCTGGAAACACGAGGCAGAGAAATCACTGATATCTGGAGCGTCTCAGCATGGCAGCTCCTGGTGCTTCCCAGGGTACAAGTGAAACATCTTCGGAGGGAGCAGAAGGAATTTGTGATGTCAGCCCATAAATCTCCTGTCTCTTTTCCATCTTCAGCTGAACGCAGGGAATCAGTTTCTGATAACATCTCCAAATTGCCGGGAGCAATTTTGCAGCTTGTGGTAATTGCAATCTTCTGTTGAACGCCTCTGAGCTCTTAATAACTTTGTAATTAAAGTGCAATTAACAAATTATCTTGTATATGTCAGATGGAATGCTAATGTTGTTGTTAATGAGGAGATAATTAGCTGGTGTCATGGAGAGACTCGTGGGGCATCTCTGAGCTCCGGAGCCCTTTTGGCTCCTGTGGGAGGTTACTGGAGTTTGCTGGAGCGAATGAATGAGTGAATTGTCCTTCGATGACACGCGGTGGAGCAGCCGGAGATATCCAGGTGAGTGATCCAGGTGAGTGATCCAGGTGAGCGATCCAGGTGAGCGATCCCACAGCCAGGGAACGGGGTTCCCAGGCAGTCGCTTCCTGGGCAGCTGCCAGTGTTCCACAGAGGTTTCCACAGCACCACTGGAACGCTCGTTAAACACATGGCCGGGCTTCAGGAAGGGCTCAGCAGGTGATGAAACCACTCAGCACCATCCAGGCCTGGGGGCAACACTCCCACTCCTGAAAAGCCTGCTCAGTTTCTGCGTGGTGCGCTCCAGGCTCCCTCTCCAAACCTCTGCCCACCCTGTCTCTGCCGGGCACAGGTTCCCTCTCCAGATGCTGCCAAAATTTGTGTCTGTACCGTGGCAGTCTGGCAAAAATGCCCGTATTTGTTAAAACTGGCTCCAGGAGCCAATCCCAAATGGAAATTGGGTATGGGCTGCTCCCTCGTACACCTGGGAAAGCACAAACCAGCTTTGGCAGAAAAGGGTGTGAGGTGGGAAGTCAGGGACAGGGCAGAAACGCTCCTGACTCCCTCTAAGAAGTTCTGCCTGCAGTGCTGGAGGGGTTTGGTTGACGGGGACCCAGGGAACTGTGGGGATGCAGGGGAGGCCAGTGGACAGTGGGGTGGGACCAGAAGTTGCCCACATGGCCCACATGGCTGCCTGGGCACAGCAGCCTCACAGCTCCTGATCTGTGAGCTCAGCTTTGCTCTTGCTGATCCCACCAGGAGAATCTCCCTTCACCCACCTCCCCAGGCTCCTCCTGCCTGTGCTGAAACCTGCACTGTACACAACCAAACTGCTTTCCAGGTTCACTGCAGGTCAGAATCCCCCTCCCCACGGCCACAAGGATGTGACCTGGCTGAGGAAGCCCCACTGTTTTTGCAGGCAGAAGGTGCAGGAGGGAAGCTGTGGCAGTGCGGTGATGCTGCTCTCGCGGTCGTGCTCGTAGCTGGGGGACTCCGGACACCTTCACATCACTTCTGGGTAAAACACTGGGCCTGAAGCCACACATCAGCCAGCCAAATAAACCATTACTGGGGAAGAAAGGAACTGCTTGTGGTCTGAAGCCTCAGTTCAGTCTCAATGACTTTAAATTAATGATGTGCCCCGTACTTTCCCGAACAGCCGTGTTTTCCTGTCTTAGGTCAGCCACAATATCCTGCAGAAACACTTTTACCTCCCTGGATCTGCAAAGAGAGGTGGCTTTGGGCTCGGGCTCCATGTTTCTCCACAGACCCGGAGCTGTAAATCGGGTGTTTTTGCCGCACGATTCCCTTCAGGACCTGGGAGACTGCACACATCAGCTAAGTGATGTCTTACTGGGGTTTTCTTTAGTGACTTCAGAGGTGCTTATTCCTTCCCTCAACCAGCACTGCACGAATAACGTAATTCTACAATTAATCCTGAATTACTCATACACTGCACTCCCTTTTCCTTTCCATCCAGGACAAGTTTTTAAAAGTTATTGCTTTCCCCCTCCTTTCTCGTTTTTTAAAGACTTCTTTAATCAGACCAAATGGGGCTTAACAGTACTGGAAATGTCTGGTTTTCTTTCACACTCAGCCTGTTCAAAATCAAGCTAATTGCAAAGGACAAGGAAAGTGCTTTGCATTCATGGGCTGAGAGAAGGGACACGAGGGACAGGGAGTCCTTCACACATTTCTGATGCACCCTGGGGGACAGGAGTCTTTGAGTGACTATATTGGGTCCCTGGGGAGGACAGAGGGGGTTTGTTCACACATTAGACCTGTGTTTTGTGACTGACCTCTACGAAAGTGCTCATTTTAGGGTGACTTTAAGATGTCTTGAAAGCTGAGTGGATGCTTGGGGCAAGTCCTGAAGAGAGAATGAGATGGGCTTGAGGAACCACAGTAACCCCAGACATGGTCAGGGGCAAGGTCCCCAAACCAGCCAGGCCCCCTCTGTGCACAGAGCCTAACAGGGGCAGCCCAAAGCCGGAGTTCCCCCATTCCCCGACATTCCGGGGGGGTTTTGTCCCCTCCCTGTAGTCTGGGATTAAACATTTTGTCTGCTGATTCCCAGTGAAGCAGGAGGCAGCAGTTGGTTAAAGCTGTTGGGGAGGAGAGAACAGGTCCTCGTTTCCTGCTGAGCAAGGTAATGCCTTTGCTCTCTTTTTCTATTTTTTACAAATAGAAAAGAGTTTGAAGGATTCACTTTCAGCATCAAGTAGTTGGTGTGGATTCTGAATCTGCCTGGCTGGGGACTGGTTATGAAATAAGAGAGATCTTGCAAGTCATTATTAAATTTACCAAGCAAGAGGAGTAGCTGTGGCAATAAAAAGCTGATGGACTGAAAAAATCCAAATGTTTTATTTTGAAAGTGCTGGGAAAAAAGTGGGTTTGGGTTTGTTTTAATTGAAGAGATGCTGGTGTGGAACTGATGTGAAAACTGTCCCCTGGGTCTGTGCAGGGCCCTGTGAGCTGGGCAATGGGCCCAGGGTCCCCCCGCAGCTGGGGGGTGGATGAGGGGCACCTGGGAGTGAGCCTGGGGTCTCAGGGCTCTGCTGCAGCCCCTCCCGGGGCAGTGTCCGTGGTGGGAGCTGGCGGGGCTCTGCCTCCTGCGGGGCTTTGCTGACACCAGCTCACCCCACACTCCAGGACCTGCCCTGGCTCAGCCCTGCCCCTGCAGAGGCAGCAAATCCTTTGGGGAGCAGGGAGGGCTGAGCTCCTCCGGGTTTTTTCTGTTTAGTCTCAGCTGTTAGACTGAGTGGCGACTTCAGGGGCTGGTGAGAGATTTACTGGAGCTGGGCCGTGGGTATTTATGGCCCCGCGAGCCTGTCCCAGGCCTGGCTGCTGGGCCCTGTGCAAACTCCTGACTTTCCTGCAGTGAGTGCTCCTGAAATGCCTTCTTTGGGAGCCTCAGGCACAGCACCTTTGTAGAGCAAATCTCTTTTTCATCCTTGGGGAGCTGCTGAGGCATGGGAGAAGCTTTCTCGGTGTCCTTTCTCTTATAAATTATTTTTCTCGGTTCGGGTTGCGCGGTTGGGAGTTGGGATTTTCTCGGTTCGGGTTGCACAGTTTGGAGTTCGGATTGTCTCAGTTCGGGTTGCACGGTTGGGAGTTCAGATTGTCTCGGTTTGGGTTGCACGGTTGGGAGTTCGGATTTTTCTTGGTTCAGGTTGCACGGTTGGGAGTTGGAATTGTCTCGGTTCAGGTTGTACAGTTGGGAGTTCAGATTGTCTCGGTTCGGGCTGCACGGTTGGGAGTAGGGATTTTCTTGGTTCGGGTTGCACGGTTTGGAGTTCAGATTGTCTCGGTTCGGGTTGCACGGTTGGGAGTTGGAATTGTCTCGGTTCAGGTTGTACAGTTTATGATTTGGATTTTCTTGTTTCGAATTGTGCAATGTGGGTTCGGGAAGGGGCGGGGCCTTGCCGCGCCTTTGAACTGACAGCATCAGTGACCAATCGTCTCTCAAGCTGGACCACGGTAACAGCAATCACTCGATGCCCCATGAGGCAGAGGGCGGGCCCTGGGCATGAGCCAATCCGGAGCCCAGGAGCGGGAAGAACTGACCAATGAACAGTGGCTTGAGGGGGGAACCAATGGGAAGGGTCCGTGGCTCTATAAAAGGGGGTACTCAGGTGAGGTGGGGCTCTCCTGCTGCAGTGTGTGGTGCGGAGAGCTGCTCTGCCTCACTGGGGGAGAAGGGCTGCTGCTTTCTCCTAACTCGCTGGATTCTTATTGAAGCAGTTAACCCTGTCCAACTGTGACTGGCCAGAGCTATTTATTTCACTTTCCATAGCCCTTGGAGAGGTTGAGCTCACAAGCTAATCCCTCCCAGTGCTGCAGGGCCTGCCTTTCTGCCTTCTCTGGGGAATGGTTGCTGCTCCTTAAGGACCTGAGTTGTGTGGGCTGGGTGGGAAGAGACTCTGTTTCTCAGGTGAAAATTTAACACCAAGGAAATGGCGCTTGCCCTGTCTTGGGTTTTGTTTCCGTTCATGTCACCTGCTAGGACACTTGAAATCACAGGATCACAGTTTGGGATGGAAGGGACCTTAAAGATCCTCTGGTGCCAGCGCTCCTGCCGTGGGCAGGGACCCCTGGAGCCCACCTGAGGTGCCATCAGCACACGGGGTGTGTCCAGCTGTGCTCCGCTGCTCAGCAGGGAAGGGCACATTGGGTGACTCCAGCCGCCTGAAAAAGCAATTCTGGGCATCTCAAGATGGAGGCATCTCAAGGAGGTCCCTAAATATCAAGGTGATGTGATAACAGCACTCCTGCAGTTCTTCTGAGCTACCCAGATCGTCTCTCTGTATTTGTTAGGGTTCCTTCCAACCCAAAGCACACCGTGATTCCATGACCCTCTGATTCTTATTACCAGGGTCCAAAAACTTCCAGAGAGCCAGGGGACACGCTTTACAACACACAGCGCTCATTTGAGAGTTTGCATCCCTGTGGAAAGGCCACTGTGTCCCCCCACTGCCACCACCCCCTTCATTTAACCCCAGTGTGGTTGGCTGGAATGCACGGAAAGGAATAAATTTGTACCTTGACAAGAATAACACTCGGCATCCGCTGCTCTTCCTGAGCTGCAGCCAGATTGCCCAGGGAGCATTTAGATGGACCAGTAATTATTCCTGCCTTGACTTAAAATAAAGTTTTCTCTTTCCATAAATATCTTAGCAGTGTAAACATCTCCCTTCCCAAGGGAATGCGGCTTTCTTTGTCTTGACTTTCTTCACATCCAGCCCCTTCTCTGCAGCGTTTCAGGTTTCGCACATCGTGTTCTGCAGCCACTTTGTTCTGCACAGCCTTTGTTGCTGCCTGTTCTTCCTCCAGGCAATCCCTGCTTTATTTGTAGGGCATCTCTGTACATCACACGCCCTCACTGCCTCCTGCTGCGCAGCCACGCTCCACAGAGGGACCTTGGAAAGCCCTGGGATTGCTCTGTCAGGCACAGGTCCCCTTTGGAGCTGGTACAGACCCAGCCAAAAGAAAAAATAACAACCTTCAACCAAATCTATGGTCACTAAAAAGGAAAACTTGCGAGTGTATAAATTAAAAAGAAAAAATAAAAAAAACAACAACCAGCCAGGGGAGATAAATGTGAAAACATCTATTGCTTCTATTTCCACTTCTGTTACGGGAGCAGGAGAGGAAAGGACTAATCCAGGAACATCCTGGCAAGAAAGGGGGTTCATGTTCACCTGAGTCTTAATTTAAGAGCAGTCAAGCAGGGTCCTGTCAGCCCTCAGATTTTGGGGAATAGCTTGGGGAAAGCTGTGACCTTCCCTGTTCTGTGCTGGGCTCCCTGAGCGCCTGCCCAGGCTCACCCACCACACCCTCAGTGTGCTCAGAGCCCTGAACCAGGATTAAATGACAGCCACAGTTCAGGGTAAGGAACGCTTCCGACACCACCCAGGCTGGCTGGGATTAGTGAAACGCAGTCCTTTTGTGTCTGTCCAGGTTCACGGGGGCAGACAGCCCTTGCAGGCTGTCTCCTTGCCCCCTACATACCAAATTTTGGCTCTGTGCAGGTTTTCAGGACCAACCCTTTGTCCTAGAGGAAAACCAGCCCCAAACCCATCAATTCCCTTTAGAGCAGGTTCAAACCACATCTCTCCTGAACTTGCTTCTCCCCATCCCCCCTTTCCCTCCCCCTGCTCCCCCAGCTCCAGTTTTCCCAACCCGAGTTCATCAGTTTAAATCGCATCTTGGTGTAAATTGATTTCATTGCAGCCCCTGCTTCCACCTCTGCCTTGCCTTTAAATTGTATCTTGTCTTAAATCAATCTTATCCCAGCCCTCAGCTGCTGTGCTTTATTCTTCCACTTCAATTGCAACTGGTTTTAAAGGGCCCGGCTCAGAGAGATGCTTTTCTCGCTCAGCCTCTGCTGCCTTCTTGTTTCATTTCCATCACCGCCAGTATTAGGCAGGGACATCTTCCCAGCCCTCACATATTCCCTGTTTAACCAGTTAATATTTCCCCTCCACAGCTCATCTGGTTTTAAACCAATTGGATTTTTTTTTCAATCTCCATCATATTGTAAGTTATTCTTTACTTTCAGGCCTCTTCCTGAACTTCCTTCTTCTTCCCCTGTGTTTCAGCCGGCAGAGGTAACCGCTGGGTGTCCCTGGGCAGGGCTTTGCCACCAGAGCCGTCCTTGAGCGAGGTCCTCGCCAGGAGCTGGAGAGGGTCCCTGCTCAGCCCTGCCCGGGGGTCCCTGCCAGCGATGGCTCTCAGCAGATCCTGGCCTGGGGCTGTGAGGGGTCCCCCGAGGCTCCGGGGTTTGGTGTTCCGGGCTCTGGAGGAGCCACTGGCTCCTCTCCATGAGATTCATTCTTCTCCCCCAAGCAGCGCCTGCTTTACTCCAAGGCCTCCCCGGGCTGTGGGGACCGAGCGGTGCCTCTGACCTCCCCCCAGGCAGGTGTTGCCCTCATTTGCTCCCGTGGAAGAGAGAAGCCAGTCTTGGAGTTTAGAAATGGGAACATCCTGGATCAGGAATGCTCACGGAAGCTCTTGGGGCGATCTCAGAAGTTATGCCCTGATTCCAGTGTTGGCTGGTTGTTAAATGCTTGACGCTTTACGATGGAGAGTTCTGATTAAGAAACTTATTTTTTTTTTCCTGGATACTGAGTGGGATTTAGGCTTTTGGATTTTTTTCCTCTTTTTGTTTTCCCCTATTGTAAATGATGACTGGAAATAGAACACTAATAAGCAAAATAAGCATTTGCCTGAAACGTTTTTCGACCTAGTTTTCAGTAAATTTGGGCCAATGTTTTTTCTCAATGTTTTTTGACTGTCAAAAGAGAAAACAATTCTTTTGTGATAGGTCAGATCTTTTCATTCCAAAGGCTATGTGTGCTCCTGCGAGGTCTAAGCAGCAGTGCTGTCCAGTGGGACACGTGCGTGAGAGCTCTGCAGATGGATGGCACAGGGAAATGTGGAAAACCAGTCCTTTATTATCATTAGACTGCAATTCATTTGGGTTTTTTCTGGTAAATCTTGTTTTTTAGCTGCTTTTTTAGCAGGAACAATATTACTTGTTTAGCTTTGCTGCAGCCAGGCACTTCCAAAAAACAAGGATGATATTGCAGGTCCTCAGCGGTCTGTGGAGGTGTCCTGGGCTTGATGACTGTCAGGAAAACTCAAGAGCCTCTGGATGGTTCTGCCAATGCAAGTTTGCTCTGGAAAGGGAAGGGTCCCAAAGTGCAGGAGAAGGAAGGGCCAAACTGAGCCCTTCCAGCCTCGAGCCCCTCACAGCTCACGCACAGCCGGGTTAATGTGGGGCTGCCTCGGGACCCGGTGTCCATCCCTCGACGGCTCCAGAAGAATTCTCATTTTCTTCCTCGTGCTTCGGATCAGGTGCTCGCTGAGCCACCCCGAGAAGCTGCCAAGCTCCGGTGCTCCAGGGTGAATGCAGTTGGCTGGGATGCCCCTGTTCCCTCTGCTCGCTCCCTTAGGAAGGTGGAAGGTGCAATTACTGTGCTAATGAGCAGACCTGGTGTGGGTTTTGGCACAAACATGACAATTAGAGTCGTCTGTGGCAGATCAGCAGGAAGTATTCCCAGCCCCACAGAGGTGCTCTAATTGAATCTTCACTGAGTCCTTACATCCCAAAGGACCTGGACGTGGTAATCACTGCAATGCTGCACAGAGGGTCCCTTCCTAAAACACAGAATTATTTAATAGAGAAATAATGCCAATCAGGCATCTGGCAGAGAAGTTTTGGCCCATTTATCTCTGCCTAAAATCAGTGTATGCATGATGATGTTGATGGATTCAGAAGCCAGAAAGACCTAATGGTAAATGCCTTTTTATTTCTGCTAATGAAACGCCACCGTGGTAATTAAAATGAGCAGGCAGGAACACAGTGCTGCTCTGCTGGGATCGCACTGCACGCACTGGTTTGCACCAGCTGAAGGCTGGGCCCAGTTTGGGGGAGTTTTGGGCACATTGACTCATAAATGTTGTTCATACCCAGCAGTGCCTGGAGAAGGAAGCTCTTGGCGTCCTGCCTTGGTCACCGTGCCCCCGGTGCAGGAGCAGTGACCCTCTCTGTGACCTTGGTGTGTGTAGGGCCAGGAGTGCTGCTGTGGTTGTGCAGAAAGGTGACATCCTTGCCCAAGGGGTTGGGCTGGAGCAGCAGCTGCTTTTTCCTTTTATCTTGGAGTTTCTGCTGGGACACGGAGGAGCCCCTTGGTCCTGTGGTGCAGCAAGGTCTGTCTGCTGGAATAAATAATGCGCAGAAAAGCCAAGGTGGAGGTGGGGCTTGGCTTTATCCAGCCCTTCTTGCATCTCTGAGGCCCAGCTGGGTTTTCCTTCAGCCTCGCAGATGCAGCCGTGAAAGCACCATGGCTCCTTTGTACGGTGGTGAAATAGGGATAATGATAAATGCTGAAATTCTTAGAAAACTTACCAGTGACTGCATCAGGGCCAAGATGTTGCTGGAATGCCTCCCTGGATAGCTCCGTGTGCCGGGGCGCTGCACTCGGCGCAGTAATTACTGCGTGGGACTAAAACCTGCGGGAAGGAGTAACGGGACCTAATGGTAAATGCCTCCGTTTCCAGCACGTAAAACGCGCCTGTTTTCTATGGCTGTTTGGTTTTCCCCAGGGACAGGGCAGAGGGTGGATTAGCACTGATACAAGGGATTGTCTCCTGCGCTCGGGGCAATGCCTGGCTCTCTAGGTGGGTTTTTGCTGGGAGATGCCTGCTCTTGCAGTAACCCTGCTAAAGCAAGAGCCTTGGGAAGTGCAGTATGGAGAACAGGATTGTGCATGGCGCGGGATATCGTGGGCACCAGCCCCACAGATAACGGCCGAGCTGTGTCCTGGTGGTGCAGGCTGGCTGGAAAAGTGCTTGAAGGCAGCCTGGTCCTGATTTATAATCAGGCTTCCTAGAGAACAAATAAAAGCTAAGTGGGAGCGATGGAAGTGGCTCAGGGGAGAATCCAGGCTGGATAATCGGCTTTCACACTCCCTCCCCACCACCCTCCGAGCCAAGCTCGCTGACATCTCTCAATGACTTCAGGGCTGAACAACATTGTCCCACTGGTTCCCTTTATACAAATAATTACCCATGACCCATCCAGAGCTGCGTGAGTCCGGGGGTGCTGGGGGCGTGCAAATAGTGATGAATGAAGTGCGATTGTTCCCGATCCCGAGCAGTGGGCAGCCATTCCGCCAGCCCCATGACCAGTCTGAAGTGCCCCTTGTTGCTGTTAGGGTTGGGTGGGAGATGGGTTTTACCTCCACACAAAGATTTCCAGGAGCTTGAAAAAAGTCTCCAATTCCAAGTGGGCACATCCAATTCAGACCTTGAGACATGAAAAATAACTCATTAAAATGAACTTTTTAAGGCCATTTATTTTTTGCTGTAGAAATGCCAGAGATGCCTGAGCTGAAGTCGTGCTGAGTGAAGCACCTGCAGTTTGAAAATTCAGCACTGTCTGCTTGTTGCAACGGCCCCAGTTTAGTAAAATTTGCCCTTAGAATGAGTGAGCGTTTTGGGGATGGGCAAAAGGCACAGTTCAGGTCACCAGAAAGTGTTTGGTCAGTTGTGGGCAGCTCTGCTGGAGAGGCGGACTCTGCAGGGTGTTGGAGAGGCAGAGATGCCCCAGCTCCCTCAGCCTGGAAAACAAGCTGGGCTTGTTCAAGTGAAAGGCAGGGAATGTTTTGCCGGGGAAGGTGTGATTGGCCAATTCCTGGCCTTGGAATTTACCTGCTCTGGGAGCAACCTCAGGCCAATGCACACAGCTGGACAATCCCATGTGCTGGCAGGACTGCACCTGGACATGTGGCTTTTTCTGGAGGAAAGAGGGATGTCCTTTGCCCCTGGGATAAATCCACACCTCCTCGTGCTGGGAATCCAGAGTAGAATGGAGAAGTCCTCTGGCAACCTCAGTTCCATCGGCAGGGACTGCCCAGCCTGAGGAAGTGGAAGACTGAGGCCCACAACCACCTCATCTCTCATCCCACATCCCTCTGCCCCAGGCTGGTTACAGCACAAAAGACCTTTCTTCAACATCTGGGAGAAATTAGAGAAAAATCCCTGCCTTTCCCCACGTCAGTAACTGCAGAGGGGAAAAGGGACAGTAGGAAATGGAGCAAGGAAAGGTTGATCACAGGCCCGGACTCTGCAAACGCAGGCCAGACAGTGCTGAATGAAGCTGTTTCATCGTACAGCACAACATTCTTGATCCGAGGCGTGGTATTCCTGCTTTTCAGGCAGCTGTTTCTCTTGCAATTATTTTTCCATGCCGGTGACTTCTTGGTCCATGGGGTTCAGCCACCTCTCCCCTGCACGTGCCAAACTTGCATTAACTCTGGCAAGTTGTGCCTGTGCATGGAGAGGAGAACAGATCCCCTTTCTCCTTTCAGGAAGGGTTTGTGTGTGATTTATGAGCTTGGAGAAGGAGCACGGAATACTGGAGTGCCAAATTAAGGCATGCCCAGCAATCAAAAGGACAAGGCGAAATCCAGGAGGCTTCGGAATTAATTACTGGAACAGCAGAGCCGCCGTGCAGCGATGGGAGCTCACGGTGGCTGATCCAGCCAGCTTCAGGTGCAAAGGTGCATTTGTTCATGGCTCAGGGTTTTCATCTCCGTGCTGACAGGGCGATAATTCAATCCTATAAAGCAGCAAATTATCACTGCCTGCTTAGCATTAATTTCCCTCCCCGATGGACACCATAAAAAAGGAATGCTTCTCCTCAAGGCCTCGGTGCGGAGAATTTCCCATGGCAGCCATGGGTTACAGCTCTGTCGCCAAAAGCATCGTGTAAATAACACGGCACGATCCTAACTCATTAAATAAATCTAATGCTTTACCCAATCCAAAACACTCAGGATCTCCAAGTCTCCTCCTAACGAGGCTGTCTGTGCTGTTTCCCTCTCTCCGAGGTGTGCCTGGAGCTCGTGGCACAGGCACAGGTGGATTTATCCACACCTCTCCACCTACAGACAGCAAACTGCATCTGTGCAAGCACCTGAGGTGCTCCCGGGCTGTGGGGAGAGGGCCAGGGCAGATGTGGGCCAGACCTGACACTTTCTGTCCCTCCAGGAGAGCCCTCCCTCTCCAGCTCCGTCAGCAGTTCCTGCTGCTGGCTGCGGAGGGGCTGTCCCCAAAGGCACAGATCAAACTGGAGATGCTCTGGCACTTGTTTGGATTGGAAGAGACCTTGAAACCCATCTCATTCCACCCCCTGCCACGGGCAGGGACACCTTCACTGGACCAGGTTGCCCAAAACCTCATCCAGCGTGGCCTTGAACACTTCCAGGGAATGTACAGAAACCCTTCCTGTTCTGTTTTACACTCCTGGCCAGGCTCAGTTCTAACTGGGCCTTAGCTCCCCTAACCTCATCCCACCTTTCCCTGTTTTCCTCCCAGGCTGTCGGTCCTCACTGCCACACTCTGGAAGCTTTTTTTCCTCTGGGCTTGCTCAGCAGCTCCTTATCCATCCACAGAGACCTCCTGGCATTTTTGCCATCCCTTGTCAGGATGCCTTCTCCCGAGTTTGGAGGAGGTGATCCCTGAATATCAGCCAGCATTCTTGGGCCCCTCTGCCCTCCAGGGCTCTATCCCATGGGATTCTGCTGTGGAGGTTCCTGAAGAGGCCAAAGTTTGCCCTCCTGAAGTGCAGAGTGGTGAGGTCGTTCCTTTTGGGCAGAGAAAGAGCATTACCAAGTACTGCTGTGCCTGTCCCGCCTTCTCTCCTTGGGAACGTTCACACTCCAAACTCTGTGCTGCACCCAGGTATTTTCGTGTAGATGAGGTTCCCCCCTCTTGCACCATCCCATAATTCACGTTTGTCCAGAGCTGTTATGAGGCCCCTCCACCACTGGGCATCCCTTCATCCCAGCCCTGGGCATCCCTTCATCCCGGCCCTGGGCATCCCTTCATCCCAGCTCTGCAGGGAGCTTCTCCTGTCCTGGAGCTCAGGCTGAGGCGAGGGCAGATCGGAGGCTGCTGCCGCGATCCTGGGGGCCAGCGGGGCTTCCCTGGGTGTCCCCTGTCCCTGGGGCCGGCCCTGCCTTGCCTCCAGCTGTTCGGGTTTATGGCGATGCCCTCAGCTGACAGCGCTGGGATTTGGGGAGTTCCTGCCCTGCTCCAAGGCCACTCGAGGATTTTTGTGTGCCCTTGAAAGAGAAGCGCCCCAAACCCATGGGAGTTTTCATCCTTGGGCCGCAGAGGGACACCGCAAGGTGGCAATGGGCTTGTGTGCGTGTGAGGGACTTTGAAAAATTTAATTTCCTAAGAAAATGCTGAGCTGCTGTGAATATAATAATTAAACCTGGAAGATCTGCTGGAGCCCTGTGGTGTGTTTGCTTCTGCTCTAATTCATGCCGAAGGGAGGAAATTTTGCAAGGATTGTTTTTATTTCTAGCCAGATAATGTCCCCACTTTCTCTTTTCCTTTTTGATTAACATAAAAGAGCTAAAGAAAATTAGCTTGCTGCTGGACTAATTTGGTGGATGTTTCACCACGGAGCATCTTTTGATTGCTACACCCCACCCTGCTGTATGACACTGACAGGGAGCGTGGCAGGGTTTCCTCATTTACTGCTATTTTGGGCATTGCCGATTTGATAGGAATTCCAATTTTATTTTATTTTTTTAATCTTTTTTAAAGGCTGGGGGAAGGGATGGGAAGGAAAGAAAAGACCTCAGTCAGAAGGACGTTTTGTATTCCTGGTTTTCCTGGTCCAGATTCAAGTGACATTTTCTGCTGGATCCATTATCCTGAGTCCGCGCAAGGGACACGCCAGGTCCCTTTGTCCCCTCTCTCCTTTCCACGGGGTGCCACAGCTGAGCCAAGCTGCACCCCAGCCCTGATAAACTTGATAATTAGCTGCCCTAATAAAGCACTTAGTCTGCAGCCACGGTTTTGCTAATTGCAGCAGGAAGTTTTGGCAGAGCGTTTTCCTGCCGCTGTGCCCAGCGCTCCCTGCGGGCCCTGGGAACCGATACCCACCGGCCCCTCGTCCCTGCCCGAGCCCCGGGCTTCGCTGAGCCCCAGCGATTCAGAGGGAAAACAATTCTCCGTTTTCTCATTAAGAGATGAAAGAGAGGAGCCTTCGTCCCCCCCAGTTCTTTCCCCTCGGACACCGAGTGATAATTCTGCGCCGAAGAAGCCGCTCCTCTTTCATGGCCCCTGATTAGGAAAGACAATGGGATTAGTTCAAACCGAGTTGAGAGGCCTTGGCGACTCCTTTGCTGGCTAAATTGTGGACGAGGGTGGATAATGGGAGATTGATTAGGGTTAATAGACTTATTTTTCCAGGTCACCCGCACAGCACTCTGGGTTGCAGGGCTCCAACACATATTATTGCAAGCCATAAATCAAGGGGCTTGGAGGGACTCGGGGCTCCCTCCCTCACTCCGGATTGCTGGGGAACAATCGCCTTTTGTGTCCCTGGTGCCAGTGCTGCCCCGTGTTTTGGCAGGGCCCGATCCTGGGGCTCGGCCCCCCCTCCCCGCCGTGCGAGCCCCTCGCAGGGCTGCAGCGGAGCTTGGCCGGGCACCGATTCCCGCTGGATGCGCCCCGAAAGGGCTCGGCTTGGGCAGGTGGGGACTGGGGGTGGGGAGGAGGGGCTGAGCTTTTTAAAGTCCGTTTTGTGAGTTTTCTGCTTGGGGATGAATGGGAACCCTGAAAGCAGCTCTGTGGGGCTCGCAGGTTTGTTTTCTCTCATCTCTGAGGTTCCCGAGCGCGCTCCAGCAGCTGGAACATCTGCGCGGGGCTGCCAGGCACCCAGGTCCCCCAGAACACCCCGGCCTGAGCTCCCCAGAGCTGGGGGAAGGACTGGCGGGGGCAGCCAATTCCCGCAAGGGCTCAGGCTGGTTTGGCTCCAGCCCTGCTGTGACCGGGGCTCGGCTGGGGGGCAGTGCCAGGGCAGGGTGGTTTGTATTTACTGGGTATCACAGCACACACAGAGGTTTCATTTGGGCAGCCCAAAAGGAATGTTTTCTAACAGGTGGGGAAGGCAGAAAAGCTCATTCTGTGAAGGGCACGGGGGGTTCTCCGCTCTGTCTTACACCAGCACGAATCTCTGCGGCTTTGCTGGAGTTTTGTGCCTTTGCAAAATGTTAACTCTTCTGGTTTTGTGTCGGTGTACCTTGATCCCAGCCGGGAGATCCCATTTTCTGCAGCGGGCACGAGCTCAAAGGACGTTAAATTACCGCACTGCAATTCATTCCACAACAAAGTGCAATAAAAATCCCCCCGACAGCACAGCCACGGTGTTACAAGCGATTGCTGCCGTAAGCCCTATCATTAAGTGCCAGACCTGTGGTGAGCACTACAGCTAGTGCAGATTTTTTCCACTGGGAAAATTACCTAAAGGAAACTGTCCTGTTTGCAAAATCAAAATTTTCCACAGGGAAATGCACTTTTTTGCTATTTTCCTCCCTTTCTGCCCTTGGCTACTTCCCGCATAGGCACTGTGACATCAGAAATTTCCAGTTGTTGTTTTCTTGAGGGAAAAATGGGGTTTATTGGAGTTCGGGAAGCTCTGCGCCTCTGCGTGGAAATGCCATTCCCACACACCTGATGCTGTGGCATTGGGATGCTGCGGGCAAAGCTCCTTTGCCTCAGAGAGGCATCACTGCTGCCACGGCACCGCTGGAGCTGGGCACACCGGTGCAGTTACTGGGAATTGTTACCTTCGTGGTGCCTGGAGCCCCATCGCCCCGTGGTCTGACAGCACGATGCCCTCACTCACCAAAACCAGGATGTGCATCCCAGGGAAGGCACTGAGATGATCTCTGGGTGTTCCAGGCTGGCTTAGAGCGAAGAACTTTAACTCCTCCAGCACTGCTGCAGCGTGTGAGAACTGCCCTGGGATGATCTGATCTCTCCTGTCCTGCTTTTCCCAGCTTTCTCTGCTTCCTGCACCTCACAATGCACCCGCTGACTGAAGTTCACAGAAAGATTTTTCTGGCCATGTAAGGATATGTGGAGGCTTTGGGGAAAGGATATTCTGCAAATAGGATATAGGATTAATTTCAGCGTGGGCCAGGTGTCACTTGTATGGGTTTGAAAACAAAAGGAGGCAGAAATAAATGGAAGTGCAGTGACCAGCTGGTGTGTGGAGATGCACCAACTGCAGCTGCAGGATCTTTCCTGGCACTGTGATCATATAAATTACTGGTTTCTGGTAATTTTGTACAAAGATGATAAAGTACTTCACCAAAAAATGCCTCGGAGTGCTCCAGAGAGGTGTGTTCTACCTGACAGGAGGGTGGAGCCAGGTGGGATTCGGCCTCTTCCCCCAGGTAACCATTGACAGGACAAGGAAACGGCCTCAAGCTGTGCTGGGGGAGATTCAGGCTGGACATCAGCAGGAATTTCTTCATAGAAAGAGTGCTCAGGCATTGGAAGGGCCCAGGGAGGTTTGGAGTCCCCATCCCTGGAGGTGTCCAGGGAAGGCCTGGAGGTGGCACTCAGAGCTCTGGGCTGGGGACAAGGTGGGCACAGGGCACAGGGTGGACTCCATGGCCTGGGAGGGCTTTTCCAGCCCCAGTGGTTCTGTGTAATTGGTGTGTCTGCATTCGTGACTCTGAGTCAGCAAGCAGTTGAATGATATGTCCAGGATCGTCCCGTTATTCAGTGGCAAAGGTGTTGGAATTCAAATTCCTTCACTCCCTGGAAGGGTCTGGCAATGCCGGGGCCTTCAGTGCAGATCATGGAATCAGAACAGCCTGGGTTGGGAGGGATCTGAAAGATCAGCTGGTTCCAACCTCTGCTGTGGGCAGGGACCCCTCCCGCTGTCCCAGGCTGCTCAGAGGGGTGAGTGCAAAGGAATTCAAAATCCCCCCTAAAGTGAAGCACAGTCTGCAGCAGAACAATCCTGCTCCTCTTGCCACAGGGGTTTGCCACGTCTCGCTTTGCAGCTTCACCTGCGCCTGTCCTGAGAACCCCCAAGTGCCTGTCCGGCAGAAACCACTCAAAGGTTTAGGGAAACTTACACCACTGAAAGGTGCCAACGCAACACAGGGAATAAAATGGAATCTCAGTGCCGGTGCTGCACCGTGCTCCGGCAGATCCAGGGTGATCCGTGGGAGGAACGAGCTCAGTGCTGGTGGCAGGGTCACTGCAGCCTGGCCCAGGCTGGGACACCGAGCGTTCCTGCAGCACGGAACGCCATCCCCAGTTTAACCAGCACCGCGGTTAGCCGTGGCTGCGGTCACTGGGAGCAGCCTTTT
The DNA here is from genome assembly GCA_013389985.1 of Dryoscopus gambensis. Lineage (NCBI taxonomy): Eukaryota > Metazoa > Chordata > Aves > Passeriformes > Malaconotidae > Dryoscopus > Dryoscopus gambensis. The sequence continues at coordinate 220,131 of WEIT01015159.1, read as the reverse complement.
TTGTGGACTTCCCTCCCCTCTTTTAGACTGAGGCTTTAGCTGCTCCCGGCCCCTGCTCAGGTTTGCAGCAGCCCCCCCAGGTACCCCCTCCTGGTGTGACTCTCGCTTCCAGAACTGTCCCTGCAAACAGCATTTCCTTCCCGTGGCTGTTTGTGCAAAGGAACCGAGCGGTTCCCAGCGCTGCTGGAATACGTTTGCATTTCTGCATGCAAACTGAGAACTGCAAATAATTTTTGGCAGCCTTGTCCTGGCTCACAGCAGCACAGCACTGACAGAACGTACGAGAAGTCGATGACAACTTTATAACAACAACGAGATGCAGGCAGATCAGGCATGTGTATCTCATGTTATGTCTTTGCCCTGAAAGGAGAGGTGTTTTTACACAGAGATAATTACCCAGATATCCACCTCGGTGTACATTGCAAAGTGTGATAAGATAGTGTTACCTAAAAGGGACTGGCTGGCTTTTTCTTCCCTAGGTATATCGGGGCAAAATCTATAATTCTTTGTCTAGACAATGATCTCACAACAAGAGAATGAACTTCAATTAGTTGTTTTGATGGGAAAAACCTTTTGTGTAATGGAGACAAAGCCAGAGCACTTATGAGCAACCCTACAAAAACAAACCTGCGTGTGTATAAACACAGGGGTGCGGAAGGGGTGGCAGCAGCAGGAGGATTTAATTTCAAAGTGTCACACAGTTGTTTCAGATGCTGGCAAGCACCTGCCCTGGTGACGGGGGGAGAGGCAGAGTTTGCTGTTCTCCACCCACAGCTTGTGTCAGACACAGGAAGGACAGGGAGCGCTTTCCCTGCTCGTTCTGCCTCTGGAAGGGGCCGAGCAGGCCGGTGGGAGCAGGTGAATGCAAAAGCCACGTGGCCCCAAAGAGCTGTTGGGGCTGTGGCCGTGAAGTGCTGCTGGGGAGAGGAGAAGCTTCAGGTCATCCCTGGTGTCCTTGCAGGGTAACGAGGGCCCCACACCTCTGCCCTGCCTGTGATTGTGGCCCCGAAATGCTCTTTAAATAAAACATCTGGAAGTTAGGCTGTTTCTGCCGAGGGTGTGGGCACGCTGAGGTAGCTGCAGACCTCCAGGGGATGTCCCTGGACCCCCGGAACGGAGGAGCTGCCGAGGATGGCACACGATGCCAGCGAACCATGTCCAGCAGGCTGGGCCTCTCTGTTTCCACAGCCCAGCTCTGGTGGAAACACAGCTTCTGGTGAGTGTGAATAGCACCTGGCAAAGGAAACCAACACTCCAGAAAGATCCTTGTTTTCCTTTTCCTTTCTGCGAGGAGGAGGAAAATGGCACAATGGCTGTTCAGTACAACTCCAGCTCTTGATTTTGCACCATAGTGAGGATCAGGCTGATGAAATTCAGTCTTGTTTGGATGAAATACAAGAAGTCCTGGTGCTCAGTAAGATCTTGGTGAGACTGGTACTGGGTGTTTGTGTTCCAGTGCTGACCAGAGCCCTCCCCGGCCCCAGACCCACCTTTAAACAGACCCAGAGTGAGCAGCGTCCCCTGGACTGAACATCTCCCAGCTGGAACTGTAACTCTGCAGCTTTGTCCTCTCACGGCTGCTTCTCCCAGTGCTCTGCTGCTGCCTGTGGACGTCCGTGGGCAGCGTGCCCATCCCTGGGGAGGCCACAGGGCTGGGAAGGAGCACAGGAGCAGAGCTCAGCAAGCAGCACCTCCTCTGCTGGGAGTGCTGAGAGAGGGCAGAAATGAGTAAAGCTGCAAGGAGCGTCCCAGAGTCCCGCGGGATCGGAAGAGCTCTGCATACGGATGGGAAGTGAAGGTGCAGCAGTTCTGCTCTGGAAATGGCTTTGTGTGCTGGCAGTGCCAGCCCGAGGCACAGGAATGCTGCATTCATTCCCAGGGCCGTCCCGGTGGTTCCCTCGGGGCTCAGGAACTGGCTGGAGCCCTGTCCAGGTAAGTCAGGCTTTGCCACCACATCCTGAGCCGAGAAGTGCCGGGAGAGTCTGGGCTGGGGCTGAGGCTGTGGCCGGTGTTTGGGGGTTCAGGTGCCCGGGCAGAGCCCGTAATTGCTTGGGGCTGCTCTGTACTCAGACCCCCCATCAGTGACAGACCCTCAATGGGCTCCCTGGCCCTCCCAAGGGCCTGCCCCCTGCACTGGCCATGGTGGGAGCCGAGCCCCTGCCCGTGGGTGTCCCACTCAAACCCCGAGGCTGGACGGTGCAGAAGGGCTGTGGCACAGAGGAACCAGGGAATTGCTGCCAAGGGCATCCAGTCTGGGAAAGGGTAATTCAGTGAGCAGTCCTGTCGGGCTGGGCGGAGTTTGTCCCCGAGGACTGGGGTCGGGATGGAAGGCTGGGATTGTGCTGGGGGTGGTCCTGAGGGCAGAGGTGGGTGCAGGAGGGAGGAGCTGGGGGAGGTCGCTGTTTGCCCGTGGCTGCCCCACGCTCAGAGCACAGGGAGCTTCACAAATGTGGAGCTGCCCCTGCTGTGACACAGCCCGCGCCCTGTCCGAGGGCACAGACAGGCCCTGCCACACGAGTCCAGCCCAGGGCGTCCCCTCGGAGCACTGGCAGCCTGCGCCGGTGTCTTGGGTTGCAATATGTAACCAAAAATGTGTAATCCTATTTTCATCTGTTGAATCCGGTTGAAAGATATTTTCATCTCTTGTAACTCCAGGGGAAGGAGGGTGGGTGCCTTCTGTTAATGGGTCACTCGTTAAAATCAGATGGGGCAGTGCTTCCTTATCTCGTCCTCCACCCATCCTCCTCCAAGGGGGTATCACCCGGGAATGAGCAATTAAGGCTCCCCTTGTGACCGATAACATTACATCACCCCACTGGGGAAGGCTGCACNTCCCCACACCCTGACCAACAGGGTGTCAGGTCGTGTTCTGACTCTGTCGGAGTTTCTGGGATTATTTGTTTGTTGTTGTTCTTTTCTCTGTACCACTACCTTTGTAGTTTGTAATTATTCTTAGTAAAGAACTGGTATTCCTATCCCTACATCTTTGCTTGAAAGCTCCATAATTTCAAAATTATAGCAATTCGGAGGTGGGGGGTTTACATTCTCTATTCCAAGGGAGGCTCTGGTTTCCCCTGGCAGTCACCTGTCTTCTAAACCAAGACAGCCGGCCAGGCTGGGCCAGAGCTGTCCCTGTCCCACTGCAGGTTCATGCCTGCAGAGGCTGTTCTCCAGGCCAGAGGCAATAGGGCCGCTCCACCCCAGCGGCCACGGGGCTCTCCCCACATCCCAGAGAGAGGGCCCAGGGCCACCCTGACGCCGGCCGTGTTCCCAAGGGACATCCCTGAGAATGAACGGAGGAGCTCGGTTGTCCATGCGTTTTCTGAACCAGCTCTCACACCAGCTGCAGCCCTGGGGTATCCACCCGGGGGGACCCTCTGCTCCTCTTCAAAGCAGAGCATTAAATACATTTCAGCATCCGTGCCGGCTTTAGTGTGGGTCAGATCATTCATCAAAGGTGACTTTTGATCGGAGTCCTCTCAGGAGGGTCCTCTCAGCAGGAAACTTGAACCAGGGAGGAACAAAAGAAAGACAAGAGGAGGAAATAATGATACTCTTTAAGCCCTGCCCTTCGTTAATATCTTCAATAAACAAACATGTACATCTGAACATGACTTCTCGTACACGGCTGTTATCACTCAGCTCTATTCCACATGAAAGCACACTTGTCATAAGCCATTTCAACTCCCATCCCCAGCTAATGTATTAGCACTCATTTCATTTGCATTTTAATGGCAAGACTACACTTTTCAAATAAATGACTGCACTTTATCAAAGGATTACTTCATTTGGGCTGTAATGCTGCTCTGCCGTGCGGGAATCGGGAGTGTGGAGGCTGCAAAAAGCCCTGCAAAGGAGACCCACTGGGTTCAAGAGCTCCAGCTCCGTAATGAGGGGGAAAACAGCAGCACTGGAGTGTTCTGGCTGCTCCTCCTGGGCTGAAGGGAGATGCTCATTATGTAATTTCACTCCCACATTTTGTTCCGCGCACGGGCTCCTCCAGGGAACATCATTAAGGGCTAGAAGTGGCCTGAGATGAACCTGTGGATGGAAATCCCTGGGGTTTCTCTCTGCCCAGGCTTTGAATCTCCACTGTGCAGCTGAAGCCTGTTCCAGTGCTGGGCCTGTTCCCGGCACATCAGAGCAGCCTCCTGTGGAGGTGGATCAGCAGCCCTGGCTCAGAGCAGGGGGGAGCACAGTGGCCACACCGTGGGCTCAGCTGGAAGGTTCTGGGGCTAAAGAGCCAGGTGATAGACATAAAAATATAATTAACCTTTACTTCGAGAGGTGGGAAGACATGCAAAGCTGCCCATGGGTTGCTGAATCTTTGGGCAGCAAAGAGAGCAAGAGAAAAACAGGAAAAGCAAAGGGAGCCTGCGTGGGAGAGGCTCTGTGACGCTGCCTGAGCGAGCACTGCACCCCCACCTTTCCAGGGGACACGAGCAGCAGATGTCTGGATGCTTCTGGTGTTGGTGCCTGGCTCGTCCCAGCGTGGAACATTGCTGGGCCACAGCAGGACGTGGAAGAGGGGCTACAGCCCCTTCAGGGGGCCGGTTTGGCTGCTGGGCTGCAGCTGTGAGGTGCTGGAGGGAGATGAGCATGGGAGCAGCCCCGGGCGGGGGTTAGGGGATGGAGGGAGGTGTGTTATGGCAGCACTGGGAGAAAGCTGCTGGAAGGGTCCACGGGGGCTCCTGCAGAAGGCTGAGCCTGGAGTGGGGGGATGCGGTGGGATTTGCCTGGGAGGGGGGTGGAAATCCACGAGCCAAGGCAGGATGGGCTTGAGGGCTTTTCTGGCTGGTTGTTTTACTCTGAAGTCCTTTCCTCGCACGAGTGCCAGGAGGGTTTGGAGGGGTGGTGGTGTCCCCAGGGCCCTTTGCTCTCGCGCTGAACACCTGGCTGGGCCGGAGCCGCCCGCAGGGAGGTGGGGTGTAAAGCTGCACAGGTTTGGTTCTCGCTGTGTGAAACTGGGCTGTGTGCAAAGCTTTCTGTAGCTGAAAGGAAAACCTTTGCCACCAAATTTTAAATTTCCTCCTTTCCTACGGTTGTAATTCCATTTATGAGCTTCTGCTTGCAGCAGAAAGCTGGTTCATATTGCCCCAGTGACTGGGTAGGCAATCAAACTGTCCCTAAACATCAGCAAGTTTTATTTTAAAACTTAAGTCAATCTTCAGCTTGAATTGGAATAAACGTGAGGTGTCAGGTTCCATTTGTTGATAGGAATGCTGTTGTGGCAAATACTGTAAAAAGAAAAAAAAATCTGTGGATTAAAGGCTGCATTAAGTGGGGGCAGGGCAATGCAGTGATCTGGAGCCATTATTTGTAGCCCAGGCTGTGATAATGAGGGATGCTGAGGAGCCCTAATGTGTGAAATGCTGGTGGAGATAATAGAAATTTTTAGCAGCTTTGCTTTTTTTTCCCCCCATTTTTTAATCCCCTGCTCCAGATCAGCCATTGCACTGCAAACCAGCCCTGAGCTGCCAAGGAGCCCCCAGTGCCTGCCTGCACCGGGGCTGCAGCCTGGGGAGGACCCAAGTGTGTCCCAGCCTGGCTAGTGACTGGAAAGGCTTTATTTCACCAGGAGTTTCCGTGCTGGCAAAGTTTATCCAGCTTGGAGGCGAAGGAGGGTGGGTGGGAGCAGCAGATGCCTCTGGAGAGGGCCCAGGCTCCGGCTCCGGCGGGTGCTCCTGCTGTGCTGAGGGGTTTCCCCTTCCTCGTGTCCCATGGTGGCACCCTGGCAGTCCAGGGCTCCACTCCGGGGAGCAGTGAGTGACCTGTGGGGTTAAACTGCTGCTGAGCAGCTGAATCTCACATTCTGTACCTTTTAGGGCTTTTCCTGTTGGGATGTTTCCAGTCCGACCTTCCGGCCTGGTCTCCGCTGGAAGCTGGGGCGTGTCAGAGACCGCTCCTGTCTGGGGTTTTGTCAGTATGGGGTGTTCCCGTTTTTAGGCTGTGCCTTCCCTCGGGTCCAGATCCCTGCCCCTCCGTCCCTCCTGTGCTGGGGGAGGAGGCACGGGCCAGCCCTGCCCCAGGGCAGCAGCCTGGCTGGGTTTTGGCTGGGAAGAGTTGTGGCAAACGGGTTAAGTGCCCTGAGCAGTCTGCAGAGAGCAAAATAAATTAAAAATTGGAAATTGAGGGTGGCTTGGAGAGAGGGGAGATGGAGCCCACAGGACAGTGGGGAGAGGGCAAAGGGATACCAGCAGTGGGGTGCTCTCCTCCTGCCAGTTTGAAGTAGGTAGGGGAAGTCGTGATGGAGATCCTGAGGTTCCTGCTGAATCTGCTGGTGCAGGGGCTCTGATTGATCCCTGAAGGAGCCAAACAACCCCCGGGCTGCAGCTTCTGGAGGAGGGCACGGACCAGAGGGCCTTGCTGGTGAGGTCCCCCCATTCCAGCGTGGGTGGGGAGTGACTGCCGGGGGGACACAGGGAGGGACAGGGGCTGCCACCGGGGCTTTGCGGCCCCCGCCCCTGGCTCACAACTGCCCTGCTGCTGGTGGCTCTGGGGGGACAATCCTCGCCTTTCCTGGCAAATCTCCAGCAATACCATGGACTTGACCTGTTACTCATCAGTATTTTTATTGTTACACTTCTGACCACACGCCTCAACTATTTCATGAACGCCGGCTCCAAACCCCCTGAACACGTTCGGAATAATTCCTCAGGCGTGCACAGACAGGAGTGCCTGAACTCCTGCTGGTTACCCGCAGCGCTGCTGGAGCCTGGGCTGGCTGGGGCTGCCTGTGCTCAGGCCACAGGATGCCTTTTGCCCTGCCCGGGCCCCGGGCTGTGTGGTGCCCCTGGGCTGCCCGGGAGCTGAGGGCCCAGCAGGGCTCAGGGGAGCTGCGGGCTCTGGGCCGTGAGCTGCACGCACACATCCATCCCCGGTGGGTATGGCGGGGGCAGGACACCCGCAGGGGCGCACCTGGAGAAAATGCCTCTGCTGGGGTGCTCGGCACACGCTCAGCCCAGGGCCTCAGCCCACAGCTCCACCTCTGCCGTTCGAGGGGGCTCTGTGTCACTTCACAGGACGTCCGTGGTGAGAGGTTCAGACCTCCAGGGAGAACTGGTTCAGCTGAACACGCCAGCACTCTCATGGAGAAACAGGAGAGGGATCCCAGCGGAGTGGGAAATTCTCTGTGCTGTGCCTGGCTGAGCTCTGCCGTGTGTGTCTGCAGCCAGGGGTGCCCCAGCGCTGGGTGCTGCTTGAAGGATGCCCCTGCCCTCCAAGGAAAACTTGTGCCTGCAGTGAAAAAAGCAGCTGTGCCTGGCAGGTTGGTAAGAGATGTGCTAATGAGGCAGGGATTTGGGAAAAACCCTTATTTTCCATCTCTGCATCCTCCAGAAGAGGGGATGACTTGGTCCTTGGAGCAGGTCCCCAGGAGAACCTGTCACTTTTAATGTCCCCTTCCCCCCAAATATCCCCCTGTAACAGCGACATCTAAAACGTGCCAGCAGCCTGTGGTGTAACTCATGCTCTACCTACTGTCTGTGGTGCATGGTTTTAGATGCAGCCATCCCAGGAAGCTGAACTGGAAGCCTTGGGGAGCTCCAAGCACACTCTCAGCACAGCTGGCTTATCCAGCAGCCTTTAATCTTGTCAGGAAAAAAACAAACAAAAAAGCTTGGTCTGACAGCCTCCCCAAAAGCAGGGTCTGTGGTGACTCTCCCTCTTCATGTGTGAGCCTGTGGTTCCCTGGGAGTCCTAAATGTGCTGTTCTTGTGTGGTAACCCCGGCAGTAATCCTGCCACAGCTCTGCAGGTTTGCTCTTTTAAATGTTGGCATTGCGTTCCTGCCGTCTCATCCCCCAGGACCTGTAGTCGTGAGAAGTTAGAAACAAAACTCCCGGGTCCAGAGTTGCCAGCCAGCTCTTGGGAGCCTCCTGGGAGAACGACGCCGTGCCAGCGGATCTGAGGTGGCTTCGGGGCGTTCTCTCTGCCTCCCCTCTGCTACACAGCAGCCACGGAGAGACCAGCCCAGCCCAGCCGTGCTCCAGGCCTTGCCGTGCACAGCTCTAGGGATGACTGTGCTGGGAGAAGGAAAATGCAAAGCAATGACTGAATGTGCCTGGGTTGTCATTAAAATAAAACGGTTACGGTGCTTTTGCAGCCTCCAAAATTAAGGCTACAGGTGATAAAACAGCAGTGGTGCCATGAACCTTTTTCAAGCAGGGTTTTATTCCTCACCCAGGCTGGGTTGGAGCAATTGTGCTCTATAACCCTCCCGTTTCCAGAGAAGGAGAGCTCACGTTTAATGCGTTGCCTTATGGGGCTTTCTTTGCATCCTTAATGCCTCAGCATTCAATAGCTCTGTGCTTTGCAGGGCCCTGGAGATAAAAGAACCAATATTCCTTCAAAGGTTATTTCCAACACAGGAGTAGTTAAGAAACCGTCTGCACACAAATGACAAATTATTGTAATCTGAACAAAGAGCAGGAAAGATCCCACCAGTTGGAAACTTGAAAGAAGCCATAGACAAAGACGCAACGATGGATTAAAAACGAGCTCTGATGTTCCCAAAGGCAGCCATGGGGCTAAGTGGTACAAATGAGGGAGGCTTCAGAAGCAAACTGGAAGCTGAATTGCCAAGTTCTCATCCTCCTCCCGGGAGCTGCAGCGCCCTGTGCAGCACTGCCAGGGCTGGGAGTCCTCTCCACGCTCACGGCTCCAGGGGGAACTGTGTGCTCCTGGGGCTGATCCTGTCCCTGCTGTGAAAGCAGAGGGAAAATAGTCCTGCATAGTGCAATTCTTTCCTAATCTCACCTTATCAGCCTGGCTGGCAGCTCAGCACATTGGCTTCTGTGGTGGGAATCACTGGGGCAGGAATTGCTTTCCAGCTTGGATTTGTGGGGTGGCAGAGCACAGTGCTCCTTCCTGGCCTGAGAATCTGCAAGTGTCGCTCTGCTCCTGAGTGAAAAATCCCCCGGGGCCTCTCTGCGCTGGGGCAGAGCAGCTCCTGCCGGGCGGGTGAGCCCTGGTGCGGCTCCCAGGATCCACTCTCCGGATTCCCGTGCGAAAGCAGCGCCTGGTGCAGCGGCTGCGTCTGAGGATGCGCCCCGGGCTCTGCTGGGTGCTGGGTGCAGGGTGCTCCTGGTGGCTCAGGAGGTGACATTACAGGATGTGTCGTTCGACGTTCCCCCTCCAGCCCTTGGGAGCATCCGCAGCAGCTGTGATTCCCCACTGGAAGTGCTTCAGGCGACCGAAAAGGAGTTGCCTGCTGCTCTTCCTGCAGTGGCTTTTGCTTGTTAGATACGTAAGCGTGCCATGGGAACGCGCTCCTGGAAGGCTCTCCAGGGACAGAGGAGCCTGAAGGGAGAGGGCAGGAGGGAAGCAGGAGCCACCAGAGGCAGGAGCAGAAATCCCTGCGAGCCCAGCCGGGACCGCAGGGGCTCCTGGCAGCACTCAAAGCATTCCCGATAGAGAGGTTTGGGTGTGGAAATTCAAGCCAAACGTCCAAGGTCTGCTCAGTGTGAGCGTGAAAGCTTGATTTGGATTATAGCTGCGCTAGGCTTGCCTGGCACTTTGTCTGGTGTTAATCAAGCCCTTGCAGAGCCTGGCTCGGTTTTAGCTTGGCAGCAGGACCCATGCCCGAGCAGGTTTACCTTGGCTTTGTATTTCACTGCAGCTTGTGGATGGTAAATCAAATGTGGGACAAGTTCAGAGAGGGTCTGGGCTGAATCTAATAGACGCTTTTATGCTGTTTGTTCGGAGTGGTGTGTGACAAGGTCATCCCATCTCATAAAAATAGCATAAATTTCATTTTTCTTGACTCCCACCAAGGATCGCGGGAGGAAGAGACGTGGGGATTGCTACGGCCCTCTGCAGCGTGCAGGAGATGGATGGGACTGTGTAAACACAATCGGCCGTGCAGGGGACCCCGCGGGAGCTGCTCTGTCCCACACAGCTGCCCCAAGCCCTGGTTCTGCTACGTTCTGAGTCGAAGAACTGCCATGAAGCAGGGCAGGAAGGTTGCGTATTAAATCGGCATAAAGTACTCGGAGAGTGATTAGTGCCTTTCTGGTTTGATGCTAAAGTGGTTCTTCGGTGATAAATGAAGCCCTGCTCGGAATGAGGACATCCATTTGGGGCCGTCTGTGCTCCACCTGCAGTGACGTGACGGTTCCTTGCTGCTGGAGCGTCCCTGCAGCAGGAGAGGGGCTCACGGAGCATTCCCTGTCGCCGGGGCAGATTCCTGCCAGGCTGCTGTGCCTTTCCACTGGTTTTTCTGTGCTGCTGTGCCTTCAGGCCAGCTGCCATTTGCCTGGACGGTGGCGTGGTGAAGTATTTTGTGGAGTGCTGTTTGGGACAAGGTCACCTGCTCCAGGTGGTCTCAAACCATACACGCATTGAAGGCTTCAGATTGAAATTAAGAGGATCTTTACAAAGATGGGGAACTTCTAATAAAGATGCTCGGTGTCCACCAGTCCTTGGCGGAAGGTTTGGTGCTGGCTGTCGGAGACCTAAACCCTCTGCTTATCTGTGGGACCTCCGGCCGTCCTTCCCCATAGCGCTCGGAAATCCTCGTGCGCCAGAGCCGGGATCCTTCGTGCCCCGGGAGCCCCAGTGAGAGTCGGGAGGCAGGGCCCCTGCTCACAGAGTCGCCATTCCCCTGAAGAAGCACTCCACACCCACATAATAAAGATGATACTTGTAAATGGAGAATCAGAGGGGAAGAGTTCTCAATCAAATTTTAATGTGTCTCTCCTGTCTGGGCTGACAGAGGGAGCGTCTCCAGAGCTTCTGGGAGCAAGGGAAAGCAGCTTTCCATTGCAATAGCTGTCTGTTCCAGCTCTGGTTTAGCACCCCTGAGAAATGCCTGTGTACACACCTTAAAGACTTGCAGGCATATTGAACAAACCTGTTCAAATAACTCCCCTGATTAAACGTGTCCTCACCCGAGGTTAACTCTGCAAATGGTGCTCTGCTAGGGTTAAAGGAGGGCTGGAGTCCTTGGATCTAAACCTGCCCTGACTAATTTTAGTATGTTCTATAAATAGCCCTCCCAAATACTTGAGCAATTCATGTTCTGCTCTCTAAAGGCAGAAGAGGTTTCTGAGGTAATGGAAATCATGGTGATTAGTGAGGGCTGGGATGAAAAGAGGATATGAAAGTAGCACAGAAATCCTTTGATATATCACTCACTGTTCCTGAGGCATTTTCTTCTCCTTGTCTTGACTTTAAGTTTCCCTGTATTATATGAGTGAATCTACCTCCTAAATTCACACTCTTCAAAAATATTTTATTTTGCCTTTCTGTGTGCAAATACTCTTTCCTCCTGAGCTGTGCTTGGAAGAAATGGAGAAAATGCTGTTTAAAAAAAAAAATCTGAGAATATTGACTTTAATCTTTATACAAACATTTTAGACTAGTTTGGGTCCCTGCTGTGTTCATCTAGGGAGCAGTACACAGGCAAAGTAATTAATTCACCCAAGTTTTTAGCTACCAAGAATTAGGCATTTGTTATTGAAGCTGGTGTGGGCAGTGCTGCTGAAGGAACAGCTCTGAGCGCGGTTTGTGTCGTGGGGATGAATCAGCCCCCGGCGATGCCTGAGCGTTTCCACGGACATGGGAAATGGTTGGTGGGGTTGGACACGGCCCTTGGGGTGTCTGAAGGCACCTCCCAGAGCCAGCTTGGCCACCACGTCCCCCGCAAGGGCTGTGTGACAAACTGGGAGCCGCGGTTGCTCTGGGACATCCGCGGAAGAGACGCTCCCCTCCCGCCTGGGCCCCCAGAGAGGGACGCTCCGGGAATTTTAAACTTGGCACTGGTTTAGGCACATAAATCCCATAAATAAATCCAGTGCTTGGACCCCTCAGCTTGGTGAGGGTGTCCCTGACTTTTCCTGGCTTTCAGAGCCTCAGGAGTGACACGGGTGAAATCCAACCCTTTTCTATTGCGGTTTGAAAGGAGCTCATGAAGTTTGTAGGGCTTTGGGGAGGCAACTTCCATGGACATGACCTTGTGTGGTCAACAGGATGTTCCCACAGGACTTTTGGTGTAGCAATTCCCATCAAAGCCTTTTGTCACTCCTGATGTCCTGATGGTCCCCAGCGATCCTGGGCTGAGGCAGGGCAGCTCCCCTCGGTCCCAGGCTGCTGGGCACCCATGAGATATTTCCACCATCAGGGGAACGCTGGTGCTGGATTGAAGGTTGGGCTTGATGGCCTTAAAGGCCTTCTCCAACATAAACAGCCCCACGAGTCTGTGAGTCCTGTGTGAGTGTGGATGTTGGCTCAGAGCACCCTGACCCCACGGGAGGCTGCTGCTCCTCGGAGCGGCGTGGCTGTAGTGGCCACGTGCGTCCAGGGAGGTGCTCCTGGTGCACTCTGGCACCACTGCTCAGCAGCCACCCTGGATCACTCCGTGGAGAAATACGGGAGACTTGGGTGGAGAAATACATCCAGACTGAGTCTGCAGGCATTACTTGCAATAAAATCCTGGGATATTTGGCTGGAAGTCAAACGGCCCAGATCAGCTGCAGTGGCTCACCAGAGGTTTCCCTGCTGCCCCGGTCGTGTTGCTCCCCAGCCTTCGAGGATTGAGCTCATGGTCTCTGGAACAGCCAGCAGTGAAGCAAGAGGCAAACCCAGACCCTCGGCAACACCTGTAGCAAACAACAAAACATTCTCAAAGTTACACTGAGCTTAATTAGAGGGGGAGAGGCCTGTCAGACTTAATTTATTTTTAAAAGCCCCATCAAATTTAATTTGTGAGAGCAGCTCTTCCATCTGCTTCCAGACATTATCTCTGGAGTTCAGGAGAAAAACATATGTCTTGTGGTTAATAAGAATTTGTTTTAATGGATCATATGACTGGGTGATTAATAACTGCTCAGCTCTGATTGTTCTCATTACAAGAACACACAGCCCCGCTGCCCAGCCCCAACCTATTGTCGTGGAAAGAGATCATAAAACGGGAGATGAAAAATTCCTCTGCTGGAGATGAAAGCAAACGGATCAAGGACTTGGCTGCACGGAGCTGCGCAGGGAAAGCGGCTTCCTATGGTTCCTATTATTTCTCTTTTGGGATTACGTATCAGATCATCAAATGTGCTCCAAGCAGGGCACTCCGGTTTGTGTTTAGATGTGTAACTCGAGCTGATGTGTGGCTGCCAGAGGCGGTGTTGGCATTCAGGGGGTCCTAAGCAAATCCCTCCTTTCCACAGATTCCTTCTGTAGCCTTGGGCACATCCCATAACCCCTCCAGAAAGAGCATCCACAAGGAAATATCCCCAGTGCACATCACAGTGACCTCACCAGATATTCCCTGGCTTGCTCCTGGTTTTAACTCCATGTCGCTCTTCCAAGCCAAAGCTCAGCAGCTCCGGAGAGCTGCACCACATTTCCCCGGGAGCCAAGGGACGAGAGCATGACCCTGCTGTTCTGTGACCAGCTCAGTTCCTGCAGCAACCAAATCCAGAGTGATCCATCCTGTTTGCTTTCCTGACACGCTGGCTGCCTGTTGGAAAAGCTGGGAGCTCTGGCGCTTGGCAGATTTTCAACCCAGTCACTTCAGAGGAAATTCCACATATTAAAAGAGTCCAGTGATTAGGTTATCATCATCTCCACTTCTCATTTGCTCTGCTCACAATGAAAGCTTGCAAGAGAGAAATTTATTTGGTTGTTTTTAAAGGCAGGGGTTGAAATGTGCTCCCAGGCAGGAAATAAAGAGCCATTATTCCCTCGGAGCCCCTGGGGGGGTGGCAGGCGCTCAGCCGTGGGGTCCCAGGAGCCATAAAGCAACACAAACCGGAACAGGGAACTGGTGTCATTCGGGCTTTGATTTGCTTTTCCAGCATTAACCTCATGTTAACCTTCAGAGCGAGAGGTCAGGGAAAGGTTGCAGCCTCAGACGCTGAAAAAGGAGCTTTGCCTGTCTGAAATGAGCAGTTCTGCACAGCCTATGGAGTTAGCCTCAAATAATAATAATAAAGAAGAAATTACTCCCTGAATAACATTTCCATTTCAGCGAAGAATCCTCATCCAATTTATGTGCAGAAGGAAAAAGTAAGAGGTGCTTCAGAGCCGGGAATAAAGTCAATGTTCCCCTCCAGTGCAAAGGGGGAAATAATATTGTTCTCTATATTTTTAGAGCATTCACCTTGCCCTTCCTGTCCCCATGGCCATGTGCTTGTGCAATCTCTAATAACTCCCTTTTAGCTCCTGCTGCTTGGAATTATCATCTGCCCCGAGATCTTCCTTTCACACAGAGCTGCGGGAGAATGTGGGCACCAGGAATGAAGGGTTAAGGCTCTGATGTGGGCATGAAACCTTTGTGGAGCAACATAAAAATAGCAGCGATTGCACAATTGCACCCATGAACACGGAAAGAGAGGGGAAATCTTAGAGCACACAGAGAACATTTCAGTGTCAGCTTTGTTGTCCCCGTCAGGGACGGGCAGGTGGGGCCAGTTGGATCAATCTGGGAAGTTCTCTGCCAGGCTGCATCCGCTCGTGTGCCCAGAAATGTCGGGTGGCAGCTGGGGCCTCCTGCTGCACCCCTGCAGTGCCACGGTGGCCAGAGGGCTCTGGGGGGAGAGGGGCAACGAGAGGGGCAATGAGAGGGGCAGCGAGAGGGGCAGCGAGAGGGGCAACGAGAGGGGCAGAGTGGTGGAGAGGGGACAGGCACTGCTGAAGGGCTGGGAAGGGCTGGATCAGCCTGCAGGATCCTCTGCATCCAGGTGTTACCTCAGGTGCTGGGGCAGCTTTTGCACCAGTGAGAGACTTCTGCAAGGATTAAGCTAATATTGAGGTATAAACTGTGATATTTATTATTAAACTATTATTAAGCTTCTTTGGGACCCCTAAATGTGAGTCACTAAAATATTTCTCTTCAGGGAGGCATTTTCACCGAGGGGGGAAAAAGGGAGGATTTTGTTTATTAATTTTTTCTTGTAGAACAGATTTTTCATGCTAAAAATAAATCCCCTAGACATGTATGGGCGCAGCCAGAAGTCCTGCTGGACGAAGGTTTCTGCAGCACGGAGATGGTGTGGGCTGGCTCTCCACTTGGCCTGTCAGCTGCGGTAACACCTACTGCCCAGAGGCTGGGTGGAATGTTCCTGCCTCATCGCTGAGCTCCTGTCAGTCAGGGCGGGGTTCGGGTGCCCGCGGGGATGTGTTTGTACCCAGGGCACCAGGATACGATGGTCCGGTTTGTATCACCACCAGTCCTGTGTCTGTGGTCAGCTCTGCATTGGATCTCCCGCCCCCGAGTGTGGGGGAATCCCCACTCACCAAAATTTCACAGCTCTGTAGGTTGATGATCCCCTTTTTAAGGGGACACGGCCATGCCCGTCCCCCCAGTTCCCTCTGAGGTCCAGTGTCACGTAGTGAGTGAGCACAGAACGAGGATCTGTTTGGGAAATGCCATTTATTTTAAATGAAATACTTTAAAGAAGATGATGAGTTTAATTATCCCATGGAAGACAGGTTTTGTCATTATTTAAAGTTGGTTTGTTTTTCATTTTATATTCCACGTGTAAAAATGAGGGATGTTAAGAAGGAAAAAAGAGGGAACTGTTCTGTGGGTATTTTCCCAATCTTTGAAAGAGAGAAAACTTTAAAGAGGAAGAAAAAGAAGGGAGAAAGAAAGGAATGAAAAGCCAGAATCCCTCCAGATTTGGAGAACAACCCCAAAATGACACCTTTCAAAATGAACATTTATCATTTTGTTTCATTTTGAAAGTTTTCATTAGAAGAAGAACTCAACCAAATCAACTACGTTTGTGGAAACTCCTGGGTTCCCTTGGAAACCCCTTTTATTTTTCATGGCTAGAACTTTATGAAGAAAATTGTAACCACGTCGTAGCTGTTGAACTGCCTGAGATTTATGAAGCACGTTAATCAATCACCTCGTCCTGCAGGTGCAGAATTTTATGAAAAGCAATTACGAGGAGATGGAGTGGTGCCAACCCCAATCCCCTCTCACCCCCACAGCCTGAAGTCAGCATCTTCCCAAAGCCCTCTGTGCACCGAGGCTCCACAAATCCCTGCATCTGGGCTTTTGAGCCCCTTCCCGGAGCATCCCGGCTGCCTCCGCAGCCTCAGCTCTCTCGTGTGATGCTCTGAGGGCTCTGCTTGTGTCCCTTGGAGGTTTTTCCTGCCGTGGCACTGGGAGGACTCAATGGTTGGCCATGACTGGGCTGCAGAGGTTCCCCGAGCTCTTCTGTCACTGAAAATGGGTCAGTAAATCCCTGTTCTCCCTTTCACAAAAGGTTATGACATTTTTGTAATGAAAAATCCTTAACCTGGTTATCTTGTTTCAAATTAATGGCCCTTCTGGCTGTGGGCAGGTTCTTCTCCCCTCCATAGGGAGGACCTTTCTCAGGCTGCAGTTCCAGAGGTGTGCTTTGGTCCGAGCAGCTGTTCCTGCCCTCCCCCCGAGAGCAGCCACGGCGTTCCCACCCCTCACCCCGCGTTCTCCTGCTCACACCTGCAGCTTGCAAACCCACCCTGGATCACGGGCCCGTCCCAGCCCTGCCTGGCTGCACTGAGCATGGGCACGGTCTGCCCCGAGCCCCGACTGTGGCCTGGCCGTGGATGTGCCCTACCAAAAGTGAGGAACTCCCTGGGAAATGGGGCTGCCTGTGCGGGTCCCTCAGGGTCATTCCCATCTCAGCCCGGGGTCACTCGAGCTGCTCGTGCCGCCCCTCGAGGGGGAATTTTGTCGTCAGCTTCACAGGGGGGACAGGAGGGAGCAGAACTCCGAGGCCACGGGCTGGTGTCCCTTGTTGCTAATGCAGCCATTTCCCCGGGGTTTGATAACACGGACTCCCTCTGCCCTCCTGGGAAACCCCTGCTCTGCAGAAGTGCCTGGATGAGGAAACCCCAGCCCGCTTCCAAGTGAGATTATCCCTGAAGGATCAGGATGCTGGGAAATAATTAACTGTCAGACAAGTTGCTTGTGCCCCCTGCCCCCTGTTGCCAAATAAGGTTTGGGGGGCTCAGATCCGATGCAGAATCACCGAGGAAGGGGGAAGCTGTGCCCAGATTAGGTAGCAAAAGCTTGTATGACACAAGAATTTATTTCTTGGTCCAATTTACAGGAGGCCAGGAAGAAAATAACAACCAGATACAGAGTTTGAGTGTAATGCAGGGGTGTTAAGTCTTAATAAATTCTGTTGCTGACTTTGTGTGATGGACAGGTTTATCTCCATCAGGCTCTTTTGTTGCTTCCAGATGAATCTTAACCAGCACCAATCGGAAACTTTCCTCCCTTTAATAAACACGAGTAACTTAACACAACCTCCTCTCCATATCGCCTGGCAGCAGTAGGAGCCCAGGCCGCAGTTTTGCTGGGTAAATGATGTTTTCAAGGTGGAATATTAAGGCCAGACTGGATAAATATCTTGCATTTCCTTGTATTGTCTGGGAACACGCATGGAACAGTTCCCAGCCCACTCCTCAAAGGTTATACAACATTGAGAGGCCTCCATAAATTTCAAGCAGCCAGGAAAATATTAGAGGAATGTCTTAAAAAGGAGAAGGGACAAAGAGAGAGAGGAGGGCAAAAGCAAACTCATAAGAAAGCATCAAAGGGTATATGAGGAATAAATGGAATGTGATTCCGCTGGGATGTGGGAGACTCAATCTCTCCCTGTTATACAGGAGGCTTCTTGATTAGCTAAAGGTGTCTTAGGCCTCGGTTTCCCCTTTCTAAAGCAGAATTTATAGCACTTTATAGGGGAAAATAAATATGCTACTGCTGGGCTCTCTGAGCAGGGGAGATGGAGGTGAGGGGAGGAGTCTGCCCCGGGATCACCGGGATCAGCACCCACTGCAGCAGCTGGGGCTCGTCCAGCCAAAGAAAATCCAGTGGCCTCAGTCTCACCCCTCAGTGTCCTGTGGCAGAGAGGGGGTGGATTCTGCAAACTGAGAGGGCAAAACATCATTTTCCTCAGGATGGGGAAACCTGGTCCAGGGGAGCTACAAGAGAGCTGGAAAGGGACTTGGGACAAGGGACTGGAGTGACAGGAAAAGGGGGAATGGCCTCGAGGTGAAGGAGGGTAGACTGAGAAGGGATATTGGGAGAAATTGTTCCCTGGCAGGGTGGGCAGGCCCTGGCACAGGGTGCCCAGAGCAGCTGTGGCTGCCCCTGTATCCCTGGCAGTGCCCCAGGGCAGGCCGGACAGGGCTGGGAGCAGCCTGGGACAGTGGGAGGTGTCCCTGCCCATGGCAGGGGTGGCACTGGGTGGGCTTTAGGGTCCCTTCCAACCCAAGCCCCTCTGGGATTCCGTGATCTCAGCAGGGTGAGTGGTGCAGGCTGAAGGGTGTTGGGCAGGAAGCTGTTTGGGCAGGAGGATGTTTGGGACATCAGTCCTGGCAACCCATTCCTTGGAACCTTTCATGCATGCTGCCTTGGATCGTTGCTATCAGACAGTTTGAGCCAAAATGCCGTGCCCTGGAGGGGTGAGAACAGGGCAGGAGCAGGGATGCAGGGTGGGATGCAGGAACTGAATGAGGCAGCAGCCCTTGAATGGTGTGGGATTGCTAAACCCGAAGGCTCATCTCCGTTAGGGAGTGTTTAACGAGGATGTCACCCCAGTGCATGGCCCAGGTGTCACTGGGGGGGTCCAGTGGGCAAAAGGGGGTGTGAGTGGACAGAGGGAGCCTTTTGAGCCACAGTCTCATTCCTGATGCTCTTGGGATGCTGTTCCCACCCTCTGCACCCATCCCAGCAAGCCCAGGGAGGGTGGGGGTGCTCTGGGGCTGCCCTGGGGGCTGCTGAGGACACAAAAAACCCCCGTGGGCACCGTGTGGGCTCCCGGCTCAGGGGTAGCTCGGCTGCAGTCTACGGTGTGTGGGCTCTCTCCTGGTGGCTTCTGCTTCAGCCTGCGGGATTTCTTAATAACAGTAAATATCCCCCCGTGGTTTCCCCCGTCTTATTCCATCTGATTAGATAAATACCAACACACTTGCAAGAAACTGGGCAGTCATACTGAATTAGCCACAAGAAGACAGATGCTCGTTCTATATTTTGCCTTTCAAGGCTCGCAGAATATCCTACAACTGTTAATTATCCGGTTTCCTGGCGGTTCTGCGGGGGTATCGGGTAGCCCTGGGTGTGGAAGTGAGTCCCGGGGACGGGACAGGCTCAGCGCAGGGTGCGGGGCTGCGAGCGCCGAGCGGAGCGGGGGCCCCGCT
>WEIT01015159.1:176058-200795 GCA_013389985.1 Dryoscopus gambensis | reverse complement strand
CCTCTCCTCTCCTCTCCGACCCTCTCCTCTTCCGACCGTCTCCGACGCTCTCCGACCCTCTCCTCTCCGACCCTCTCCTCTCCTTCTCCTCTCCTCCGGGGGCTGCGCGAGCTGGTGGAGAAGTTTCTGCTCGGGGAGGAGATCCCGGCTGGAAGCTTTCAAAGGCTCCTTGCAAACACAGATTGATGGGGCGGGGAGCGTACTTTAAACATTACGGCAAACACCTCGGCCGTGTCCCTTTCAAGTGAAAGCTCGAAGGAAGGGAAGTGACTGATGTGTGCTTTTATCAAAGCTGCTCCCCATTCCGTCGGGAGCCCACGGAAGTTAAGAAGTTGACGGGGGAAGTGGGCATTAAACAGAAAGATCAAATGCATCAGGTAATAGCCAAAGGGATAAAAACTGCACGGCACCTGAGAGTGGCAGTAAATGTAAAATGCTGCTCTCTCATTTCAGATATTTGATTAACTGCTTCTAAATATACTGGGGACTGTACAGGCAGGGGGAAGATGTGGGTGAGCTGAAATGTGGTCAAAATGTTTCAGGGACTCTGACCAAAGAGCCTTCCTAGCTCCTCGCTGCCTCTGTGAGGGCACATAAAAAGGTTCAGGGATTTATAAATATTTATTTACTGTGGGAAAAACAATCAAATAAACTGAAAAACCACCATAGGAAGAGTGTTTGGATTGATGAGGATGGAATACGGGGAGAAGTGCAACAGTAAAATTCTGTTTCAATGGCAGGAGGAAAATGGGTTTTATTTCCTTTCTGTCCATTACTGAAAATGGCTTTTGAAGAATTGAGATCAGTGGGAATTTTCCAATCTCATGTCTCCAAAGAAGTCTTACCTAGTGGTGAGAGTGGTAGGCACTGCTCTTTTATCTCTGTGTGAGCAGGGACAGGAGCCAGGGAGTGGCTGGAGCTGGGCCAGGGAGGGTCAGGCTGGAGATCAGGGAAAGGTTCTTCCCCCAGAGGGTGCTGGCACTGCCCAGGCTCCCCAGGGAATGGGCACGGCCCCGAGGCTGCCAGAGCTCCAGGGGCGTTTGGGCAGCGCTGCCAGGGATGCCCAGGGTGGGGGTGTTGGGGTATCTGGGCAGGGACAGGAGTTGGGCTGGGTGATCCTTGTGGGGCCCTTCCAGCTCAGGGTGTTCTGTAATTCCACGGTCTCGGACTTTGCTGGCACATGTGCAGATGTTCCTCAGCATGGGAATGCTCTCCTGCTTCTCTCTCCAGTGCTGGGTTTCTCCAGATGCAAAACATGTTTGGGAAATATTTTCGAATCAGCACCTCAGCCCACTGCAGAGCAGGACTTTGAAGTTTGTGTTTCTTGAGCAGCACTGCTTTGCTGCACTGGAACGCTCCAGACCCCGGGACACCAGAGAGCCCTGAAAGAACAATTCCTGCAGCCTTCTGACAGAGCTCAAAAGCCCCATTTTATGTAAAAGAACAAGAGCTCAGGGGCCTTGGCCTTCTGCCTCCCTGCAGCTGCTGGGACCGAGTCTCAACAGCTAAAACCCTAATATGCACCAAGGCAAAGCAGCTCCCTGCAAGGCTCTGTTACCAAGCTGATTTTTCCCACCTTTGGGATGAAAAAGTCTTTTGGACAGCCCGGGGTTCAATTTTCCTCCTTTACCTCTCTCTTAAAGTCCAGGACAGGTTCAGGGAAGTCCAACGTGCTCCTCTTTCTCCAGTGTCTGAGCCATGTGTGGAGGAAGGAAAAATGTCACCTCACCTGGTCTGAGAACCATCGGAGCCCCCGGGTGTCCCAGCAGGACCCCACCCTTCCTCTGGCCTCTCCCTCAGCAGGTGCTGGTCAGTCAGCCGTGGTGCTGCGCGGGCTGCGGGACCCCCACATCTGCAGTCACCCCGGGTCCTGCTGGATTTGCCCCCTTTGCTTCCCTCCTTTCCGCTCGGAGCCGTCATTCGCCCTTCCCTCTCTTCTGCTGCTCCTTAAAACCACCCCGTGCTGCCTGTGGCCGAGTCGAGGTGGTGCGAGCGAGGCAGCCACCGTGGCAATCAATCAGCAGCCCGACAGAGTGCCTTTGTGCCGGCCGTGAGTGGCTGTGTCCTCACAGGGGGCTCTGCTGTGCCAAGGAAGCGTTCTACCTTCGCCCGTGCTGCTCCTCGAGTCGCGCCACTGTGCCTGCAATAATAGTGTCTAATTAAGCAGAATAAAGAGAGATGAAGCGTAATGGTTACAGGATAGAGAAGTTGTTTGTCGGAGGGAGGTAATAAATTACTGAATCCTGAGTCCTGCTATGCTGGAAAAGATGGAGTCAAAAGGAGCCGACGCTGGAAACTTGTTTTTCTGTTTGATGAATTGGCCAGCTTGGGCTGGTATTTATTTCAGCTCAGGTCGGTGTTTATTTCAGCTCAGGTCGGTGGGGTTGGTGTTTATTCGTGTGTTGCCTCAACAGATTTATATTTTTTCACTCCGTTTAATGAGCTGAGCAAACCTGTGGGCATCGGGGCGGGGGCAGAGTTAAGCCAGGACCAGCTGGTGGTTCTAAGGGCAGAGGTGCCCATCGGTGCAGGGATGCCCGGGGGACTCCCCTGCCCAGCCCCGTGCCCGGGGTTTCATTCCAGGCCTCAGCTCCCGTTACTGCTGGGGTACTGCCCAGCCCTGTCGGGAGCGCCGCGAGCCCTGCCCCGCGCACGGAGCACCCAGGAAAAGATGCCAGAATGTCATTAAGGTCACTCCGCGAGTCCCCGGCTGCGGATAATGAACAATTCCTGACAAAATGAGGTGGTTGGAGCCGTTCGGAGATAAAAACCTGCCTGTCATTCTGTTGCATGAACCTATATTCCAATTTTATCTGCGGAGCGCGGTTCCCTTTTATCCAGTTTCCTGTTTGAAGGGATTTGAGCAGAATAGATAATCCCAACTTTGAACATAAATCACTGAGCTGCACGGCTGATAGATGCTTCGCACTTTTTTTATGATAATGGCTGATTGGAGGCCGGGAGGGAAAATGCCAGGGGCTTATCTCTGTGGAGCAGCATTGGGAGGGTGTGCGGAGGGCTGAGGGAAGGGGAGGCGGCGGCACGAGGTGGGGCCCTTTCGTGTTTATTTATCTGTTTGTTTATTTTGAATGTCTGAACTCGAGCAGAGACGCGCTGGGACCTTACTGGGAACTTTGGGAGTTGGGGTCTGCACAGACACCGGGATTCAAGGGGAAGGTGGGCGTCCCCTGGGCCTCTGAGAGGACAGAGCACGAGGCTGAGCTGCAGATGGTTCATCATTCCCCCCAAAGGGGCTTGGGGATGCCAAAGAGCCATCAAACACAGTCCATGGGTTGTTACTCTTTTACTAAGAATAGTTAAAAAAAAAAAAATACAGCTCCTTTTTTTTCTTTTACCCACAAAATAGATGTCAGCTCCAAAAGTGCACTTTTCCTTCTGAAGATGCAAATCCCGAGAAAGGTCATGTTCCATTTTGGTTTTGAATGTTTCTTATTTTTAAAAGATTTATTTTACTGCAATTAGCTTAAATTTCAAAGTAATTTTAAACCAGAAAACTGGATTCTTTCTTTGCTTATAACTTCTGTCTCCCTTTTTTTTTTTTTTAAATTAAAAAAAAAAAAAGAGAAAAGAACCCTCAACATCAAAACAGATGTTTCCCAGGAAAAGTTGTTTTTTGATGAAACAGATTAATTGGCGTTTTCTAATCAAATCTTCAAAAACCTTCCGGGCAGCTGTAGTGAGGCATTGAAGTACCCTTTAAAGGGTGAGCTTCCTTCATGTCACCCTCTGAAAGTCGTCTTTCCCAGTGACTCTGAACGGCACCTTGGCGACGGCGTTGGGTTAGACTCCCGGGATTTTGCCTGTGAATGGATGAGTATTGGGGTTCACAGGATGATTGTAATTTTGAGGCAAACCCCCAGTTTGCCTCCAGGTGTGCTCCAGATGCTCTCCATCCCCTCATGGAGGTTTAATGGTGCAAATCAAAGGCTGATTGTTCCCCACAGCTCCGAACCACAGGCACGGTCAGGGTGTTTATTCGGGGGGTCCAGGCTAAACCTGGTGTGAAATCACTCCCTCCACGTGCACAGAGGAGATGCTCCAGGGTCAGTCCCTGTGTGCAGACGCTGCCCACGGCCCCGGATTGTCGCTGACAGATGCAGCTTTTGATCCTGGAATCACAAAGTCATTCATGCTGGAAAAGCCCTCCCAGCCCGTCCAGTCCCAGCTGGGCCCGGTGCCCACCTTGTCCCCAGCCCAGAGCACCGAGTGCCACCTCCAGCCCTTCCTTGGACACCTCCAGGGATGGGCACGCCAAACCTCCCTGGGCAGCCCCTTCCAGTGCCTGACCCCTGTTTCTGTAGAGAAATTCCTCCTGATGTCCAGCCTGAGCCTCTCCTGGCCCCGCCTGGGGCCATTTCCTCCTGTCCTGTCAATGATGACTGAAGCTGTGTCAGTTGAAAATCATCTCACGCGGTTCAGACCCGTTTGAAAACAACAGGCTCTGAATCGCTGAGGTGGTTTCAAGACCTTCTTGGTGTTATTTATCCCTGTCCCAGCTTTCGGCCTGACCCCGTCAGCTTTTGGGAGGCCCCGTGCTGACCCTTGGGCAGCAGTGGTCACTGCCTGAGGGAGGTGGCCGGGCTGGCGGGAGGGTCTGTGGGACACGGGGGAGGATGAGGTGTGGACGGGGGACTCTGAGTGCCAAGGACAACCGTGAATGGGACGAGTGAGTGTCCACGCCTTGGCGGCAGGAAGCTCACTGTGATGGAAAGGATGTGCACCTGGGAGCTGTCCCAGTGCTCGAGGTGTGGGGGGAGAGCCCAAATCTTCTCTCAATTCTTTCTCCATAAAGAAGCAACAAAGGCTTTGGGAGGAGCAGAGTTTCCCTCAGGAATATGTGGGCAGTGTCCCTCACACTGTGAGGGAGGGGATGCTTTGGGCACGGC
Source organism: Dryoscopus gambensis (assembly GCA_013389985.1). NCBI lineage: Eukaryota > Metazoa > Chordata > Aves > Passeriformes > Malaconotidae > Dryoscopus > Dryoscopus gambensis. Next base: position 195,888 of record WEIT01015159.1, on the reverse strand, counting down.
AGGGGTTTGGGATTCCAGGCCCTGAGGAGCTGGGACAAGCCAGCCAGGGTCTGAGAAGGGGAGAGAAATCTTCGGGCTTTAGGAGGAGAAAAGAGCCTCATTTTAGTTGGGACCATTCAATATTTTAAAGAAAGCACTTTAAAACAAATAAAAGCCCTCCATTTTCTTACTAAGGTTTGTTGCTGTCCAAAGCTCAGTTTTCTGGGAAAGAGAAGTTTTTTGGAATGGGTTTAATTATTCTGTTGCAGTTTCAAAGGGGGTGCCATGAGCATGTACTGGAAAAGGAGCAGCTCTTACAAGAGTGATCAAGTCTCCCACAGGAGACAATTTGGGTAATGCAATCTGCTCAAACAACAGGTTCTTTAAACTTGGGAGAAAATTTCTTTGGAGCTTGAACAGGTCAATAACATTTTCCCCCATCTGGAGAGGAATAGGAAAATTAACTTTTCTTTTTTCCCCCCAGCATTTGTGTTATTTAACAGCCTTTTAGAAACCCATTTCCTGCGCTATTTTAAGCTGCAGGCAGAGTTAGGAGACCACATCTGAGTGATGATTTAAATCTCTAGACAGCTCAGGAGATAAGTCAAAACAAATTTCAGGATGTTCCTCTAAAGAGCTGTTTCCACTTAAGTCAGTCCCGTTGGGAGCCTGGTTACAGAATCACCTAATCTGCTACACATTTTATACATTTAAACAGGTCCATTTGAAAGAAAGTTTTTGAAATTTTCTGTGCAGTGAATACATAATGAATTCCACTGGAGGAGGCTGCAAATTGCTCCTGGTTGTTTGCTGTTCACTTCGTTGATGCTGATAACTTCATGGTATCCTGATTTTTTTTCCTTTCACTGCCGTCTCTCAGGCTGCACACCAAGCAGCACAGCTCCTCCTTTGCTCCCCAAAACTGGGATGCTGCACCAAGGCTGCTCGGGGCGGGAAGGACGCTGTGCAGGGATATTCAGAGAACACCCAGTCACTCCAGAACCCGGGGGAAGGTGCAGGCTGGAGCAGAGCGGGCTGTCCTCCGAGCCCCGACTGTTCCACCTCAGGTTTGGCTCACGAGGCCGCGGCTGAGCCGCTCTGCTGCTGACACTGGCTTTGCTTCGGGGAGGGACCAGCAGCCTTCCAACCAACATCTCTGTGGCTCTCAGTGAGAGATTCTCGTGGCCTTTGGGGTCAGAGGGAAGAGGTGCACAGGGAGTGCTGCCTGCACTTTTTTTCTTGATTGAACATTCTCAGCACATCTCAGCAGAGAACTTTTCAGAGACAACTCTCAGCCCAGGATTGCACTCCTCCTCCCCTGCCACCAAATAACAGAAGCCAGCAGATACAGAAGTCTCTCAGATGAAAAGCAGCTGCATTTGCCTTTCGGTGTTTCTTATTTTAAAAAATGTTGGCCGGACATGATCTGCAGATTATGGAGTAAAACTGTTGAGTGGAGTCTGCCAAACTAATAATGTAATGCTTGGAATTGTTCTGAAGCCTTCCTTTGTGATATTATTTTGTCCTGGATTTCCCAAGTGAAACACAGAGTTTGGGTTTCCTCTGCCTTAAGTTCTTAACCCGCGCTCTCTTCCCAACCCCATCACAGGAGAGCAGTTGTAGGCTTTGATGGATTCAGGTCTTCACACTGAATTTTCTTTTGACCTGAGATGAATTGTGTAACTTTTCTACCACAGCTGGTTTATCTCCTGAAGGGAACGGTGTTTCTGTGGTAGCACAAAGGTTGGTGTACTGCACTATTTGATTTCATTTTTTTTTAACATCCTCGCGTTTGCAGAGGCAAAAGTAGGGCAAATGCTCTGTTCCTCTCTGCGATGGCTACTCGTGTTCCCCTCTTCCACCCTCTAATAGAATTTGAAGCTGAAAAGTCCCCTGTGGTGGTCTGATTTGACCTTCCTCATAACAACCAGGATCTTTGCTATTGATTCGGGCATCAGGCCCTGACTTGTGGTCAGGCTGGAGGAGGCATTTTGCACATAATCTATTAAAGCCCCGTAGTGTTTGAGAGGGTTAACTCCTTCCCAGGGCTCTCGAGCAGCAGCTACAGAACTCACTCTCAAAAAGGGCCCTGCGTGTACAAACATTTCACCTCTCGTCCACTGAATGGTTTTCCATCAGATTCTGACAGTTTCAGAGGAGGTTGTATTTTTACTTCATGTCTGATTGTCTTCTCCTGTCCCTTCTCATCAGCTGCAAAACTCCAGATAGTATCCACAGAGGTGGTAAGGCTGGAAATAAGCCTCATGTGGGTCACTGAGGAACATGCTCTTGAAGCTTTTCTTTCGTCTCTCAGGTCCAAGGTTCTGCTCAGGACACGGGCATTTACACACCAGTGTCACACCCGGTGCTCAGATGCTTTCAAGCTCCTTCAAGTGGAGTGCTGGGGAACCAGAATGCTCTGAAGCGTTTTGTGGACTTCTGTCCCCTGTTTTCTTACCAGCCTGGTGCTGAGAAGAAAACGTGCACCACCCCATCACAGTCTAACAAAGACAGGAGAAGAAGTGCCCTTCCCCACCTGGGTTTACCCGGGACCCGGATGCTGGGGGTCTGTAAGCCTGATCAAATTTCTAAGAGGGAATTATCCCAGATTAGAGGGGAGGCAGCAGTGGCGTTTGCCCTTCCTGGTGACATGTGGCCTCACACTCAAATGTCCAGGCCCTCCCATCAGGCTGGACAGCTGCTCGGGACTGTCCTCAGACTGGCTGGCAGCCAGGCAGGAGCCTGTGGGAATGCGGGGACGGGCACCTGCTCCAACCCCCCTGAGACAGCAGGGAAGGAAGAGCTAATACGGGCCCCCGTAATCCTGGGTGCTGCCCTGCCTGCTCCCAGCCAGATACCATTCCTGGGAAGTCAAAGCAAGCTCTGGAGAGGGGCTGCTCCGAGGGTCTGATTGCAAACTGATCTGGCCGCAGACCCCCCCTCCACCGCCGGCCTCGGGGCAGAGGCTGGGGCGGGGTCGGTGCCTGCTGAGCTCTGCCCTGCGCTGCTCAGAGGGGCCGTGGGGCCGGGGCGGCCTCCGCCCGGGCCTGGGGGCAGCTGAGAAGGTTGGAAAGGAGTGGCTGCTGCACATCCAGGCTTTGCTCCGCCCTGGTGACAATCCTCTGGCGCAGCTCCCGGGGCAGGATTTTGGGGTTGGTTGTTCTCCCGCTCGCACCAGGAAACTGCCCCGGAGGAGCGCGCGGTCAGTGGAAGGGCTCAGGAGAAACTCTGCCCGTACCCAGGAGCTGCTGGGCAGCAGGATCCAGGGATTCACCGCCTGCCTTGGGGAGGGGCACTGGCGTCGCTGCTTCTCAGGCTCAGCTGGAAATGCCTGAGGGCTCCAGCCCTCGGCCAGGGACTCAGGGTTTGAGGTTTGATGCCTTCCCAGACTGGTGATGCTCAGAGCCCCTTCAGGCACCTCTGCATAGGCAAGGCAGCTCCCTGGGGGCAGCAGGATTTTACTGAGGCCAAAACAGAGGAAGAAGCTGGAAATTTTTTTTTGATCGGGCTTTTAAAAATTAATTAAAAAAAAAATTGTAATAGTCAACACATTCTTGTGCTGCTGAGTTTTGACATTATTTTGATCTCCCCATCCCTGGAAGTGTGCAGGCCTGGTCTGGATGGGGCTCTGAGAAACCTGGGACAGTGGAAGTTGTCCCTGCCCATGGCAGGAAGGTGGAATGAGATGAACTTTAAGGTTTTTTCCAGCCCAAACCATCCGGTGATGATTCTGTGATTTGATCCTGATGGGTCCCTTCCTACTCAGCAGATTCAATGATTCTGTGACTCGATGAGGCAAGGATGCTGTGATTCATTTCAGTGCAGTCAAACCATTTAGTTTTGATCTACTTTAAAAAAAAAAAAAGAGATTAATTCTTACAGTGATATGAGTCCAGACAAGGTGTTTTGAATTTATCAAAACAAAATGTTTCGGTGATTTCCCATCAAAAAGCAACGTGAATTTACAGTCTTGCAAAGTAGCCTAATTTCATTCAGTCAGCCTTTTCTTAGAAGAAAGAGTAATCTCCAGGCAAGTCCTGCAAGCAGCCCTGGTACAAACCCCTGCCGTGTATGGAAAGCAGACAAAACTCAGCTGTCAGAGTCTCCTGCTCTGCTGTGGCTCCAACAGCAGAGAAAACCATTGCAGACAGGTCTGGCTGCGCAGCCCAACTGTGTCACTGGGAATCTGAAGGGAATCTTTGCCAGACAAACACAACTGATTGTTCTGTGCAGCTTGTGGAGCCTTTCATTAGAGAAACCTATTGGAGGACGGGGTTTGGTGGACAGGGAAAGGTAACTCAAGGAGTTTGATCTCATCCTCTTGAGTGATGAGGTGTGACATTTTTCCTCGCTGGTTTACACCAGTGGTTACCGAACCTCGACAGAGAGTACATGGAAGTGGTGTCTTTTTCTCCCCTGTGTGATTAAGGGAGCATTTGATCCTATAGATAGAAGTGGTAATTGACTATATTTAAAGATTAACTCAGTGTAATGCCTTCTGAAAAGAAAACTGTTATTAAGAAAGTTGTCAATCATAGAGTTGATGCCTTTTTTAATACAGTCTGAAAGTGTTATAATTTTAATACCCCAAAGGCTAAAGGAAATTATCAAACTGAAATTAGAGATTAGCAATTTTCAATTTCTCTCTCATCTCTTACATTTCATCTTCCACCTTTGGCTGCAGGAAGAAAAGGAGGAAGAACAGTATTTGGCATGGGGGGGAAGCACAGAAGCCTGGCTGTGATGGAATCCTGTCTCGAAGCTACGTGCTGGCCTCCTGACTGCCCCGGGCAGCAGAGCCTGGTCAGGGCTTTGATGCAGCAGCACATTCCCAGGGACAGGGAGCTGGGAGACAGCCCGCAGCAGGGCTGTGTGCAGCTGAGGATTCAGGCACCTGGACACTCGGCCTGGTTAGAAAATCACCTGCCCGATGTAATTTTAGGGCCAGCTGAGGTGGTCACAAGGCTGGGAGTTGTGCTTTGCAGTTCATTGTGTTCAGCAGAAATGCTTTTTCCAGTCTTAGGTAGCTGGACTTCTCTTGCTGAGAGCTGGGTGTTCAGAGGTGTAGGTGGAGTTCAGGCCCCTAAATATAAAGTTGCCATCCTGAAAACCCCTTTTAGGTGGAGTCCAACCTTACAGGCTCTGGAACTCTGGAGGCACCAGAGTTTGTGACTGTAATGTTTCCGCCCATGCAGCAAAACCCCTGTGTGCAGGGCCAGGCAGCTGGAAGGCTGCCACGCACAAAACGGGGCCAGGATCCCCAAACTACCAGTTCCTCTGCCAGAGGGACCTTATCCGTGAGATATTCGTGCAGCCTGTCTGATGGAAAAAAGAGCTCTGCACAGCAGACCGTGGTGGCTGGGTGCTTCTTTCCAAAGGCAGATGTGCACGGAGGAGCTCTGTCCTTGGACACACGATTCCTGGGTCCGGATTGTCGGTTCAGGGCATTTTCAGGCAGTTTCATTTTTAAGCTGAGAAGATTAAATCACCACCATCCTTTTGGAGGCTGCAGGAGTCTCTCAGCCCTCAGACTGCAGTTTTCTGGAGGGAAATTTTCCAGCTGAAAATATGTCTTGTATGGAAAAGAAGGGGACAGCAAAGAAATTCCTCTAACACAACAAAAAGGAGAAAGATCTTGTCCTGGCCCCGTGTTGCAGAACTAGTTTTAAGGAAGGAGACTGACTCATGACCCTTCCACATAAATTCTCCTGGCTGGAGAGCCCGGCTCACAGGATCACTCAAAAACTGGAGAAGTTTGAGTCTTCTCTGCCTGGCAGCACTGCTGGCACAGGAGAGGTGGGCTGGGTACCCCGTGGGTGAGCTGCGGCAGCAGCGGTTCCAGGGAGCAGCAGGAAAGGTCTCTGGCTGGCATCAGTCAGCCTGGAAACCAACTCCGTGCGTCCTGGCACGTCTGCATCTCCTTCTCCTCAGCACGTGGGGACTCTGGAAGCAGGACCCCAGCAACTACCTGCATTTGAAATCCTTTCCCATGGAAGATGGACCTGGTGCTGTAAAAGGGGGGTTATTGCCTTTGTGTTCTGGTCTCTGCCTCGCAGACAAGAGACATGTGTTTTCTGGGGGAGGCAGTGAGGTTCAGAGTAATTGAAATGGGAAGAGTATTCCTCATGAACTCTGGGCTAGATGGGGGAATGAAATTCTCTGTAGTGAAAACATTATGCTCCCACCATAATCTACTAAAACAATCTTCATTTCCCTGGTGTAGGAAGGTTCTCTTCTCTTATTGCATTTCGCTTGAAATCAGAGGTCTCAAGCTGTTTGATGCTGGGCAGTGTTTATGCCTTGTGCTGTCATAATAAATGCCCCAGATCCATCATAAAAGCAGTTCCTTTGACACAGAGGCCGATTGGAAACTGCAGGAGAGGTGTGGGGCAGTAATGGAGATTTATTTCTTTTGCAAAGGAATTGGATTATCATCTTGTGCAGCGTTATTTTACCTTTCCCCTGCCCAGTTGGGCCATTCCAGTGGCTGCCATCCGTTGTGTGAAATGCACCAAGGCGGGGAGGGACACAGCCCCGCCACCTCGCCCGCTCCTCTGGGTAGAAGAGGGTGTTTCAGATAATTTACAGTGCCTGTCCAGCAGCACATCCTCAGGGTGGCCCTTATCCAAACAACACTACATTCACACAGTTTTGACCTCCATCAGGACGTTGCATTTATTGGGCCCCGTTTTACTGTAGCAGGACTTGCTCACTTCTAATCCAACTCCATAATTTCCGAGCCTTTATATGTCTGGGGGTGAAGCAGGTTATAAAATACTTTCAAGGATATTTTTTACTGTGTTTTGTTTAAGACAAGCAAGTCTTCCTTTTTACTGTTTGCCGGGCAACTACGGAAATTGCTTCTGTGCTGGCACTCGGGAACGCGCGGGTGGAAGGCGCCCGGGCCCTTCTGCTGCCGGTCTCTGCACTGTGAGGCAGCTCTGCTTTGCAGCCCCAGTAAATGATTTATTGAGGCACTGCTGCCTCTCACCTGTCTCTTCCTTGCCATACACCCACCCTTTCTTGGTCAAGGCTGCGATTTGCTGGTTCAGCTGAGCAACTGGTGACCCACCAGTACAACCCACCTTCACCGAAATCCTCTCCTCAGCTGTTGCTTCCCCTGCGTGAAGTTCAGCCAGGGGAAGTGCGGGATATTCGGTGATTCTGCAATCCCATCACAGCTTGGCCCGAGGCTGGTCGCTGTTCTGCTGCGGGTGTCCCGGTTCCATGGGTTCGGTGGTGGTGCCTTGCTTAAGCACTTTTGTGATACGTTCGTGCATCCTGTGGTGGTGTGTAAAGCATGTGTAAATGGTGTGTAAGCGGTGTGTAAATGGTGGGTAAGCCGTGTGTAAATGGTGTGCAAGAGGTGTGTAAATGGTGTGCAAGCCGCCTGTAATCGGCTCCGCGCTCGCTCCTCCGCCGCCCCGGGCCCTCTCCGCGCTCTGTCCGTGGTGCTGAAGCCGCCCGCGGGGCCGCGGCCGGAGCCGGGCCGGCTCTGCTGGGAAAGCAGCTGCCCAAGGGCTCTGGGGAGTTCTGCAGGGGGCTGGCTCTGGAGGGTTCTGCTGGGATCTGGCTCTGGCAGGGTTCTGCCGGGGGCTGGCTCTGGAGGGTTCTGCTGGGATCTGGCTCTGGCAGGGTTCTGCCNTTTTACAGGGGGCTGGCCCTTGCAGGGTTCTGCAGGGGTCTGGCTCTGGAGGGTTCTGCGGGGGTCTGGCTCTGGCAGGGTTCTGCAGGGATCTGGCGCTGGAGGGTTTTACAGAGGGCTGGCCCTTGCAGGGTTCTGCAGGGATCTGGCTCTGGAGGGTTCTGCGGGGGTCTGGCTGCCTGGTTCGCTGCGGTACGCGGTGCACAGAAGTCAGCAGAGAGCCTGGGGTATGGAAGGGCTCGCAAGAGTTGGCCCTGCGGTCCTTAGAGGTGACTCCATCGAGCCAAGAGGGAAGGAGAAACCCAGGGGTTCAAATACCCGTGTTGCTCAGGGATGTGAAACACAGGTTTGTTATGTTTAAGAAAATACAGAGGCTTTCAGCTTTAAGAGTTTCTGGCTGGCAATTCTCACTAGTGCTGAAGCACTGAACTGAAAAAAGAAAAAAGGAAGAAAATACATTTAGGCAAGTCTGGAAGCCTCTCCCCAACAGCTCAGAGTGGGGATTTGTGAGCTAAATATTTCCACTGAGTAAGTACTGGGCGTCTGCAGAAGGGAGTGCGAGCGCAGGAGACGGGAAGTGTGGGTCACTGCCAGCTCCAGTGTGGGGCACTGCTGCAATGAATGAACTATTTGTTTAGGTGGTTTGCCACACTAATTGCTTGCATTAATTTTTTGGCAAGTAGGGTGTGTAGTTTGAGGCATATTTGAAACCTTTGAGTTGGGCTCTGCTGTGGAGCAGAGAGGATCCTGGGCAGAAAATGAGGCAGAAGGTGTCCTGCAGCTACAACCAGGATGTTCCCATCATCATACCCATGTGCCTTCTGTCTGTCCGGGATTTGTGCAAAAGCTGATAATGGGGGGGGTGTTGTGCAGCCCGGAGAGAGCAGACACTGCACTGGGAGCCCTTTAGCCCAGGGACTGTGGTTCCGCAGCAATCCTGAGCAGACAGCAGCTGGTTCCTGCAGTGCCGGGGGAAGGCGGGGAGAGGCAAGAGGACTCTCATTTTGGTGTTCGAGATTCCTTCAGTGGAGCAACAGAGAGCACAGGGAGAGAGGGTGGGAAGTTTATGCCTGATGAAGTTCCCAGCCCTTGGCTCCGTAGTTCCTGAGCCCCTGCAAGAGGCCAAACCTCTTCTCCCCCTGCTCGGCAGCAGGAGGAGCAGCAATGGCAGTGCCGGTCTGGGACCTCCTCTGGTGATGAACACAACCTGGCGCATCCTCGTGAAGCCTTTGCAGCAGATTTCACTTGGTTTGTTTCATGTAAATATTGAGGGATCATTTTAAGATGGTTCAAAGCATCTGGAATCTCGCATGATGCTTTGTACACGTGAGCTCAGCACGTGTCCCTTCAGTCCTGCAGATCCTGTGCTGCTTTGTGCCCCGGGGTGACTGCAGCGCTCGGGTGTACGAAGAGATCAGGCACCTCCCCATTCAGACCATGACTGCCTCGCTGTCTTTCCACAGGGGACAGAGGCTGGTCCCCATAAATTCCTGTCTATCCTTGGGTCTGAGCTGCTCTCTAAAGGCTCCTGTCTCCATTGACAGGAAAATGATCCCAGAGTGAATTGGTTCTTAAGCTCCAGTTTAAATAATTCCTCCTCAGACCCTATCTAGTCTCAGTGTCCCTGGAGCTGATGTAGCTGGTGTCCGTGCCAGGGCTGGCTAATTCCCTTGGTTCTCAGGTACCTCTGCAAATTGGGCCTCCTCTGGATCCATCCTCTTCTCAATAGCAGCTGACCCCCTCTCTGTGATCTCCTTCCTCTATTTTGTCTGACTTTCAGTCACTCGAGCCAAGATCCCTTTGCTTAAGAGCAAAAGGAGTCCCATCCACAAACCTTACCAGCATGCACAGGGGGTATTTAATGCTTTGGGAGATCATTCAGTTGTGTTATGAGGGTAACAGGCACTTCTTGCCCCGCATTTCAGCATTTTCATCAGGTGCTCACGTTGTTACTAAGCTGTCCGGTCCTCAGGTCCTGCACATCACCAGCTGAAGGGTCTGAGATCAGGTAACGTGGGATAACAGGATGAGATGAACTGATCAAAATCTTGGCAAATAAGGGTGGAAGTTGTTATTTCTTCGCGAGTTTACCCTCCATGGTAAATGCTGGTTGTGGGGCCAAATGTGGAAAGGGAAGGGTTTTGTACAAAATTTGAAAAGCTGCCAGGAGATCCCTCTGTGTGGAAAATCCTCCTCTGCCTAGAAAATGCTGTGAAACAGTTTTAGCTACTTAAGAAGCAAAATTAGAAATCTGGACTGGATTGACGGCAGTCAGGAGTGTGAAAACATCAACCACCTTACAGCTGGGGAGCGGAGAACAGTCCCTGTGCTCTGTGTTAATTTGCATCTTAATCCACAGTCAGCCTCCTCTGGCTCTCTACGAGATGACTTGTGGGGGTCAGGGAGGCTCTGAAGATGCAGATATTCCTTCAGAGTTTATTACTGCGCCAGCTCTGAGCTTCAGAGCGGCCTCAGCGCGGGAGGTCATTAAAGAATTAAACATTTTCCCGTTCACACGCACGTGAATGGTGTCATGGAATATTGCCCACGTTTAGGTTACACGAATTCATAGTCACTGACAAACCTAGAGAATCTAAAACCATAAGGAACATTTACATCACACTTCCCATGCCTCAGCCAGTAGATTTTACCCAGGTACCTTGGTATGAACAGACTGGAGAGAAGCGACCTGTCCTTTACAAGAATATTTAGTACTAAACAGAACAATATTCTGAAACTGGATGGGAAGTTCAAAATCCCAATCCAAGACATCTGGAAACAAATACTTTATTTTTATTTTACTACAAAACATTTTCAAACTGAATTCTTTGAACTATTGTAAATGAAAATGTGAGTTGAAACACTGAATTTTCATTTTTAAAGGCTAAAGCATCATTTAGCAAGAAAGGTGGTGAAATGCATCATTTCCTATGAAAAGTTCAGTTTTGGTGACCACATTTTCCAAATAAAAAAACCAAACCTGACGGCAAACAAGGCCAACACCTGCATATGTCACACAACCCGGGCCAAGCAGGAAGACTCTAGGGAAATGTAGTTTAAAACAAATGTGTAAGAACTGCAGGTTTGTTGTGTTTATTGAGGAAATATTGAGGCTTTCAGCTTTTTAGGTTTCTGGCTGACATCTCTCACTTGCACTGAAGCATTGGGAAAAGAAAAGGAAGGAATCCCATCTACTTAAGTATACATATTACTTGTAATTATTTCTGGAGTGCCTTTCATGGTGAATGTGTGGAGTTTTGCCTCCTGCTCTCGCTGTAGCTGGCAGTGTTATGACAAACCCCTCTGCTGTGTGCTCAGGGCAGGATTCTCTCTTTCCCAGGGTGGCCAGGGCCACCCCAGCAGCAGAGCTGATGTCTCTGCCTGGTTTCCTGTGCAAACCCAGCAGATCCTTTCCTGGCAAAGACCGAGACGCAGGAGATGTGGAGAGCTCAGAGAAGCTCGGGAGGATGTGGAGGCAGTGCTCGCCCCTCGTCCCCGTGGGGCTGGGAACGTTCCAGCACAACGTTCTCTACGCTGGCACTGCAAAACCAGCAGAGGTTCTTACAAACATCGCTGCCTGGCGTGGAAAGCAGAGCAGTTCTGAGCAGAGACGAGGGCTGACTGCACCCGAAAGCTGCCCAGGACAAGCAGAGGTGTGTGCAGGGGCTGGCTGAGTTTAGCTCTGTTCACTGAGCATATTGTGAATGAATCCCAGACTCCCAGAATCGTCCGTGTTGGAAGGGACCTCTGGAGATCGCCCGGTCCAATCACCCATACAGGACAGGAGCACGTCCAGGTGGGTTTGGAATGTCTCCAGAGAGGGACTCCACGCCCTCCCTGGGCAGCTGTTCAGTGCTCTGGCCACCCTCCATGGAAAGTTCTGCCTCGTGTTGAGATGGACTTTCATGTGTTTTAGTTCATGGCTATTGCTCCTTGTCCTGGGCACCACTGAGAGGCGTCTGGCACCATCCTCCGACACCCACTGGGGATGTTTGTATGGATGTATTTTATTTGTACATATTTGCATGTTGAGATGAAAATGAGTTTTCATTCACCCCCTGCTCAATGAGCCTAGGCCTGGCTGGGGCTGGTCTGTGGTGTTACAAGGAGTGAATGTTTGCCAGAGGTGCTCAGAGTGATCTGTGATGGATTTGTTTTGGATAAACAAGGTTTATCTCCTTGTGTGAGAAAATGAGGGAAAATGTGTCCCACAGACCTTGCAGCAGCGCTGGGACTCGTGTCCCCTCTCAGTCCCGCACCCAGGGCTCGCCAAGGAGTCAGTACAGGGAAAAAAAAGTGATTAAGCAGCCAATTTAGCAAAAAGCCATCCATAAAACACTGCCTCTCCAAAGCTAATAGTACTGTTTGTTATGTCAGAAGCAGCTAATAATGGCCATATTTGTCTGAGTCATAAAACCTCTTTTGCTGGTGCATGATAATGGAGTGTGTTACATGTTCAATTAACCAAACTAATCAAATGCACTGAGGAGAAATACAATGGGAACAAAGACCTGATCCATGCCGTTCTTTGTTGGGCACAGCAGTTGTTTTTCATGTGATCTCCTCGCAGTCCTAGGAGTCAGTACAGGGATGATACAAGAAATAGTTACAATTTGATAGACAAATCCTTGACCAATTCAGGCAGGTTTGTTGCTGGATAAGTAAGAAAGGCTCCCCTGGGACAACTTACAGCTGTATTCACCCTCGCCCGTCACTTCGAGGTGCAACGCGGGGGACAGACCCATCTCCTCCTTGGCACTGGATCGGCCTTGGGGACAGAGACATTAAACAAGTGAAAATAACAGCTAAGCACAAAACCCGAGGTGGGAGGGAGGGAGAGGGGATGTCCAAGCATCACAGCACGAGAAAAACTCACCAGGGGTCGAGGACAGTGCCCAGATCCTCTGGTTCCAAACGCAGTAACTTGTAGCCTCATTATCCCTGTGGGACTGCACCCCTTGCTCGGCCTCCTGGGCTGGGAGAGGTCCAGCAATGGACAGGCTGCCCAGGACCTGTCCGGAGCCCAAGGCTCCTGGAGACCCAGGCACAGCAGACTCTGGGAAGCAGCAGAGATGATGATAAGCACAGGCTGAATTAACTCTCTGCTGTGGAGCAGCTCTGAGAGAGTCTTTAAAGGCAGAAATACTCTGATTTTCTGTGGGCAGAGGTGAGCAGCTTTGTCAGGGCGACACAGACCTGGTGATACCAGTGCCACAGATAAAACCAGCCTCAGCTTTAGGAAAAGGCCACGCCATGCCAAGAGAGGCAAGGTCACAGTTCTGCAGGTTATCTGTTAATGAAGATTAAGCTGTCCCTGCTGGGAACTGAAGTGGTCCAGGAGATCTTGTGCAGGTCTGGGAAAGCACAGCTTTGCCTCTCCTGCTCCTGACATCTAAGGAATCTCCAGAACCGACTGGGATGCCAGAAGTGAGTGTCACTAGACTTGTGTTCGTTATGCAGAGACAAATTTTATGGGTCTGCAAATAGGAAAAGGTTTAAAACCACTGCTTTAGATCAAAAGTGCTTCTCAAGAAGTTGCTTTTTTCTGCCACTAAGTGGCTCCAGATGTTGAAATATTCAAGAAAAATTCCTTTTCTCCTTTTTTTTCTTGACAAGGTCAGTCTGCAGCAAAGAAATCACAGTGCTTTCCCCCCTCTGAAAAGCACCCAATTGCAACATTAAATATTAACTGAGAGAAGAGCTTGATTTGTAGCTTCAGACTATTTTGATTTTTTAAATTGTTTTCTTTTTCCTAGAACATGAGTTTCCTCCACACCTGAGGGACATGGAAGTTTCTCTGTGCTGTGGGCATGGTGAGAGGAGCTCCTGTGCTTTAGGAAGTGGAGCTCCAGCTCTCTGTTTGCCCACAGCAAGGGACAGGGCTCATCAGAATGTTGGTGGCCTTCATGAATATCCCAGCTTCGGCCTTTACTCTGTCCCACTTTCTGTTGCTGGACTTCTTCCCCATTCCTCTGGTCCAGGTGGGTGACACCCAGCTGGGAGTCCAAGCTGGTTTGGGGTGGCAGGCACGGGACAAAGGCCGGTGGAATTCCCCTCTGCACGCAGATGCACAGCAGGAGGAACAGATGGTCACCATGCAGAAATGCTGCTTCCCCTCTGGGGCGCTGGGAAGTGCAGCCAGCACAGCTGCAGTGGGGATTATTTGTGCCCGAATGGCTGCATCCTTCTTTGCCATTTGGAGGCAGATCAAAACTATACAAACCTCTGCAACAGCACTCGAGCGTGAGTTAGGTGTTCCCGTGTACTGGGTATGGTTGTGCTCCTCCGGGTCCTCTGGAAATCCTGCTTGGTCACTGCTTAAAACCCTTTTAGTGCAGAAAGTCCCTCCAAAAGTCAGACGTTTCATTCCGGCTCCACTGAAGCACAGCTCTCCCAGCTGCCACCAAGTGCCTGTAATTTCACTTTCCTGCCCTCAGAATAAAGCTGCCCTGAAAGCACCATTTCCATGAACCATTTCTTTCATCAGCAACTGGCCTTTTTCTCTTTTTTTGGGTCCTTTGCCCCCAGGTCTGTTCCAAATAGCTCTGGCTTCTTGGGTTTGCTCTTCAGTGGACAGAGACATTTGGGGGGCTTGGCTGTGGGGTGCTGCCAGGCCCCATCCACTCCGCAAGGCAGGTTCTGCACTGTTGCTTGCCGAGCTCCCTGCAGGGATGTGGGAGGCACCGAGGCACTGCTGTGGCCTGGAGGCAAAGCCCCATGGAACACAGGCAGCTCTGGAAGACAGGGATGCAAAGCTGTCCCAAAAGCTTTTTGGAAATTATCTCGCTCCACCAGCTCCCCAGCTGGCTTTGGAACCCCAGCATCCCACGCCGGGGTGCGCTGGGCCGGGGTCCCCGTGCTGGGTGCTGGGTGCCCTGGGATTCTGGGTGCCAGCACTGGAATGTGTTCTCTTGCCCCTCACACCCGTGGTGAGCTGAGCACGGGGCAGAGACGGGGAGGCAGAGAGGAAGGGGAGGGCCTGGTAGGAAATATTTGACTGCCGGGCCCTTGTGTTTTTCCACAGAGCAGAAGATGTTCCATTTGTTCTGTTTGACTGTTGGTGCCTTTGGTATCTGCCAGGCCCTCTGGAGAGCAGCAGTCGATGCGCTGCCCGGGGCAAGCTTTGATGGACAAATCTTTCTTTCTGTCTCTTCCCTGTGCCATTAGAAAGCCCCAAATCCGTGTCTCTTCCTGAAAGGCAGCGCTGCCCAGCACTCGAGTGGTGCACCAGAGCTCCACGGGGTCAGTGTGGGTGTTTCTGGGCCCCGTCACCCCGCAGTCAGGCACAGCTGGCGCGGCACAGGCAGAGCAGGGCAGGGCAGGGCTGCTGGAACTGCAGATGTGCCAGGTGGCAGGGCCGGGATGGGTGGGCAGGGAGCACCCGGGCCACAGGAACAGCCCCGGAGCCCCCTCCCTGCAGATCCACAGGCGGCAGCTGGGCAGGGATTCTTGGGGAAGCCTTTCAAGAGCTGTGCCTGGACATTCATCCATGGGGCTTTTAGGGTGGGGTCAGGTCCCGTGCCAGGGAAACTGATGCTCCTGCCTGGAAGAGCAGGGCAGAGGGAGCTTTGGTGGGCCATGAAGCCTCGCCTGGGCTCAAGCCCAGTCTGGTCTAATCTGCACCAGCTGCCACGGAGCAAAACAAGCCTTTGAAGGCCAGCACAGGTAGCCCACTGCACCCAGCAGATGCCTTAATCCTCTTTTCCTAAGAAGCTTAGAGCCTTTTGAGATCCCAAAAGTGTTTTCCCTTATGAAGCAGCACAAGTCCTCCTTCCCTCTGAAACAGGAGAAAATACCCCATGAAATGTGGAGTGGAAGCGAGATCAGCCTTGGGTTTTCTGAGCTGGACAGGTCAAGTGGCTTGGGCCAAGTTGTGTTTTTTCCCAGTAAACTCCAGCCTCTGCAGCCATGTCCGAACTCATGGGGTCAGTGTAGTCATTGGGTTCTTTGACTTTCTTTCTGCCATAAAGGATTTGAACCAGCCAGGGAAATGCAAATTATTCTTTTGAGAGTTTTCTCTTTCAATACAGAAAACCAGAGGAATGGGGAATTCAGTTAAAAGGAAATACAGAAAATGCTTAATTTTAGGTGTTAAGCAATAACAGTAACTTCAAAACATTTGCAGAGAAGTTATTTTCCTGTTGGAAAGCTGTTTTCCTCAATCACCCATACTTTATGTAATTCCAACCAGCTTTCCCTCTCAGGCAGAAAACAAACCAGGAGAAATAATATTTTCCAGCTGGAATAATTGTTTTTATTGTTCATTCTGCATTTTCCCAACTCCCATAGGAATACAGAGACGCTCCAAGGCTTTCCTGCACTTTCTGCACCTTCAGGCCTGTGCCCAGGCATGGAATGGGGCTGGCAGCAGCGGGATGGGGCTTGGATCCCTGATGCTCCCAGACACTCCCCCTGTGGCACCCCCGGCAAAGTTCCCACGTGCCCTTCTGTTCCCTGCGCTGAAAGAGGATTCAGGAAAGATGGAGAAAATAGAGAGGAGGAGGTACAGGTAATTTGAGGTTGTAGATGGCAAGGGACAAGGCTGAGGGGTGCAGGAAAGGCAGCAAAGCTTCTCGTACAGCTCAGTGTAGGGAAATCATCACTCAGCAGGTTGAAATCATAAGGAAACAATTTTTCTTTCCTGTGGAACTCCCAGTCGCTGGATCTTGTGGGGGCCAAAGCTGAAAAGAAGAGAGAAAAAAGGAAAGGGCAAATTAATGAGGGACAACTTGGCTGGGAGCTGCTGGTGCTCAGGAGCTCAGGCGCAGGTCCCCCGGCGCAGCTGCTGCACGAATCCTGCCTGCACTGCTTTGCTTCCCAAGGTAGCTCCTGGGGATTACTGGGGGAAGTGACTGTAGGGAAATGGATTTGTCTTCTTCCCTCGAATGGCAATTCCTGCATTGTTTAACTGAAATCGTGCTATAGGTTAAATCCCAGATTTTGGGAAAGCATTTCTAAACCTCTTCCAGCTATCCCTTATCTGACAATAGCTCGATGAAGAGGTTTATCCTCAGAGAAGAGCTCAGAAAAATCCTACATTCACAAAGGGTCTTTCTCCCCTCGGGGAGCTCAGGAATTTCTCCTCTAAAAAATGTATCACCGCATCCTTGGACCAGACTTTAATTCTGGCTCCCTGCAAATCCTGAGCTGGAATCAGGCTGCACTGAGTGTGGTGCTGCCATGCCATGTTTGAAGTGTGTGTGTTTCTGTGGTGCTCCTTTATGAATACATGGAGCTGTTCCACTGGAAAACACACATGAAAGCAAAGACTGTGGCTCTGGATGAAACACTTGACACCAAACTCTCAAGGGTTCTTGGAGGATTAGGACAGAGACACTGGCACAGAATACGAAGCCCTAGTGAACTCTTTCTTTCTTTTTTCCCCCCCTGTGTTTCTGTGGCACTAAAGAAAGGCAAAACCAAACCACAAACTAACCTTAAGAAGTGAGAAAACAAAAGAATTTTGGCTGGATAAAAGGGGTTTGTGCCAAGCCCTGTCCCAGGGTGATCCCTGTGGGGTGGTTCTGTTTGGAGATGCTAAAGCTGGTCCAGCACTGCAGGATGGTGAGGGAGCCCTTGGGTAGAAGGGATGTGAATGTAAAGTGTATTTTGCTCCTCTTGATGCTTAAATCAGAGCATCCCGTGGTGTAAAGTGAGCTCGCCAGCGTCACGGTGAGTCGCTGGCACTGGGACCTCTGGAGATCATCCCCCGCCCAGGCAGGGTCACCCAGAGCTGGTGACACAGGAGCACGTCCAGGTGGGTTTGGAATGTCTCCAGAGAGGGACTCCACGCCCTCCCTGGGCAGCTGTTCAGTGCTCTGGCCACCCTCCATGGAAAGTTCTGCCTCGTGTTGAGATGGACTTTCATGTGTTTTAGTTCATGGCTATTGCTCTTCAACCTTCATCTCTGCCCTCAAGTTCCTGAAGGGAAAAGCCGTGGAGTTGGCTTGACCAGACCTCAGCTCATGAATTCCTGGTGGCCCAGCGAGGCCTGGAATAGCAGTTGCAGCTCTGTCCTGGGACAGGAGAGGGGTGAGATGTGATTCTTCGGGAGGTGTGCACAGGAAAAGGATGAAATTGAGGCTTTCTCCATCCAATTTGTGCCCCGGCCTTGTGGGCGCTCACACTCGCCCTCCTCTCTTGGGGCACGAGGAGCGTTCTCCACCGGCTGTGGGTCTGTCCTGCTGAATGCCAGCTCCCAGGGTGGCAGGGATGGACGCACACCGTCCCAGGACTCGGCGGCAGACAGGGTGTGCATTTTGTGCTGAGAAGATGTCAGAAGTGTCTGGGATTCCTGGTGCTTGTGGAAGGGGCTGACGTGTGGCAGCTGAGAAAGGTTAAACGAGGATTCCTGCACTGAGGTTCCCCTTCCTCCTGGGGCCTTTCTGCATCGGTGTCACCTTCAAACAACAACCACCTCTGGTTCTCCAGTGCTGTGTGTCCAGACAGGTCTGTGGCAGCCTTGTGTCTTTTAACAGTCAAAGAAAAAAGAAGGAAACATTAAAGATTCTTTCCCACCTTGAAACCTGCCCAAACCTGCCTGCTCCGAACCGGAGAGGCGGCGTCGCTGCTGTCCAGGGGGAGAGGCTGGCTCCTCGTCTGACTTCCTGCCTGCAGAGCCGGGAGTTGATCCCGTGCCATTAAAAGCAGGGAGCTTTCCCCCTCACTTCAGCAGGAGCTGGTTCAGGCCCTGAACCTCCCGATGATGGAGGGAGTGGATGAATCTCTTGTAAAAACATCTTTGCTCTGACCTGTTTACTGAGTACAAGGGAATTACTAACACTGGGTTTGCAACACTTGGACTGAATAACTGCCCCCTTTGCTTAAACTTCCCTTATAACTACAGTCTTCTTCGTGGGGGTTTTTAGGCTATCTGGACACACTTTCATAAATTCTTGCCACCTACAAAAGAATGGAAAAAAAACCCCTCAGATATTAGTGAAATATTAGTTTGAATAACTCACATTTATTTTGGCTTTTGTTTAAAAATATTCCTGAAAACATAGATGTGACAGTGTCCCTCGGTGCAAATGATCCCTCTGGGTTTCTAGGGAAGAAAATAAAAGTGGGCTTTGCAAGGTTTCTGACCCAGGAAGCTGCGTGTGCCAAAGCTCTGGGGTTGTTTTCCCAGTGCTTTAGGAGTGACCTTGATCGAGACATCTCATCTCTGTCATCTCCCCTGGCTGGGAACAGCATGTTCATCCTCCCACAGAGGGATCAGTTCTCAAGCAGGAAATGCTCTCTGGAATTTCAGAACTACTGTTTTGTCCTCTTTTTCTGGTTTTAAATTCATCTTTCTGTGAAATGACACACTTGAAGGGAGGGAGAGTCAGCACAAGGGCTTTTGGCTGCTGGGTTCAGTCTCAGCCCCCGCTCCCTGCGGTGCTGCTGGACCAAACCTGCCGGGACAAGGCTCCAAAAGTGCTGCAAACCTGGGGAGCTGAGCTGGGAGTTGACTCTGGGAAGCAATGCAAACCTAACTTCAGGTGCTGTGCAGCCATTCTGAGGGGTCTCAGCAGGCTGGAGAGACGAGCAGAGTGGAACCTTTTGAAATTCAACAGAGGCAAATGCAGTTTGCAGGGAGGAATTACCCCAGGCACCAGCACAGGCTGGGGTGACCTGCAGGAGCAGCTCTGTGGAGAAGGACCTGGGGGTCCTGGGGGACAACGAGCTGTCCGTGGGCCAGCAGAGGGTCCTGGGGCCGAGAACACCAGTGGGATCGAGGGCTGCAGGAGGAAGAGGGAGGCATCCTGCCCTTCTCCTCCGGACAGGAGGGACCTGGAGCTCCTGGAGCAGGGCCAGCAGAGGCTGCCGAGATGAGGAAGGGCCTGGAGCATCTCCCTGCCCAGGAATGGCTGAGAGAGCTGGGGCTGTTCAGCCTCGAGAGGAGACAACTGAGAGGGGATCTTCTCAGTGTCCAGAAATCTCTTGAAAGGAGAGTGTCAGAGCCCAGACTCTGCTTGGTGGTGCCGAGCAATAGGGCAAGAGGAGCGGGCAGGAACTGATCCCAGGAAGCTCCCCCTGCCCAGGAGGAAGAGCTCCTTCCCTGGGCAGTGACTGAGCTCTGAACAGATTGTCCAGAGAGGGTGTGGAGTCTCCTCCCTGGGGTATTCGAAGGCCGAATGGACACATCCTGAATCCCTGAGCTGTTCCGGCCGCGCTCCGGCGGTGGCTGCCGACCTGAGCCATCGGCTCTGCGGGCAGCC
>WEIT01015159.1:148246-175859 GCA_013389985.1 Dryoscopus gambensis | reverse complement strand
GGCCAGCCCCGCGGGCATCCGCCGCCGCCTTGGTCCGGCGCACCGCCCGTCCCCAGCTCCGCGATCGGCCTGAGCCCGGCTCCGGGTGACGTTCGCCGCCTCCTGGCTCACTTCGTCCCGGGGGAGAGCCCCCGAATGTGCGGTTCGACAGCCGAGCCCAGAGCTGAGGCGGGAGCTGGCAGCGCCGCAGTCAGAAATGTGCTGTCGCCGAGTGCTTCAAGCCATGCAGGGGGGCTGGCTTGGATTCACCTATTTGCTAGGGGAAAAAAGCTGCTTTTTGCTTGTTTTTATGCCAGCTTTCTGCCCCTAGCTTCCCTCCACGTTATAGCTGCTGAGTCTGTGAATTTTTGGCAGTAAAATCCGGTTCCACTCTGCAGCCTGAAATCTCCCAAGTCCCTCTTTATTCCAAATGCAGAGAGGGGAGTAGTTGCAACTAATGTGTGAGGAGTTGGGATTTTTTTTTCTGCTTGAGGGGTGGAAAAATCCCTGATCCTCCCTCCTGAACATCCTCTGTGCTTCCCTCCAGCAGGAGCCAGGAAAGCCCGCAGCCCTGTACCTGCCTCAGGATCCCTCAGCTTCCTCCAGCACCTTCGCCTGGGATGCTGGATACTCTCTATGCTCCTTCCATCAACTGTCCTGCAGGCTTAGGGTAACAGCCAGGAATTAAACCAGGCTTTTGGGATGGGGAGGAGGGAAGCCCCCCTTCCCCTGCACCAGGCTGCCGGGTGGCTGAAGCCCTGTGCAGTGGCTGGTCCCCAGCAGGCAGCACAGAGGTATTTGGAATCTGGGGGATATTTCCTATTAGATTTGTTTAATAGTTTTGAGGTCAGTTAAATATGGAGTGACAAATTAATTCCAACTTAACTACTTCCCTCTTGGTCTTCCTGCCGCTCGCAGGTCCCCTGTTGCCCCGTTAAACAAGAGCAGCTGGCGGGACCGGGGCGGTTTGGCAGCTGTGTGGGGTTGTCTGCTGAAGGGCCCGTTCCCCCGCGGCTGACGGCCCTGCACGTGCCCTGTGCCATCTTCCCCAGGAGAAGGGCAGACGGAAAAATTCAGCTACCTGGAGCGGGAGGCAATGCCTCCTGGAGTCGCGGTTTGCACCAAACCCCTTTGGAAGGGCCAGCACCCAGGGGCTTGGTAAAGGCCTGCTACAGAGACCAGCAAGTACCAGCTGCTGGTGCCCCGTGGGTGTGTGCCTGCCCCACACAGCTCTGGGGTATCAATCAACTTGGCATCAATCCTTTAAACCCTCTAGAAACTGGGTCTGTGCACGTGAGGATGTCCCCATTCCCTCGGGTCCCTCTGCTTGTGAACCACAGCCGTGAGCAGGGGGTTCATGGCCCCGACAGGGGCAGAGCCTCAGGCCCTCCTTGGGCAGGAGTGGAGCGTGGGAAAGGGTCCTGGGGAGTTCCTGGGCAGGCACTCCAAACCAACAGCGCAAACCCTCCCTCCGTCCTGAGGGACGTTCGTGTGCCCTACCTGGAGGTGTGACTGTGGGGTTTGTAGGTGCCTGCGCTCTGCAGTCACAGCTCTGCACGGAGCTGTGTGCGTGTGCGCTTCCGAGCGTCCGTGCTGGGGCGGGGCGTGACAGGAGCAGGTCTCACTTCTGTCATGACTTGTCTTTCCATGGGTTTGTGCAGACGCTGCTCCCTTGGCTTTCCCAGCAGACTGGAGGGCAAGGGCCAGATGGGTTGGTCTTCATGAAGGGGTTTTGATCACTTCATCATGCACAGAGCAGCTGGGCATGAGTTCTTGGGGCGGCAGTGGGAAGTAGTGAAACTTTATTCGGCTGTTTCAGGTGCCAGATTCAAACAGGTTTGAATTATGACTCAGCTGGTCAGTAGAGGAATGATTAGGGGTGGGACAAGGGCTTGGTACCAACTCCCCAGAATCAGTGTGCACCTGGGGGTTCATGAAATGCTGCTTCACACAGTCCTGCTTAATGGTTCTTCCTCCAACAGCGTTTCTATTTCCCAGGTTTTCCTTCAGTTGTTTGCTTTTCCATAATGTAACACACGGCATTTCTTACCTGTCATCATCCTGCCAGTATCAGCAAATACCAAGGACCAAATATTCAGCAGGAACAAACGAGACCAGCCCTTACTCTCCACTGGAGTCCAGCTCTGTGAGCCGGATTCTTTCCTTTTATTGAAACAACAACAGCAACAACCAAACCAACACAAAGAGTGCATCTTTTCTGCACTTAAATTAATTATTTGTGGTCTGAATCTGGCACTATGAGAGGAAATTAGCCTAGTCCTGATGACTGGGCATTATTAGCAGCACATGAGGTCCATCTTTTGTCTGCTGGGGCCCACGCTGGGTTTTTTTAGCACTGTCTTTCTTGGACAGACATGTAGTGGGGGGTTGCATTAATATTTTGGCTTTCTGACTGTGCAGTCCATTCTACACCACACACTGGAGGCAAAGCTTTGCAGTCTCAGTTGACTGGACTTGGTACAGGCTTTTTCAAAGCTTTCTCCACAGATGCCTTAACGATTCTTGAGCTCCTGTCGGAGTTTTGTGCGGGGATAAATGTGAGAGGGCTTGTCCTCAGATGGTGCAGGCTGGCCTTGCGCCACTGACTGCGGGGGAACGAAGCCATTCAGCTCCAGCAGAAGATCTGCTGCTCAAACTTCAAAAGGCCACCCACATGTGTGTGCTGAGCTGGAGGTCTGAATTAGCAAAACCAAGAGTTTTTCCCATGGTTTTCACTCTGAGCCATAAAGTGACCCATATTTATTGGAAATCCTCTAGAAGTGCTTGAGCCTGGGTGCAGAGGGAGCACATTCAGGTTTGTGATGCAAAAGATCAGGCAAAGTTTCATCTTCTCTTGGATGAAGTGAATGAGTAATGGTTCAATTGCTAAAAGCTTTCGGAATTAGCAATAGATACAAATTAATGCTTGAGGGAGGGCATTTTGCTACTTTCTTCTTTTTCTAATAAGAGGCGATGTTCATAATCGAAGACCCAAGAGGATTCCTGGGTGCACTGGATTGGGAAAGCTTTGAAAGGAGGAGGCTTTGGGGTGACCTAACTGCAGCCTTCCAGTGCCAGAAGAGCCTGCAAGAAATGGGAAAATTTACAAGGGTATGGAGTGCCGGGACAAGGGAATGGCTTCAAACTGTTAGAGGGAAGGGTTAGATTGGATATTAGGAAAATTTCTTCCCTGTGAGGGTGGGCAGGCCCTGGCACAGGGTGCCCAGAGCAGCTGTGGCTGCCCCTGGATCCCTGGCAGTGCCCAAGGCCAGGCTGGACGGGGCTGGGAGCAGCCTGGGACAGTGGGAGGTGTCCCTGCCATGGCAGGGGGGGAATGAGATTAAGGTCCCTTCCAACACAAAGCATTCCACGACCCTGTGATCCTGCCCAGCGCCGTCTGGGCTGACAGCCTCCATGTCCGGGTACCCACAGGCAGCTCAGAGCAGTCCAGGTGCTGGTGTGACTGTGGGACACGCGGCGGTGGAGACGAGATGATGCTCCTGGGGAAAGAGTAGTGCTGCGGTACTTTTTTAAGGTTATTGCCTTGCACTTTGCAGGAAGAAGCTGTAGAACAAAGCGCCTTGCACATGTGCAAAATCGGCTTTGAAATAATTTCATTTGTTATGAGTTAAAGAACATTTGAGTGTGATTTCCCAGGGAATCAGTTAGCTCTGACCCTCATATCACCTTCTTGCAGGTACCTAATGGACAGGACAGCATTCATTTATCAGCAGCACTGTTGATTTTTAAAGATTAACATCCTTTAACAAAATACTGTTCCTCTCTCAGCTGTAAAATGTTCCCACATCTTCCCCATTCCCGGGCCGTGGAGGGATATTTATCCCGCTCAAAGAGCAGTGGGACACAAGGCACTGCCTGTGACTGAGATTGTTTCAGGGCTGTGCCACTGCTTTGCATCTCTGAGCAGCACTGCAGAAGGGTACACCTGGCCTCGAGGGACACGGGGGCAAGGCGCTGCTGAGCCAGTCCAGCGGCGCGTAGAGCAGGTGTTCCCCCTTCTCCGGAGGCAGAGAGGCGCTGCAGAGCCTCAGAGCCGAGCCCGGGCTGCCCCGGACACCCCGGGCGGTGCTGTCGGTAGGTGCGGAGCTGCTGCGACAGCCCAGGATCAAAGCGGAGCTTGCCCTCAGTGAGGCACAATCCTACAAATTTTTCCCCTGCAGGAAGTCCAATATATTTTATCCTGTTTGTCAACACGGTTTGCTCTGAGAGAGCCCCGAGTCTGTGGCCAGCAATTAATGCCACTTAAAAGCTTTTCAGGGGGATAATTGCCTGTTGTTCTGCAGGCATCACTCTCATTCAGATGCTAATGGCCGGCAGGGGCAGTGGCCATTCCCACATCGGGGGCCAGGTATGCCCCGCTCCCCTCGCCTTGGGAGGACGCTTAATGGCTCTATTGTCCCCGAACAAGGGCAGCAGGGAAACCCGCCCGTCCCTGAGGAAGCCGTGGAAATAATCCTCATCCGTCTGTGTCACTTGGGCACAAAAGGCGATGGGGCGGGCGCAGAAAGGAAAGGGGCGTCCAGCACAGCGGGGGTGGAAGTCAAGGTGTCCCACGCTGGGGGACTTCCAGGAGAGCTGCGCCAGGCCCACGAGCAAGGACTCGCCGCAGCTCCGGGAAAACCCAGGGCGTGTTCCCAGCCATTCTCATCCCATCGGATTTTCACCCGATGGTGCTGGTTGTGCTTTTTAAGGTATAGTTACATTTTTTTGGAGGTCAGGTTTACAAGGACAGAGTAAGAGTCCTCAGCTCTCTAGTCAGGACCCCACCATGAAGCTGTTGATGTCTAAGGGTAAGTTTACCCGGAAGAGTCAGCATCAAACCTTACGTGCCCGAACATCTGGGCTCTCACTTCTCTGCTGGTCTCCTTGCAGGACAAAAACCTTTCCTTTCTTCTTATGAGAGAACCATGGAATACTTTGTGTTGGAAGAAACCTTAAAGTTCATCTCCTACCTCCCTGCCATGGGCAGGGACACCTTCCTCTGCCCCAGCGTGCTCCCAGCCCCGTCCAGCCTGGCCTTGGACACTCCCAGGGATGGGACAGCCACAGCTTCCCTGGGCCGCCTGTGCCAGGGCCCAACCACCCTCACATGGAAGAATTCCTTCCCAGTATCCAACCTAAATCTACCCTCCTTCATCTCCAGGCCATTCCCCCTTGTCCTATCTCCAGGCCATTCCCCCTTGTCCTATCTCTCCACACCCTTGTCCAGCCTGTGCGAGAACCTCACCACTCTCACAATCTCATTTTTATTTTCACTTTATTTTCCCAGTGAGGTTGGGCTGAAGCTGCCATTGGTAATTGAGACTGGAGTTCACATGGATATCTTAAATTATCCCGCATCGTTTTGGGATCTCCAGGTATCTGATCTTCCTAGATGGCATGCACTGTGGTGGGCTGGCCATGATTAAACCATATTTGCTGGAGATTGTCCCAGGGTTCTGTTCCTCTGGGTTAATCCTTCAGTTTAATGAAACCCTGGTTTGCGATGCCTGGATGAACAACCCACCCAGAGGCCCCTTTCCTCTGCGAACAAGGGAGTGAGGTCAGTGGGGAGGAAAGGCTTTCTGGGGGAACACATGCTCTGTAGAAAACACTGAGGAAGATGGAGGGGGGATCATTTAACAGCCAGGGGCATCTCTGAAGTCCCTTTGTGAGGGTTTTGGTTCTGAAGCACTGGGGAGGATGGGCTCCCCTCCGCAGCTGGCCGCCTCCTTTGGGGGCCCTGTGGAGCCCTCCCGGGGCACTGCAGGCTCTGAAGCCTCTCCCCAGCCCCTTTGTGTTGCTTTTCCAGCTGGATTTCACATGGGTTTGTTGGGGGCCGCAGGGCTCCCCTCGCCCCAGCAGCTCCCACCCTGTGGCCGAGGGCCACTTCTGCGGTGGAGGCAACCCAAGAAAGGACTGGGCCACTTCCGTGGAAACAAAAGCCTGTTTTCAAACAGCGTGAAGAGAAACTGTTTCTATCTTGGGCCTTTAATGACCTGGACTGTCCATCTCTTGGAGAAAAGCAACAATAAAAAGGCACTTTGCTGCGCTCTCACTGCCACCGCTCTCTACCTAGGGTTATTTTTCGCCGAGCTCACTTGGCATCCATCCTTATTTATGATGCACATTAAAAAAAACAGTTTTATTTGCCCCCTCCAGCAAAGCTCACCGCTAGGAACAGGCAGGCACGTTTGCAGTGGCGGTTCCTATTTTCCCTGGGAGAGGAGTCCTGTGCCCTGCGCACTGCAGTGTTGAATAAATAGTCCTTGGTGTTGTATGCGGTGGCTCCGGGCACCCCGCTGAGATCATGTCCTTAATACAAACAATACGACACATTTATTTGGAGCTGACCGCGCTGACCCCCAAAAGTTTGTTCCCTCCGCTGGGACTCCTCGGCCTTTTCACTCAGCTGAATGGCCAGCACAAAGACCTTGTCGCATCTACAGTCCCTTCCTAAACAAAACTCGCGGAGGAAGGAGTGGTGGGGGGCGTGGGGGAGAGGAAGAAATAGGCAAACCTTGACCCCTCCACCTAAAATAAAGTGGAGGAATTTGCATTTTAAACCTTGAGATGCTCCTCCGGGTCTCTCTGCCTCTCCTCCAGCTGGGTTTGACTCCCCTTTTGCAAACCCCCTGAGAAGCTCCGGGCTCGCAGCATCCCAGCGGAGCCGCAGTCCCAGCACCGGGCAGCATCCCCTGCTGCGAAGAAAGGCTCCTCTCTGCTCTCCTTTGCCTTCATATTTTTCCATAGATTAGGAAAAGAGAAAGAACACTACTTTATAAGGAAATAGATGCTCTCTCCCCCTTCCCTCGTGCCTGGTTGCTGCCGGGTTTTGGAGCCAGGCAGCACTGGGGACCTGCTCCCGGCTTGTGACTGTTTCCCATGGCCCCAGCCCCTCTCCCGGAGGTCACTGCTTGCTGTGTCGGGGATGGACAGCTGCTTGTGACAAACACCCTCAACCATTTTGTTACAGTCAGTGGTTTGCAGGCAAACAGAGAAATTAGTGTTGATTTGCTGTGATTCCATGTGGGAAACAGCAAGGGTGGCACTGCTTCATTTCAGTTCCAGCAGGCCCTCAGGGGAAGAGCTGCTTTGGGGGCAAGCTCTAGCTGGATGTGACGCGAGGTGCATTTGTATGTCCATTGAACTTCCTTTCTAAAGTGCTTGTTTTGGCTGGAAAATTGCCTGACCATTGAATAATTGTAAAGTTTTTCCGCTGGAGTTGGAGATGTTCTCCCCACTCCTCTCTTTTCTCATCCCACACTTGGGCTATCTCAGAGGCAGCATCAGAATGAGATTAAGGTATTCCAGGCTATTCCACGATATTGAGGTGTTGGTCTGCCAGTCAGGGCCCTGCTGTTCCCCCTCTTTGGCTCTCTTTGTACCATTACAGTCAGCGCAGGATCCTCTGTGCCTGCTGGATAATGGCCCTTTGGCAGAGGATTCCTGACTCCCTGCACCAGGGTCTCAGCCCCTCTCACAGCTCTGGTGGGACCCAGGCTCACTCTTTGATCCCCTCTGGTCTCCCACTTAACCTAGAGATGTTTTACCGCCTCAGCTATTTGCAGTGGAGCATGATTTCTCTTTCCCTGCTATTTTTCCTGGAAAAGCTGCACAGTTGCAGTGCCTCATGTGGATTTAGTTAAATATGTGCTGGAGCTGCCTCATATTTTGCTTTCCCTGTACATGTATGAAGCACTTTGATTCGCTGTGCCTGGCTCTGCCCTGGACAGCAGGGTCGGGCAGGCCTTTTTCAGCCTCCTGTCCCCTCTGAAGTAGCCGCACCTGAGCATCACAGTCTGCAACCCGTCTGGGGCACGGCTGTGCCTGGCTGCCAGCAGGGCACGGCTGTGACCAGGAGTGCCTGCCGCGTGGGCAGGGCCCCGAGAGGCGAGGAGCTGCTCTCTGCTGTGGGCACACCTCCCCTTCGGCCCTGACCTGCGGTCTGCCACTGCTGCAGGGGAGGCTGGGACCGTCCCTGCCACTGCCAGAGGGCTCTGGCTGAGGTCAGCTCCGTGCTGGAAGCTTTTGTCCGTGTAACAATGTCCCGGCGCTGACCAGAGGCCTTGTCTGGAGCTGGGGCCCGGCCCAGGCTGCGGCTGTGGTGTTACACACGGTCACACCAGCAGAAATAACTTGAAATATAACAGAAATAACCTGAGCTGAGGAGACGAGGGGCTGCCTGTCCCCACGAGCATTTTGCTCACGCACAGGCCCTGCCGGAGAGGTTTGGCCGTCCGGTTGCAGTGGCACCAAGGTGGTGCCTGCAAACCCAAACCAACCCACAGCGGGGGAACCGGTGTGAAAAACGAGGTTCACTTTCCTGTGAGAATTTAAAAATTTTAATAAAAAGACAATAAGAGACATGAACAATAAAGCAAAAGTTACAGCGCTGGGTACTCTTGGCTCCCAGCCAAGAGCACACCTGAGACCTGGGGTAGTCTCTTTTTATACCGTTCTTACTGTCTATTCTTTATGCATATTCAAACTTTTCCAGGAACTGTTCTGCATGGACACGCCTTGGGTCTGCCTTTTTAGAGCATGCGCATTTCCTGGCCTTGTGGTTTTATTCCTCTTGATTTTCTGGGCTTGGGTTTCTTAATTCCCCAGACAGTGAGGGTTGATAACAGCTTATACTTCACGCATAGTGTTGATAACAGGCTTAGGCATCTTCGTCCTTTAGGAAGAGAACTGACAGTAGCTTGTGGGCCTCTTTTGTTCTCCACACAGGGTGTTGATAGGAGTTTTGTGGGCCCCATCCTCTGTCCCCTTGGAGGTTATCTTACCCGTTCAGGTAGTTGAAACATACTTGCTGAACTGTTTGCTACAGCAAAAGTATTTCTGACACTATATAATATTCATCTTAACACTATATAAAATTCATCATCCCCGCGAAAGCCAGCAATACAATATGCATTTATAACGCCGGGCAGGGGAGATGCACATCCTGAGCTCTTGCAGCAGCAGGATGGGCACTTCGGAGCAGCTTCCCAAGGTGCTGCTTTGTGAAACTTTCTCCTTCTTCTGGGCCTTTTCCACCCCTCCGCCCTCCCCCGAGCTGTGAGCCCCTCTCTGCTGCCACATTGCTGTGCAAACAAACACGTTTCTGATGCTGCACTGCTCTCTGGAGCCTTGCTGACTTGTTCTTTACATCCACAAGGAAACTGCATGACTATTTCTGTCTGGAATCTGGTCTTTTATCTCTTTTTTTCCCCTGTGCTCTTTTTTTTTCCTTTTCTCCCCCCAGGCTCATTAAGAAATCAATAAGTGGCTCAATAGGGCTTTGCTTAACCCAACTCTGGAAGTGTTTCTTCCCCTTGGAACATGAACTATCTTCTCAAATTGATTTTGCTGCTTTTGCTCATTTCCACTTAATGATATTCTCAGTGTTTATGTCTCACCCTCTCGGAGCCATTCCCAGGCAGGGATGAGTCTGGGCTCACCTGCAGGACGGGTCCCAGGCAGCAGCCCCGAGCTGTAGTACAGGGCACAGCCCTGCTGCCCTCTGCTTTGTGAAACGTCTCCGTGGGTGAGGCAGGGGAGGAACCAGCCCTTTACTGACCCAATGACATCCCGCTTTAATCCCTTTCTAGAGACGCCCGCAGTCCTGGAGACGTGCAGAAATGCTCCCTCCTTGGCTGGTTCATCCGCCGTGAGGAGAGCAGGACGGGAGGTGGAGTTACTCCTCCCTTCCAGACCTCCTGTCCAGAGAGATCCTGTGCTCACAGAGGAGTCCACACCTGAAGAAACTGTTTTTTGTTTCTTTTCACCCTCTGTTAAGCACTGGCCTGAAATCCTCGGGGTCTCTGATTAACCCCAAGTTTAGAGAACACCCACCAGATCAACTTTAAAGTGGAAACTTTAAAGTTTTTAAAGAACTTTAAAGTTCCCTTTTTATGGCACATTCTGTCCACTCACTTTTATTTTTGTGTTGTGATCTGGAGTTGGAAGTCTAGAGTGCCTGACAACCCACGCAATGGAATTTCTGGAAATATTTACAACAGGTGGACAGGATTTTAGCTGTGAGGTTATTTAGGTATGTTTTAAAGAATCGGAAAGCCAGAAACTCCCAGGAATCACAAGGCAGCGAGGATAAAAACACAGGAAAGCGCACCCACTCAGCAGCAGCCTAGGAAATACCCTGGTTTGTTGAGACAGAAACTGAGAGGGATTTCGAGCAAAGGTTAGTTAATATCAGTTTTTACCACCCTTGAGGTGCAGCTCTGTTTTGGTTGTCTTGCACTGACCCTACTGCTCTTGGTGCCCCAGTACACAGAGATACCAGGATCTGAACAGTGTTTTCAGAGACCTGCAGCTAATTAAGGGCTTCTCATCTCACAGTCAGTAGATCATGACACTGATCCAGCAGCAAAACCCAGTCTGCAGCCACATGAGCCCATCCCAGTCTGCAGCCAGAGTGTCCCGGATGACTGGAGGTTGATACCTTGGCTGCCCAGTTTGTAGGAAAGGTTCCGTGTTCAGCCCTGTTCCAAAGTGGGGAGCTTCCCATTCCAAATGGCATCTTGGTTCCTGGTGTCCATCTCCATCCTCTGACGCACCATCCAGTCACCCCACCTTGCAGGGTGGGTTGTAACCTTGCCTGTCAGAGCAAAGAGGTGCTCTCAAAATTTCTGGAGTGCCCATGGCAAATCCAGGGTGCTGTCACTTCCTTAGAGTAGTGCCAGGAACAGGTGGCAAATTATCGTGTTTGCCTTCGCCATTGTTAATCATCCAGAACAGACCAAACAAGGGACATAAACGTGGAAGGGGAGGGCTGGGAGGAGATTTAGGAACACTGGGTTCCAGAGCCAGGCTCTACCACAGAATACACCTGTGATGCTTTAAAAGCTAAAATCCCGGGCCAAGATGTCATGAATTAAGGCTGTAAGGGCTGTGAGGGTGATGAAGAGCCTTGTGGACATCCAGGAAAAGTGTCTGCGGACATGTCATATTGTCAGCTCTCTTGTGGGTAAGGTCTGGCACCAAAGACTAAAGCTGACGTGCAAGACTTTGCAATTCTGCCTTGTGCTTTGTCTGTAGCTCCTCGTGTTTCTCCTCATAGAGAGATTCTGAAAAGAAAAATAAACTCATGAGAACTTTATAACCAGGGCCAAGGAGGAAGAGGTCTCAGACAGCTGGGTCTGATCAAGCTGCACAAAGTGCTCCCAGGTTGGAGACTGGGATCTGGAAAGGGAAGATTGTCCATGTAGGCTGGGACAAATCCCTCCATCCCTCCACTTCCCCCCCTTTTCCTCCTAGTTGTTTTGCAAGCCCTGAAAGGAATAGACTCAGTGTTATTCTAACTTTAAATGGAAGGAGGGGGGAGGCGATGAGAGCAGAGAAGGAAAATCCATTTGCTGCAGCACTGTCAGCCCTTAGTTTTCCTTCAAGTCTGACAGGCCCAGGATTAAAGGTTTGGTTACAATGGGCTGACAGTGCACATTAACAGCCCTGAATGTCTTAACAACCCGGCTACTGGAGATGCATTCAGAAGAGTCTGTGAACTGCTTTTCCCCTTTAAAGCTCCTGCTAGACCATGTTGTCCAGTGAAATCTTTTGTGCCTAAAAATGTATAGACTTTTCTGTCTCATTCCTGACCATGTACATACACAAACCCCAAATTCTTTGCTGTCTTCCCGTAGGGTTTATGCCCAGCTCTCCTTCAGCCACTTGACGTGGGCAAAGTGTCCTGCTCTGACTGCACAGGGAGTTTATATCTCCCCTTTTTATTTTAGCTAGTCTTTCACCTAGTGTAAATGAGCAAAAGCTCACTTGTGTGGGTGGAGTTATGCGGGTCTATTCCAGCTGAGGGGCTGGACATGCAAAATAAGGGGTTTTTCTCTGAAAAAAAAGGAAAAAGAGCCTCTGATCAAACAAAATCCCTGTATTGATTGGCTACATTTGCATCATAAAATGGAATTCAGGAACCATGGCATTGGGTGGATCGTGAAGTGATGGACTGTGATTGTAATAACCGCGATGTGTTGCTATTCACAACGCATAAGAATTAAGTTTACACCGGGCTATTTCCACCCATTGGCAGGACCGGGGGATACATTTCCACTGCTTCAGTCTCCAAGCAGCAAACCTCATTCGATTAACTTATTTTGTTTGGGGGCAGGGGGGGAGGAGGAGAGCTGTCGATGGAATCCAGCAACAGTCCCTGGAAAGGGTTTGGAAGTTTTGGTTAAACTGAGTTAAACTCCTGTGTGAGTACATCCCAAATCCCCACAGCTTGGTCAGAAACTCCCATCAGAGTTCTCGCTGTGCTTGGCTGGGAAAGTGCCACTGCCCTCAGTCTCCCTTAGCTGGACCGGCTGGAGCAGCTCCGTGGCCAGGAGTCTGGGGGACAATGAGCTGTCCCTGGGCCAGCAGAGTGTCCTGGGGCCAAGGACGCCCATGGCATCCTGCAGTGCACCCCAGCAGGTCACCGGAGTGGTGCTGCCCCTCTGCTCAGCCCTGCAAGCCCTGAGTGTCCCTGTCTGCAGGGAGGGCTCCGAGCAGGGCCCAGGCTCTGCTCCAGGGGCCCAGAAATGGCACCGGAGGAATGGGCAGGGACTGAGCCCAGGAGTTCCACCTGAACGTGTGGAAAAACTTCTTTCCTGTGCAGCGACCAAGCCCTGAGCAGATTGTCCAGAGAGGGTGTGGAGTCTCCTCACTGGGGATGTCCCAGACCCATCTGGACACAATCCTGGGCCTTGTGCTCTGGGATGGCCCTGCTGGAGCAGGGAGGTGGCACCAGGTGACCCACTGGGGTCCCTTCCAACGTGACATGGTCTGGGATTCTGTGAAGCTGTCTGGGAGCTGGTTGTGCTTAACCTCAGGAAGTTTGGCTCATGTCTTGACTCCATGTGATGGGGCTTTGTGCTTTAAAACCAGAAGGGCTTTGGGTCAGCCTTCATTGCCCAGCTAAAGCTGACAGGGTTGGTGGCAGCTCTGTGGTGGTGTCCAGGGACCTTGTGCAGGAGGGGTGGCCATGTTTTCAGGCAGGGAGTGTGTGCAATGTGGAAGGAGAAGACAGACAAAAGGTTCCTGGTCTGCACTGGAGGGAAGATTCCCAGGCCCAGGGAGATCCATGAGATCTGTTCTGAGGGTCCTCTCATGCTCCGGGTGAAAGAAGATGGGAGTGGGAGTGGGCAGGTCCCAGGGGAGTGAGGGGTGGGTGCTGCAGGAGATAAATCCCTCCATGGGAGGATGGAGTGGCTGCACAGTCTGGGGGATTTCTGCCTCTGTGGAGGGGGGAGGTAATCCAAGGGGAACCTGATTAGAAGTGAGGAGAGCAGTCTATGAAAGGGGAGGGCGGAAGGGGGAAATAAATGAGAATTAATTTAGCACAAAATCAAGATGTCAAGAACAAAGTTAATCAGGAGACAAGGTTAATTAATGAATACATCCTTAAACCATCACAGCTACAACAACACCACAGTTATTAATCAAAGCACTAAGTATTGAAGAAGAGGCACTATTGATTTGTTCCTAACCCAGTGTTAGGGGTCTGGAAAAGAGGATGTGGAAAACAGAACTTTTTTAGAAACACCAACATGTCATGGGGAGAGTTACAAGACCCAAATGTTAAAATCACTCGTTATTCTTTGTCTTAGCAATAGAAAGTGGGCAAAAGGGATGGGCTGGGAATAGCAGTATCTGTTCTTAGACACTGGCAGCTTTAAGAAAGCAACTTAATTGATAGGCTAATGAGGGCCTAGGAGATGCTATTGACCTGAGATCCATCCAGAACATGGACAGCAGCCTTCAGAAAGTAAAGAAGTGAGAAGTGATTAAAGATGCTGTTGACCCGAGATCCATCTCGCTCATTGACAACAGCCTTCAGAGAGTGAAGAAGTGAGGAGCGATGAAAGCAGCCCATCGTGGCTCTCTTTGGAAAGGCTGTTTTGCCCTGCCAGGCGCTCACCTGGCCCTGTTCCTTAGGGGTGAAGGGAAGCCGTGACCCTTATTCCTCACTCTGCTCTCTGTTCGCCCTGCACCAGGCTGCTGGGGGCTGACACGGGCCGGGAGCACACCCAGCACGAGGGGTGGAGAGGTGACATCCAGCAGAGGAGCAGTGTCAGGCACTGGGACACAGCCCGGCTGCTCCTGTTTGCCAGGAGTTTTGAGAACAGAGAGCAGATTTCCGGGCTGGTTGGCAGAGACTGCGCGTGTGTGGGATGGACACTGGAGCCCCTCAGGGCAGCCACCTCTGGGTCAGGTGGTGCCTCCTTCGCACTCCTGCTGGGGAACAGAACTGCCAGCTCCTCCAGGTTTAACCTCCTAATCTGGGGTGGGAAAATCTCCTGCTGCTGCTCAGGGTGTGGCTGAACTATCACAAGGGGCGCCTGAACTATCTTGGAGCAAACCCACCTTCACAGGGCTGAAATCGAAGAGGGTGACTCTCCCCCTTGATTTTCCGTGTGGCATTTGACTGATTAGGCGTCGACAGACACCGGGTTGGAGGTTTGTCACTAGCCACGAGTATTTCTGCTGGCATCCCGAGGGATCTGGGTAGGCCTGATGCTGTGCAATATTTCCTTCAATGATCTGGAAAAGGACATAAGGGTTTGCTCATTCTGGAGACATCAGGCAGGAGCGTGGAGCAGTCAGGAGTGCTTTGTGAGAGCATTAAATCCCATTAAAATCAATGTGCTTGCCATGGTGAAAGTTGGAGATGGGGGAATGAAGAGTGCAGGCCATTCCCGGGGAGTGAAATATGAAGGAGAGGGAGTGGGAAGCATTTATCAATCTGGATAAATTAGAAATTGAAAATCACAAGAAAATTGATGAAGGCAGCAAAAGTATAGAGGAGTAAATTCACAGCCAGTGGTGCCAAAAAGGGAGTGATTTCCATCAGTATTTAAATAAAAAAAAATTAAATTACCAGTGGTTTTGACATCTTTATCTTTGGGGTGGTGATACACAGAAACCAGAGGCATCCTGTCAGGTTGTGTGTCCCGTGTTTGGGAAAAATCAGGTGGGGTATTCGTGCTCCGGGATGTGAATGGTGCAAACCTCACCACTGCACACACCGCAAAGGAGCGGGCAGTCCCCGGGAAGAGTGGGGAATGAGAATCCTGCGTGTGGTAGAGGTGGCACTTGTGAAGCACTGCTGCCTCAACACTGGGAGTTATATAAAAAGAGATATATTTATTAAATGTCTTATATATATTTTTTTTTCCTCATTGCTGTGAATTGTTGACTCAGGGCAGGAGGTTTTGCTCTGCTCTCGCTCTACCACAGCTCCTGCTCTTGAGGCAGGAATCAGCGTGGGGTGGTCCCCTGACCTGGGCTGCGAGCAGGTCAAGTTAAAGTATCACAAAGGCCCTAAAATCTATGAATAAGTGCAATTCTTTAGGAGTCAGTGCCCCATTTTATAGCAATCCGGTGAGGGGCCTTAACTGGGTGACGAGGTAATTTCCATGCATTTCAATACATCCTATCTGGAGTCTCAGGGCGGGGGCAGGTTTGAGCCAGAGTAATTCTGAGCAGCTCTGCAACATTCACAACCCAGCCTAACCTGGCCCGTTGGAGTCTGGTACCTTGGGTGCTGAGCCAGCACACACGGGCTCTGCAGAGAAGGGATAAAAGGAGTAAAAGCAGCTCTTTCCTCAATGCATCCAGCAGCAATTCCTGTGGGGAGGGTGGCTGGGAGTAGAAGTCACTTCCCTGACCACTGGAGGTGATCAGCTCCAGAGGTGTGATTCCCTCTCCCGTGTTCGTAGGCAGGCTACAAACATTTATTAATGGCCATAAAATATCCTGCCTGTTTTTTAAATCCAAACAGCAGTGTATGACTTGACCACCATAAAGTTTGTCTCCAAACCACCACAAAAGGTTTGAATTACTCCTGGTGGCAATAAAAGCATTCTTTGGGCTAACGCTTTGCTTTATTGTTGGCTTTTATTTTTCTCAGTCCCCCATCCTAACAGCAAGACATAAACAATGGGGGCTGAGTTGTCGTCCCCCACCCCCTCACACCTACATTAATAAGGTCCAGGAACAGCAAAACGAAGGAAACAGGAGCAGAATAGTCCTGGAGACTGCTGGGTGGTGATAAGCCCAGCTTGTCTGGTGTTAAAGGGGGTGCTGCTCAGAGAGAGCCTTTCTCTTTGCAACTCAGAGTGCCCCAGCCATGTAAAAATGCTAATATGAAGGAAAAATTATGTATGTACACATTTGTGCTATATTTCATATAATATATATAATAGATTTCATACAATATAGCTATATTTCATAGATTATTTCAGGATCACTAAAGTGCTTTTTGTTCAGAGTTGGTTCTTTCCAATGTGGAATAAACTATATTAACTTATAGCCACATTATTGATTTAACTTCCAGACAAAAACATCTGCTCAGGAGCTGATTTCAGTTTACCATCTTTGCCTTAAATGTTCTTCTGTAGTTAATTCAGAAGAACTTTTGTCTTTATACATAAACCCTTAGGGAATTAAGCATTTGGTGTTAAGTGGCTGCTGCATACCAAACGTCTCCATGACTATAGATTGAATTCCTCCTATAAATCAATTTTACTACTGACTGTAAAGTCACTGGCAGCTTTTCATCATCTGCCATGAATGGAGATAGCAGAGGAACAGGTAAAAAAGAGCATCTGAATTGGACCTGAAGGCTGCCAGGCAGGAAACATTGAGGGGAGCACAACAAGTGAGGGGAGCGAGTCATGGATTCACAGGATGTGCTGGTTGGGAAGGACCCACCAGGACCACCCAGCCCAGCTCCTGGCCCTGCACAGACACTCCAACAGCCCCAGCCTGTGCATCCCTGTCCAAACTCCCCTGGAGCTGTGGCAGCCTCGGGGCCGGGCCCATTCCCTGGGGAGCCCGGGCAGTGCCAGCACCTCTGGGGGAAGAACCTTTCCCTGAGATCCAACCTAAACCTCCCCCAGCTCAACCTCAGGCCACTTTCTCCGGTCAGTGGTCATAGGAGCCCTTGGGGTGCTGCTGTGTTTGGCTGCTCTCACGGAGCTGCATCTCTTCAGCTGCATTGATTCCTCTGGGCTTGCCTGGCTCAGACTGGCCACGTCAGCCCTCACAGCCTGCCTGAGTTACTGCGTCAGCTCCAAACTAGGGATCTCCGAAATGGGATGATGGGACAGGGAGGGCCATCACCTCCTCATGTCCTTCTCCGTAGCCTCAGCAATGCTCTACCACAGGCTGGGCCATTGATGGCCACTCCCACACTTCCCTGGTTTATCAGATGCCTCAGCACCAGTGCTTGGGTGGTGTCAAAAGGTCTTTTGGTTCGCAGCCTTTGCCTGCCTTTATCTGTGCCCCACTTGTGCCAAGGGCTGTGTGGGGCAGGCAGAGCTCGTGGGGACAGAGAGCCAGACATGGGTGACCTCCTGGGCAGCTCTAGATAATGTCCCAGAGGATGTGTCAGATTCCCTTCTGCAGCAGGAGCCTTCCTCTTCCTCACCCCACGGAGATCTGCCCCAGCTCCAGGGAACCCGTCTGAGGGAGGAGAGGTGCAGGATTTCCAGTGTGGGGCACCAGCTGGAATGAGTTATGGGAATCCCTAAATCCTGCTAAGAAAGAGCCGTTAAAGCTGAACTGAAAATTAAATACTAAGCTGGTACAAGCCACCTCACCTATAAATCCAGTCCTGGTGAAATTTTTTCACCACTACACTTGGTGCATGAATGGGAATTTACGGCCGGTGAATTTTCACATCCCCTTTCCACCAGCATCACCCGAGGGGCTCCCCAAGCTGCGCCGTGCCAAGGGTGCACTTCCAAACCTCCTCCAGCCCACAGCCCTGAGCCCTCGGCCCACAGCCACCTTGGGCAGGGAACGGGGAGAAGAAAGCAGGCCTGATTCAGCAAACACGGAGAGCCAAGGCACCGAGCCCCTTTCTGTGTGTGCTCAGACTGTTTGGATAAAGGCATCCCCTAAAGGGGGAATTTGTTTGGTTTGGACTTCATTGAGTGAAAAGCTCTCAGCCCCACGAGTGCTCAGTTATTCTCTTGTCTAGTGGCTCCTCAACAGCCCCCACCCAGAGGGAGGAGGCTTCCTCTTTGAGAAAGTGGCCCTGCTTGTTGAAATTCTCTAGTGACTTAAATTTATTGGTTTTTCCTGAGGTCCAGCCATTTGAATTGCAAACAATGCCCCATCTCTGCCTCCTCCCCCTCTTCTCCAGCCAGAACAATGTGCAGAGCTGAAATAAAGCCAGGCCATGTGGACTCTGGAAACTGAGTGCAATTTCTTTCCGCATGAGCGGGGAGGTGGAAGTTTGCTGCCTTCTGGTCCCGCTCAGGGATGCAGAGGATGTCTGGGAAAGGGGAGGGCGGGGTCCAGGGGAAGAAAGAGAGAAGGAGCCAGCTCATGGATAATGGTTGGAGATCCTTTTTGCTTTATTTATTTATAATCTCTCCTGTTAAAAAGACCATCCTGAGAGGGGATTGGTGCCAGTGGCTCCATGGGTACCTCTCTCACTTTTCATCTCTCAGCATCCTTGGAAGGATGCAGGGGGTGGGCTGTGGGCTGTGTGCTCCAAAATGATCCCATATCTGGAAAAAGGTGAACTTCTGTCATACTCCTGGGAGCGACTGAACAGCTTGGGTCAGTCTGAGCTCAGTTAAACGTGCAGGAAGCTGGGCTGCTGCTGTGGGAGAGATGGAACACTGCACATCTGGAGGTACCTAAGTGGGATACAGGAGCACAGCAGCAAATGAACAGGGGTTGTCTCTGCATGTGTCAATTTTAAGGCCTGATTTCATCTCTCATGTTGGCTCAGGGGGTTTCTGTGCTGGTTCACTCACTTGGGTGCTTCCTCTTTATTTATGGTGCTGGGAGGGAGGAGGAAGGGAGAGGTTTTGCCCTGGAGGTGCTCTGGTACTGCTGGTTAGTTAAAAGCTGCAGGACAAATGATGGAAATAACACAGTTTTTGTTTCAGTCATTCTTCTTTTAAGTCATGGGGTATTTCTAAAGTTTTGCCTCTGCCTGGCTCTGTTCCCTTGGAAAAGCACAGAAATCTTGTCTGGTAGAACACTGAGGTCGGCCAAACGCACACGTGGGTGGGGTCCCTCCTCCACAGAGGGGCAGAGGGGTGCTGGGGCAGCAGAGGAGGTTGGGAGGCACAAGGAGAGGAAACCCCAGAGGAGACAGGCAGAACAGTGCCGTGCCCTGTGCCACAAACAGCCTGCAGAGACCTGGGCAGGGAGCTCGGGGAGGTGGAGGAAATGGAAATGCTCATGAGGACAGGGCAGCTCCTGACGCTCGGGTGTCACAGCACCAGCACTCAGAGGGCAGCCGTGC
Organism: Dryoscopus gambensis; assembly: GCA_013389985.1. Classification (NCBI taxonomy): domain Eukaryota; kingdom Metazoa; phylum Chordata; class Aves; order Passeriformes; family Malaconotidae; genus Dryoscopus; species Dryoscopus gambensis. Next base: position 156,613 of record WEIT01015159.1, on the reverse strand, counting down.
AGATCCTGAGAGCGTGACCTACTTCACGTGCTAAAATTCACCTCTCATATCCAACCAGAACCACAGAGGTCCAGAGCTGCCAGTCTGTGCTACAGAGGCTCTCGGCTTTAGATCCCTGTCTGCGTTTTGGGCCTGCTTGCAGGCCAGGATGGTTCAGATGAACTCGTGGCCTTTCCCCAAGAGCTCCTGTGAATTGGTAGCCTTGGCTGTAGAAAGAGCCCAGAGAGAGGGCAGGGTGGGGTGTCAGAGGTGAAGGCACTGGCAGCACAGGGCACTGGTGGGGCTCAGGGGTCCTGCCCTTTGCTGGGGTCACAGCCCTGTTCTTTTCTTCTCCGAGCTGGGCATTTGGGCCATCCTCACAGCACATCCCTTTTGACTGATGGCTATTCATGGGCAACACTCTCTATCACAGAAAAGCACTTGTTTCATTTTACTGTGAGGGGAAGGCTGGCAGAAGTCTGCTGTAAAAGCACGGAGAGAAACCTGGGGGAGCTGTTCTCTCCTGGCCCCTGGCCTGGGGAATGCCCTCAGTCAAGTCTGTCTGCCGTGCATTCCTCATGGCTGGAGGCAAGAGGGACCTCGCTCTTTGGGGCAGAGCTGTGTGGCACCTGCTGCTGAGAGGAGCTTTCTGCAGTGGCTGTGCAACAGTTAAAGAACATTTTCTCAGTACTGTGAGCTACAGCAAGGTGTAAGGCAGAGGGGGAATGGAGCCAGATGCCACCACAGGTGTGCGGGGATAAGGGCAGGCTTGAGGCGCTGCCAGCCCTCGGCCCGGAGGGGATGTAGCAGTGAGATGTAACAAATCCTCCCGGGAACCTGAACAAAACTCCCTTCCCCTCCTTGGGGAATCAAGTCTTGGCTCCATTCTCTGAACAAATTAAAGCAGACCAATATTACAAATGTGTGTCTGAAAATCTGTGGCCCAATTTGTCACTCCCCTGGGTTGGCTCTCCTTCACAGGGCACGCTGGCCTGCGGCCTGGAGAGGCTTTGCTCAGCTCTCTGAAGCCTTTGCCGCTTCCCTTTCTGACCTAACAAAGAACACATTTCAGCACATTCAACTTTACCTTTTTCCAGAGGTTTGGCTGCTCTGGGGCATCTTGCTGGTCTTTGCTCAGCAGGTAACCTAAGCTGAGATCAGATATGTCAGCTGGGTGAATGCCTCTTTATCTGATGCTGACACCTTCACCTCATGGACTACTGAAATTCCTGGGAAAGACAGCTCTGAGCATTGCCCTGAGCCACAAATCACTGATTCAGACCCTTTTTCTCCTCCAGGAGGGGAGGAAATAAAGAAGGTTTCAAATAGAGGCTGAAGAGCAATGCCTTGTCTCTGTAAGCACCTGATGTGCTGCAGGAGGAAGCAAATGGCAGAACTCTGCTCCTGCAGGGGGATTATTCATCATAAATGCCATCCGTTTTTTTTCTGTGAGTCAGAAGGGGAGACTACTGGTAGTTTTGAGAGGGTTGTTCTTGCAGGAATTCCATCCTTCCCAAGGCCAGAGGAGGCTGAGGACTTGGGGGCTTATTTGGTGTTGGGAGGAATCCAGTTTATTGATTTGAACAAATTTTTTAAGTCGTTTCTGAGTGAACTTTGGAGGCCGAAGTAAATCAATTTTGCTGTTTTATCAGTACTGGGAAAGGATGTTCCAACCCACAAGTACTGGTAGGGATAAATGGGGGATTAAAGTGACAAAAATCTGGAGATCACAGCCAAATATGCAGAGATGTCTCTGAGACATCAGGGACTTTAATCCTGGTGGGGTAAGGTTCGATAGAGAATGTATCCTACCCAAAATGTGCCTGCCGCAACACATTCCTGGAGGTGGCAAGCACATGGAGACAGAGTTCAGGTTTTTGGGGCTCTTGGACACCTCATAAAGGGGCATTTCAAGCCTTGAGGCCAGTGGCATTTCCAGCCCTGGGCGCTGCAGTTTGCCAGCTGCTTCTGTCAATTGTACCGAATTCATGTTTATTTTCCCTTTTCACCTTGTCTGTAGATGATGAAGGTTCAGAAATGCTCACACACGTCCTTTGCCTCCTGGAGCTGAGGTCCTGCCTCCCCTCCCAGCCCCAGGAGCTGTGGTGCTTTCCAGGAGTCTCTGCCCGCTCCTGTCCTTCAGCAGGGTTGTGTCCAGGCAAATCCGTCCCTGCCCTGAGTCCTCACACACGCTTGTTCTCCTCCACTGCACCGTGGGGTGCCCAGCCCCTGGATTCAGCACCTGTCTCCCAGTGTTCTGGCCTAGTTATGATTGTGCTCAATACAAATCTCATCCTATGGCCCAGGAAGTGGCAGTTCTTTGAAGGGAATCCCCCTCTTTTAATTCAATTAATGTTGAAGCTAATTTCCACCCTGGGGCTGATCCCAGTGCCTTTGAAGTCAATAATAGTTTTGTGCTTCCCCTCAAGCGGAGCAGGTTGGAGCACGTCCCTCGCAGCCAAAGGCTTTGCCAGGATGTTCAAAGGCTGTTTGCTTTCTGTGCCAAGGAACTGCGTCCTGCTCCAAATCCGGGGGGAGATTTCAGCAGGACGAGGCCGTGGGTCTCGGGGATCTGTGCTGGACAGGCCGGGGGGATGTCAGGGGATGGAGTGCACCTGTTTTCAGATAAAATCAGCATCTCCTTCGTGGGAGAGGTGCTGCTCGGTAGACACTTCAAGATAAGATTTACAGTATTTACAGTGAAACTCATATTTTCCTCTGTGGGTTTTTATTCTCTCAGAGTTTTAATGTAGGTCCTTAAAATATCATTTGGATCATCCTTTCCTGGTTTGATTTAATGGAGTGAAAACCACAATCGACTGGCACCAAGACTATTTTTCCTCTTCAGGTCAGAGGTGAAGAGCCAAATTCTGAAAAGAGTTTGCTCACTCTCAGGGTGGTAACTGATTCCAGACAGCCAAAAGGTGATTTCCTTTACCTAAACCTGCCACAAAACAGAAGAAGAAAATCTAATTGATTTTCACCACCTTTATTGTCGGTGACAAGCAGAGGCATCTCCAGGAGCTGTTTAGACTTAGGAGGATCTTTTCTTTCACTGTGCAGAAGTCTTAATTGATCGAGGCTAAAATGATTAAGCTTCAGAGGAAAGCAGCTTTGCTTCACATTATGACTTTTTATTATGCCTTAACAGCCGTATTGAGCAACTTTGGGCTTTGTAGTGATTTTGGAATAAAACTAATCGATGTCATAGAAATAAATGCAGGAATCTTTGATGTGTAGATGGAGCCGTAGGGGGATGACACACAACCCAATTACTGGCAAAAATGGAATGTATTACATATTTCGTTATGCTTCAGCTACCTATTGAAAAATACTCTTACTAAGGCCTTCATGTGAAAAAAGTGCTGTTCTGCTAATTTTCGTGTGTCCCTCGTGTAGGAGGAAACAAAACTTTATCTTTCATTCAAGATTTAGCACTGAAATTAATGGACAAATTTACCTGAGAACCACAGAATCATTAAGGTTCGAGAAGACTTCTGAGACCATGGAGCCCAACAACCGACCCAGCAGTGTCAGGTCCCCCACAAAACCGTGAGACGACTGAAGCTGTCGGTGTGGAATTCCACCCAAGTGCGTGGCGTGGATTTTACATCGCTGCTGATCCACTTCTCTGTTGCTCTGAAGTTTTGTCCTGTAAAAGGAAGCAGCAAATACCCAGGTGTGCCTCCTCACCCGAATTCTGAGCCCCAGGCTGCTTCCCAGCCCGAACTGCTGAGGACTGCCCAGCGAGAGGGGCCGGCGGCTGCCTGCCCGTGGTGGGATGGGAAACGATGGCTGCGACACTGAGAAATGGACCTGGAAATAGTCCTGTGATCGCCAAGGGACAATTGCTTTGTTGTAGAAGAGTCTCACCAGGAAAGCAGAGGAACATGATAAGTCTCAGTGTGCTTTTGGGGTAGATAAGCAGCCCCAGATAAACATCTGAAGTGGTTTGGGTGTTGCTGGGCTTGGATTTGGCGAGGCAATGCACCATTATTCGGTGTGACACTGCCAGGTTTCACGCTTCCATATCAGAGTGAGAGGTGGTCGTGGTTATCTGATTGGGCAGGGAGGGCTCCCAGCCTCTGCCCCCAGCCACAGGCCAGAGTTAACAAGCTCCACGCTCCAGAGATAAGCCCCATCCTAATCCTCCCGAGCCCCCGACACCGTCGTTTGTTCAAAGTGCACCATCCCTTCTCGCTGGGACGGACAAAGCCAGCCTGATAGAATGAGAACTGAGCCGTGCCTTTGCCCCAAAATTTAAAAGGAGTGGAGATCTAAGCTTTCCTTTGAGATTTAAAAAGTAAAAGAGGCTGTAACTGAGGTTGGTTGGTCAGTTTGTTTCACTTCTCTTTGATGCTCACAGCCCCTGTGCCAGGGGCACCTCCTGATGGAGCTGGGAAATTTGCTTATGAAAGGACTGAATGAAAATGAAGTCGGGGAGCGCCTTTACAGGTGCAGATCTGGAGTTTAGGATAAACACCTACAAGTTTGGATTTCCTGCCTTCCACTTACCGTAACTGTCTAATCTAGCTACCCATTCACCTTTCCTTTCATCCCAGGATGTCTAGTCTGATCTAACTGCCTGTCCTTTCATCCCCGCTATCTTCCTCTTGATCTGTGTTTTTTAGAGCTCATTCATCACACCTTACAACTTCTAAAGCACCCACATAGGGCCACAAAGTTTCTCTTTACATTTTAGCCAAAGTGCTTGAAGGGATGGAAGGCAAAGCCTCTGCTGAGAAACCCGGGGAGAGGAGCTGTTGCTTCTTGTTCAAATCACACCTGAACGCGCCTCATGAAGGCGCTGAACAGAGAAGCGGATTGTTCACACCCTTGAAGCTTTTATTCAAATCCTTGCCCACTGGAAATGGGCAGGTTCATTAACCCATTAACCGCATGGCTTTCCTGGCAGCATTCTCAGAACGCGGGGCACCAACCTGCTCCAAGGGGAAGGGCAGCGGAAGACACCAGGGCAAAAGGGGAGACTGCAGAAGGGCCATTACATCAGAGACATTTTTGGCCTGTCACTTTNAAGAACGCGGGGCACCAACCTGCTCCAAGGGGAAGGGCAGCGGAAGACACCAGGGCAAAAGGGGAGACTGCAGAAGGGCCATTACATCAGAGACATTTTTGGCCTGTCACTTTGTGTCCAGCTCTAGGGGCAGCTTGATTTTGATTTCTAAAGAGGGGTGGAAAGCAGAAAGGAAGTCTGAACAGGAATAAAAACCTGAATATGGGACAAACGTGGCTCTTTGCATATGGGACTGCATTAGTGCTCTTTATTTCAAGATCTGAAAGTAGGAAGGTCAGAGTGGAAACGGTCAGTGGAGATGAGAGAAATGAATCAAATATCAGTGAGTGCTGTGTGAGTGTCAGCATCGCCTGGCTTGAAAGAGGTGCACCGATTTCTGAAGCAATTTCTAAATAGCAACCAGCCCCAGACAATGATTTAGGGACAAAATTAGCCTTACAGGGAACACCTCTTTTGGAAGGTCCCTCTCTCATTCTTTCTTGCTCATTCCTTCTGTTCTTTTATTTCTGTCCCCCCCTCAAAAGGCGAGGTTGTTACTTGGGAGCCCTTTTGAGGGGAGAGAACCATGGTGAGATTCTTGTGTTGGCATGGCTGATGTTAATGGGTAACACCGAGGCCAAAGGTCCTTTAAAGCTCCCACATCTGCAGCTTTGTACAGACCTCACCTCCAAAATGCCTCAAAGTGTGTAGCCAGGCAGGGCTTAATGTGTATTAGCAAGACAAAGGCCCAGGGAGGGGAGGAGAGGGGGATGAGTTTTAATTTACTGAAGATTTATTAGGCCTCATGAAATCGGCCTGAACCACCCATTTTCTATATCATCTGCCCACATCCAAAGGGGGCAGCTTTGCTGGGGGGAGATGGCTGCTGGGAATTATCCTGCAACAAATCTCCCCAGCGTGAAAGGGACACGGACAGGAGCAGGATGGGGAGGAGGCTTCACCCCCTCAGACACGGAGCCCGAAATGTGGAAATATGGAAACGCAGGAATGCCACTCAGGCTCGATCCTTCCTTCCCGTGACTTCTGCGGGCAAGGTGCTTGTTCCTTTTGCTAAGCCCCCAGCAGATGAGTGGGAGATCAGGAGGAGAGAGGGAGGCAGAGGTGCCAAGGTGTGCCCTTCACGTGAAGCTCTGCAGCTGAGGGATCTGCTTTGGGGAGGGTTAGTGAGTCACTGTCCGCATGGAGGTGACATCCTTTTCCTCCCAAGTAGCTGCCATGTGTCTGCAAACCTAAGCCTGTAAGCAAGGCTTTCATGTGGCCTGCAGAGCTTTAGGGAATGACATCTTGGACGTCTTCAGGCTGTAGCTTGGCCACGAGTTTGGCAGTTCTGGGGATCCCTCAAAGGCCTCTATGAAAAAGATCATTAATCCTACCTGGCTCCTTTCTCTCCCCTGTCCCAGTCTCGCTGTAATAGATTTGGTAATTTAATTTCTGCCTGCCCTGGAACGAGCTCTGTAACATTTCTGTAACATGCAGTGAGGTGAAATGTCATGTCCAAGCTGACAGAGAGAGGGAGGATTTGGGGATCCAGCTGTAGGAACAATCCTGGGGGATCACCAGGGCTCCAAGGGACCCTTTGGGATAATGGGGGCGAGGACAGGGGATCATAACCAGCCTGCTGGGCTCTCCTGGAGAGGAGGGACTGTCTTTGAGCATAAGACTGACCAAGAGCCCCTCTATTTCTCCGTGCTCCTAACATCAGCAGAGAGGAGATGCCTCTGAATAGTGAACTGTGAGGGTTTATCAGCGTGAGGGGTGTATCACTCCCGTCAGCAAAACCACTCTGCAGAGTTAAGCAAAGCGAAAGTTGTGAGAGCAGGCACTGGGATCTCAGAGTCATGGAATGGTTTGGGTTGAAAGGACCTTAAAGATCATCTCGTTCCAAACCCCTGCCGTGGCTGACACCTTCCACTACCCTAGGCTGCTCAAACCAGGTTGCATTTTGAACTGATGTAAAAGGCAGGCCGGAACAAACAGATTACTCTGAATATAACATAAGATTTTGCACCTTGATACTCCTCATGAGACCTCTGATCCTTAGAACATCCTTCCCTGGGCACCCTGTGGCACAACAGGCCCAACATCCTCTGTGCCTCTCTGCGGGACGCGCACCACTGAGAGGGATGAGGGTGACTTGGTTCCCCAAAACAAGTGCTTGAAACCCTGAAGGTCAAAAAAATTTGGAAAACTGCTGGTCCCTGGGTCAAATGTCAGGGAGTCAAGTTCATCGTCACCTAGCAATGAAAAGTTCACAAGTGATTAAAAAATTAAAAGGTGTTACCTAAGGTTGCAGTGGCACCTGTCACAACCTGGTGGCTTTGGCCGTAGAATTCATGAATAATTTTTAAGGATCTTCTCTTAGAGAAAGGGCTGCATGCAGATGGCAGGAGAAACCATCCCGATGAAGGTGTCTGTGAATGTGTGCATGTTTCTTCTTGATTTGGATCTTGGGACCTCAGCCGACTCCTCTGGGGCAGAGTCAGGACCCTGCTCCTTTAGGATGGGGCACTGTGGGTGGATCCTGACGGGCTGCAGAGCCACATGGGATTAGGTACAAACAAGTGAGGATATAAAAACAGAGCATTTGTGGGGGTGTTTCAGGTGTTTGGGTGAAAGACACAAGTCCAGAATCACTCCTACAAATCCTCTTCTCGGCTGTACTTTGTAAGTTATTTCTGACACCTCATTATATCCTTAGGATAAGTGTCACAACAAAAGGGTGGAGACCTCCCTCGCGCTCCCGATTTTCTGCGTAAATGCCTCTGCCATGTGATCGGCTGCAGTGTCACGGCCAAGTGCCTCTCACTGAGCTTTCCAAGCCGCCTCCCTGAGCGCTGCATGGGCCCGACGAAGGGTTAAGGTTTGTCCCATTGATAGAAAAATGCCTTTAGGCACCGCTATTCTTGAAAAACCCTGCCTGAACCACTGAACCCCTTCGCAGTTAGGAAGCTGCTCATCCACCCTCGGGAGGAAGGGCCGGTGTTGAACAGAAACGTTACAGTCCATGGGCAGGCTGAGCAAACATGGAACTGCTGGAAAGCAGTCAAAGGAAGCTGAAAAGCCATCTTAGATACGGAGCTGAGCATGAGTCACCCGGGGAAGTCAAAATAGACTGCTCAAGTACTTCACTTCAAAGCCTTCGACACCACCAACGATCAGGCATCCCGGGAATGTCACTGCCCCTCGAGGGAGGCAGGCAGGGATCGCTGTGTGTCCCGCATGCATCTCCTCCGTGAGGACAGGGTTTAACAAAGCCCTTCGCAGGACGGCGGGTCCGGAGCGGGGGTTCGGCGGGCCCGGGGCGGCCCCGGCTCTGCGGGGCTCGGTCCCGGCCGGGGCACACGGGAGTCCCG
>WEIT01015159.1:130133-148237 GCA_013389985.1 Dryoscopus gambensis | reverse complement strand
CCCCGGGCTCCCCATCCCGGGCCGACCCTCGCGGCCGCATCCGAGGGATGCTCGTGCCCCGGGCCGGGCTCTGCGGGCTCTCAGCCGCTCTGGCAGCACACGGGAGGGTCCGCGGTGACTGCGGCCAGGGAGCAAATCCAATCGTGTTCGATTTTCCCGAGTGTTGCAAAGGCAGTTGATCACTGTGATGTGAAATGTCCCTCTTTTAAAAAACCAGTGTTACCTACAGGAATATTTAAATTTTCCTTATAATTATCAGTTATTGTTATTAATTATCAAGCAAGACTGAAGTGAGAAATCTCCTGCTGCCTTGGTAGACAGCTCTTAGCAGAGTCTGAAATCATCAACATCTTCTTGATGATGATTTTGACTGATTCACAAGCATCAAAATTCTTTTTCTGCTGATCTCTTCCTCTGAGCTTGTATTTTTTTGCTTAATATTTTAATCTCTACCTTGAATGAAAAAGTAAAACCTGAGCCGATCAAAAGATTACATTAACAGGAAAAAACTATATTTTTGTATTTATTTTTTCTGGGGGAAGAACAACGCAAGTCCTGCTGCTTCTGCCACTGGTGGAGCTGGAATAAGTTTCTAAGTGAGTAGAGGAGGTTTAATAAAATCACAGCGCTTAGGCAAAGCAAAGAGGGACAAAATACAATGAACCAGAAACTGGAGAGGGAGTTTGGAGTGTTAGAGGCTGCATGCAATTGCTTGGGTTGGAACCCGACCAGGGTCCTGGGGTTAACACCTCTCCTCCATGGAAAGTGTTGGAGCAACTTTAATATTTGTAGTGTTCAGGATTCTGGGTTTGTGCCTAGTCCAAGGACTGGATTTAAAAAATAAATGTTGATGCTGCTGAGGATTCTCACGTGGAGGAGAACCTGTGGGCAGGCCACAGACTTGGTCAAGGTTAAATATAAATAAAGCCTCAAGGCGACTTAGGAGCCAAAGTCTGGCTTTCCTAAGTAATTTAGATGCTTCAGCCCAGATCCAGCCATAAGCTTCGGGTCCTAGCTGGGAGACAGGAGCTCAGACTGACACTGCACACATGTTCTTGGTTGGATCTGGGTGCTGAAGCCCAAATTTCAGTGTAAGTCTGTGAGATGTAAGTTGTTAAGTCACTGAGCACCCTTGAAAATTTTACCTGGGCTTGTGGGAAATACGGTTTCCAAGGAATGTGGCACTGGGAAGCAATGTGAAGCAGACTGGCCCAGAGGTGTTGCTGAGCTCAGACTATTGATTTGCGCCACACCTTTCCCAAGCTGCGTGTCCAGCTCAGTGCAACCCAGGTGCCTGGGCTGCTGCGGCAGATGGTGGAGGTGGCCTTGGCCCTCCCGCGGGAGGTGGCAGAGGGATAAGCTGAATTCCAGGCTGAGATGGGTGAGGCCTCATGTGCTCACGTAGGCACGTGCTAAAGGTTTCGCCCACACTGGAGCCAAGCGCGTGGCCCTGGCAGGTACCCTAAAATGACCTTAATGTCTCCTAAAATGATCTTGATGTCTCCTAAAATGACCTTAATGTCTCCTCCCTTCACCTCAGTGAACTCGGTTTCTGGACGCAGCTGAGCCGTGGTGCATCCACGCCATGCCCTCCACGCCAGTTTGTACAAAGGGCATTATCCCAAACATCCCTCCAGCTGCTTAAGCTCAAACCAGCGTTTTGGGGCTCTTCTGGGTGTGCCACTTGTGAGTGGCAGAGAAAGAAGCACCCACAGAAGAGCACGGCAGGGCCCAGGCGCAGCGCAGGGTGCCCGTTCCAGGCTGGGCTGTGCGCCCACCGGGCCAGGGGCGCTCAGGCAGTGCCTCTGCTGATGGGGAATTTTTCCACGTGAAGACCTTGCTGTTGTTTCTGCTGGAGCTGGCACAGTCCCCGAGCAGTGCAGGCACGCCGAGGGCAGGAGTTTGGCCATTCAGCCCTTCTCACTGCCCTGGCTTTCACTTACCTGGGCAGAGATTCCTGGGCCCAGCTCCCGCTGGTGCACAAGGGATGCAGGTTCCCGAGGAGCAGCATGGCCGTGCCCTCAGTATTGCAGCTCGCTTCTCTGCTGCCAAGCATCCTCCAGCAGATGTGGCATGGGATATCCGGGAGGCCAGATCCCTCCTGGAGCAGCCACGGGCTGCCAGGGGCTCTGCATGGAAGAGCTGCTGGATGCTGTGTCTGGGTACCAGGATCTCTCCCTCTGCACCACACACCTTGTACATCTTCTCTGCTGACTTTTTGAGTTCAGGGAGACGTGCAAGGCAGAGAAATGTTCCCCATGTGTTAAACAAAGAGGAATTATGCCCCTGTTCACCCAAACGCTGTGAGTCTGGAGCTGTTCAGGGCTTCCCTGGTCCCTCTCAAATGCTGTGCTGAGGCACTGCAGTTGCTGGGAGCATTTGGCTGCAGCAGAAACCTGCACTGGTCAGCTGCTCCAGGCTGGCCATGGGCTAGAGAAGGCCCTGAGTTTGGGCACAAGACAGTCACCACCATTTGGGGCACTTCCAAACAATCTAGAGGCACGAGGTAAAAAGGAGTGCATTTGCTTTGATCTATCGGCTTTAATCATTTGTAAACATCTATTAATTGGCTGTGTCAGGCTCAGATCCTTATCATCTTCTGGTCTAATTTCCCCTGTTCGATATATTTCCTCCACTATAAAAATACCCATCACCCACCCCTGTCAGCACAGATTAAATCTAACGCTCATTCTTTCAGCTCCTCTCCCCAGTGAGGCTGTAAAGCTGTCAGCTCCACACTTGACAAGAGCCAGGCCGCCCTCCCTCCCTTTGTCTCCTGGAGGAGGAAAATATTTAGGTGGCACTGGCTGGATGGCCACAGGGAAGTCAGCAGGCCTCGACCCATCCACTGCTCTGAGCCATGAGAGGAGAGAGAAGTTTCCAGCAGCAGCAGCCGGGAGGTTCCCAGTGTCTCTGAGGTTCACTGATCCCTGTGGTCGCTTCCCTGGCTTCCCAAGGACTTCTGCGTGCTGGCACGCAGCAAACTCGTCCCTGGGAGTCCCCCAGCTGCTGACACACATGTGACATCCAAACATCTTCCAAGGCAGCAAGGTGCTGGCTCCTCGGGTGGAAGGGTGATAAAGGGGGTGAGGTCTCTCTTCAAAGGAGATGTGCCCAAAGCACGGCTGAAGGGCCAAATATTTTCCAAGCCTGCTGGCTGAGTGTTAACATCGTGTCCTGTTCCTGGGTTTATCTAAAGCACAAAGGAGGTGGCTGCAGATAGCACATATCTGTGCATTTGCAGCGAAATAGGTGATGCAAGATCCCTGAAATCCCTCCTGGACTCCCAGCGCTTCTCGCCGCACTCCCACAAGCGATGTCTGAGCGTCCCTGCAGCCGTAAGGCTGAATGCTCTGCTTCCTGCTCAGTCAACAAAACATGCCTTTCCAAGAGGGAGAGGAGGAAAAACTTCCCAGCAAAGGCAGAGCAGGGATGGGCATCTGCCGTGGCACAGCAGGAAACAAGTGGAGAAGAAAACAGCTCCTTGGGACAGAGTCCAGGCTCAGCGGAAACGAGCAGCCCCAGGAGACACAGCAGGGAGGACCCAGGTGTGCAGGCAGGAGGGTTCCAGGAGGGGTTGAGCTGCAGCCACTGGTCATCAGCTCATGGTGTGGTTCTGCCTTATCCTCCCTGACTGTCCTTCAGTGAGCTTACAGGGAGTCAAAGCAAGGGCTTAACAAAACCCTGTCCTCCTGCCCCTCCCCACCTCACACAAAGCACGTTCTCGCCAGAGCGGTCCCTGGTCTGAGAAGCCCCAGACGGTGACCAGGGGCCGCGCAGAGGTGAGTGCCCAGGGGCAGGCAGGGGCCGCGCAGAGGTGAGTGCCCAGGGGCAGGCAGGGGCCATGCAGAGGTGAGTGCCCAGGGGCAGGCAGGGGCCATGCAGAGGTGAGTGCCCAGGGACAGGCTTCCTCGGGCAGCCGCTGCTGTTGAGGCACGCGGTGATCCCGTGCCCGAGCTATGGGATCCCATCCCGCAGACTCAACCCGCTGGTCACGGCAGCTCGGCTGGCACCTTCGCTGCTGCTGAGCCCAAAGTGTCTGCTCTTGAGATAGCAAGTGTTGGAGGATGGTCCTGGGAGACTTCCCAAGTGTACCAGCACAGAGTTGATGTAACTCCTGCCGTAGATTACGCCAGCGCCGCTGCTGCTGCTGTGCAGCTCAGGACATCAGGCCAAGAGTACTCACAATATATTTAATGTGCATGTCAGCACTCCATTAAATATTGACTATGCTTAAATAAATGATGCAGCCAACTTTCAAGGAAGAAAGTGCTTATTTTGTCAACACAAAATATCCCTCTGTGCTCTTATCCCCATCAGTCCGTCCGGGGCCAGAAAGTTCCCTGAACGAGGTCTTTGTAGCTGGTTTCATACGACATCGCTCGTCCAAAGAGGACTCTGTTAGAGAGGAAAACTTGGTTTGGCCCTAAAAAGCCAGGTGTTTTAACCTGAGCATGTCAGAAAGATGACTGCAAAATTTTCTTTGAAAGAAGCTTGAGAAGAAGAAATTTGTCAAAACCAACTCTTTTCCACCAATTGTTTTGACATAAATGAATCTGCATTTTGACAGAGAGATCCTTCAATGGAAAATCCCAGAAGCACCTGAAACGTTCCTGACTCTCTTCAGGAGTTGCCATGTATGTCCTCCAGCTGTCCCCAGTGTCACACCCTCGTGGTCTTGGTGGGCTTTATGAAGGGCGTGTGTTAATTTGGGGGCGTAGCAAGTAAACTCATCCAAAAAGCCGGATCAGAAGTCTGAATGCAGCCCCCCCTTAAGTTCAGAGCTAAAGTAAAAGGCAGGATAACACCCAGGTTCCCTCATCAGTCAGTGAGGAGGCAGAAATCACACCCCCCCTTTCCTGAATACGTAGGAAGGTTAAGTTTATTTGGCTGAATCGAGACAGAGCTTTTGCTTGTGCCACGTCGAGGGCCCACCCCCACATTCACAGACGTGGGTTTGGGTGTGGGGTGCGGGACAGACTGCATCACCTCTGCTGCCCGTGCTCCCCCATTCTGCCTCACCATCGCTCTCCTCAGGCTCCCTCTCAGCTCGCCTCTCCACATTTGTTTTCACAGCACCTTACAAATAGCTGGTTTTAATAATGTATCATTGGAGGTTCTTTTATATGCTTTTGGTGCATCAATTATTGAAGCCCAGCACTGGCGTTCGCTGTTAATAACGGGGTTTTTGGTTTGTTTACTTCTGTTGGTGAAATGTTTCATGGGAATGTTGTCACTGTGGCTGCTACAGGACACGCAGCTCTTCCCAGCACTCCCGTCAGTGACCCTAGTGCATCACCGCCGGCTCTGAGCTCAGCCCACAGGAGCTGGGCAGGTTTTCGTGTCCCTGGGGTAATTCCAGCCACCCTGCAGAAATACCCCCTCTGCAGGGCAGTGCTCAGAAGGGTCACTCCATGGAATCAGGACACTGCCAGGAAGCAGCTCCTTCCTGAAAAAGGCTGGAGCTGGGTGGCTGGAGCTTGAGCCAGGGTCGGACTGGGTCAGAACCAGGTTAGCACCATGTTAGACCCAGGCGTGTTCAGCTGCTGCTGCACAAGCAAAAGGATAGCTGAGCATTCCGCCAGCCTCCCTCGGGGCCCTGGACAATTAAAATGTTAAAATCAGTGTTGAGAGAGAGAGCTGAGCCTGATGCTCAGCACTGCTGCCTCTGAGCCAGGAGGCTCTACAAGGAGCTGCCAGCCCAGATGAACCTGCTTCTGGTTCCTTTCTAGGACACCAATAGTTATCACTGGGCGTTTTCCCAGAGAGCGTTTCCACTCTTTCAAAAAAATTGCCATGGTTTTTATTTTGAAAAGTATTAGGTTGGAAAATGTCCATCTGTCTCAAATGGTTACTCCCATTTTGCAGAAGCCAGTGTCATTCTCTGGTAACTTGGGAAGATGTTGACATTAGGATCATAGGATCATTCAGGCTGAAAGGATTTTTAGGAGGTTGCTGGTCCAACATCTGCTCAAAGTAGGGCCAGCTCCGAGGTCAGACCTGATTACTGACAGCTTTATCCAGTCTAGACTTTAAAATCTCTGAGGATGGAGGCTGAGCAGCCTCTGGCCAGCAGACATTGACTTTCCATCACTCCCAGCTGGAGATAAATTCTTACTGGCAGCCTGGAGGTGAAGGTTATTTATCCCCTAAACAAACTCTGGATCAGGGTCTCCTATGGAGAGGGATTCTTTTAATTAAGTTTTACCTCATCTTGAGACTTCACTGGGATCTACTATTCCAGCAACACCCTGAGGGCTCAGGCAGCATCCCTCTAACTTCCAGAGCTGACGCTGAGTCAGTGTGTCACAGTTCTGTTCATCGTGTCCATCCTTTACCTTTGCAACACAAAGTAAGGAAAAGTGGGAACGGGATCACGCAGGTGGGTGAACTGGAAGCAAAGGCCCATGGCCTCTGTGTCCACCTCCACAGTGCGGCTGCAGATGCAAAAGGAGTTGCTGTGCACTGTAAATAAAGCTGACACTTGGTACCTGAGGGCAAGCCCAGCACAGGACTGTGGTGCAGCTGGGGGTTGGTCCCACTCCTTTTCTCTCTGGAAGGTGGAAGAAGCACTGAACGCACTCCAAATTTGGTAGTGCCCCAAGCTTATGCTTCCTTTATCCTTCCTTCTCCTCACTGTCTGGGAAGGAAATTGGTTCACATTTTTTTGCTTGCAAGGCAATGCCAACCTGACTGACACCTTGAATTTTTTCCTTTAGTCTTCTTCTCCTTCTCCTTCTCCTTCTCCTTCTCCTTCTCCTTCTCCTTCTCCTTCTCCTTCTCCTTCTCCTTCTCCTCCTTCTCCTTCTCCTTCTCCTTGTTTTCCTCTCCTACATGGTCAGCACTGCCCAGTTCCCAATGAGAAAGGCCAGGGAAGGCAGCTGAGGGCACCTCCCACTTCTTCCAATCAAAAGGTGCTGTTGGAGCAGGGTTTGTGGAGCAAGTTTCTTCGTTAGCCTGATCCACACTCCCTCCTGGTTCCATACCACTGAGAATTAAACAGATGAACATTCCCATGCTGTTAATCTGGCAACCATAATTCAGGGAAGCTGCTGTAGTTTACAGAGGGCAGAGCACAGCCACAGCTGGGCAGATGTCTGGTGGCAGGAGACACCTTATTTAAACACCAGTCCTGGCACCAGCCCCATGTTTTCCATTCTGGTGAACCCAGCAAGCCCTAAAAATTACACGGGGCAAGGCAGCTGATCACTCTATTGCTGACCCGTCGTGGTGGGAGGGTTGCCAGCCACCTGGAATAATACTGGTGTGGGTTTAGGGCGTTTCTGAGAGCATCTCCAAGTGACCTCGTGCCTGCATTAAAGGGAACTGGTTTCTCCATTAAGTAAATGTGCACATTTTGGAGACCCATCACAGTGGTGCAAATGAATCCATAGCCATGGGGGATATGAACTGGAAAAGAAAGAGAAGGGAAGCCAGGCTCAGCTCCTGAGTTTTCCCCTCTCATTTGCCCTGTGACTCCAGCAATTTAACACTCTGTGCCTCAGTTTCCCTGCTGTGAAGTGCAGTGATCCTCTGCTGCAGACCCAGCACGACGTGAGGAGGAGCCCGTGCAGGTTAACGTGCTCCTTGCCACTGTGCTACAGGCCACATAAAGAGATTTTCTCCTCCTTTCCCTGAGGGGTGCTCCTTGCTCTCCCCTGGAAAAGGACACAGTATTCACTAACACCTCCCTGGAAGACCCAGCTCTCCTCACGGCTCTCCCTGCCCTGCTTGCCTAATGCTGTGGCAGGTCCCAGCCTGTGGCTGCAGTTCAGATAATCCCAGACACCAGCAATGATTAATATTGAGCAGCATCTGCAGCACCTTGCAAGACAGTGAAGCAGAGGCGGGTGGGAGCCCTGAGACATTTCTGCTCCTCGTGGGTCACTGGGACTAATGGGCTTCTCCAGGTCATGCCAGAGCAGTGACTTGGAACTGGAAATTTCCTCATGTTTGGAAAGGCGTGGGGAGGAGGAGGCAGTTTTGGTGGAGCCCTGCTATGCAAACTGAGTCAGGAGAAAAGGGGGAAATGTAAGTAAAGAACTGCCACAGGGTTTATTTTTATATAACTCTCTCCCTGCCAGGGATTCCCACAGCTCCTGGCTGGTTTCACCCTCCTCTCCCCACCCTCCACTCTGCCTGGGATCCAGCTTGGCTCCACTTTTCTGGCAGTGCATCTGAAGTGCAACCGTGTTCCCAACTCCAGGGGAGGGAGGGATGTTCCTGGACATGGATTCTCCGTGGGTTACCCATGTCCACAGCCTCAGGCCATGCCAGGAGAGCCCTGGGCACCCCTCCCCCTAGTCCTGTGTCTCCGCTTGCTGCCATGCAGGACTCTGCAGGTTTCGGGTCAGCTCCTGTGTGCTGGTCATACCTGGGCAGCTAAATAGCTCCATTAGTTGTGCATATGACTAAAAGATTGATGGATGAGAAAGAACAAGTCTCCCCCCACCCCAATTAGTGCTTCATCAAACACAGGACGTGCCCCTCAGGATACCACAGTGGGCTGGGGGTGTCTGCATACCTTTTGGACAGCGAGGTAATGGAGTGAGATTATCAGTCAATATTTAAATACAGACAAGATCTGAGCTCTTTCTGAATTGCCAGTTGGTCTATTGTGGCAGTGACGTCCTGTGCCCTGGATCCCTCATTTTTTATCATGCTACATTACCCACAGGGCTTTCGCATTCCCACACCACTTGACCTCTTGACTCTGTTATCTCCATCTTGGAACAAACAAGAAACATTTTATTCCCACCAGCACACTGTCATTCACATCAGCAGCTTCTGCTGTGAGTCCTCGGCTCTTTTTTCTCCATCTTCTTGCCTGCCCCACTGGGAGCTCTGACTTCCCGAGGTGGAAAATACGGGCAGAATAAATCCACTCCCTAAATGCTTTCGGCCCACTTGCTCCTTCTTAAAGTGACAGGGCAGATTTACGGCTATTTTTTGTTCCCTCCATCCCATGATTTATTCTTTCCTCTTCCTGGGTGTCTTTCAGTCAGTCATAAAGAGAAATAGAAGCGTCTGGCTGAACAAATCACCTGGTAACAGTCAGATTGGTCAGACATAGTAATTGCAATTAAGATAATCCCCAAGTAACCTTCTGCTGCTCTAGTGCCTTTCTCCACAGCAGAGCTGTGCCTGGAGATGCCAACCTTAACTTGAGCAACAGAGCGAGTTTTTTAGGACAAGTTCCTTTAATATCCAGTGTAATTCTGTAATTTACTGGCTCCCCTTTGCTTTTAGTAAATAACTGGGCATCTTAAACATGTCAAGCAATCCTAGAGGTAGATTAGATTTAAATCTTGCAATGAGGGATGTCATACAACATATTTGGTGATGAAATAGCAGGGACTGATTTTTGCAAGGGTACAAACAGCAGTGCCGTAGGGTGAGGTTGTTATGCTGTTGTGGAGGACCCACAAAGTTACCCCTGAAAACAGGTCAGTGGTGTCATTCCCGGAGTGGAGGCAGCTGTTAGGACAAGGCTCTGGACAGCAGCGCCTGGCTGCTCTGGTCGAGCTTTTGGCTTTTCCTGCCTTGGTACACAGAGTGTGCCGTCCCTCTATTTAGGGTTTCGCCGTCAGATGGGAGGCACCCGGAGCTTGGCACAGGCTGTGCAGGGAGGAATTTACTTCGTTTTCAGTCAGCTGCAACAGAAACTCCAGTGCTGGAGGACCACAGCGCCCTGCCCTCAGAGGGGACCTGACCGAGTGTCCTTACGGAGGAGCCTTTCAGGGATCTTGTGTGTTTGGAGCTCTTCAGCACTCACCCCATAAGCTCTTACACAACCTGCTGGATCTCAAACCCGTTGCCCACTCTTTGCTTAGCTTGGGATGAAATTTGCCCAGACCCTCGAGCCCTTTGGAGGAGACACCGAGCACCTGCCTGGTACCTGCGTGTGTGGCTGTGCTGTCCCTCGGACGCTGTGGCTGGAAAGACACGGAGCTGCCAGGACAGAGAGGGATGGCTGAGCAGAGCCAGGGGGGAGGGATGTGATGTCCCTCCCTCCACCCATCACCGTGACCCACCTCTGCACTCGCCCAGTTACTCCAGGGATGATGGCACTCCGTGTTTGCCCCACTGGCACATGAGCCCCTTTTCCAGGTGTCCGTGAGGAGCACGGCTGCCAAGGCAGAGGGAACTGCATCAATGCCTGCAGATAAATGACTACATCCATTGTAAGGACTCGGTAAAGCCCCCATTGAAATAAATGGCAAAACTCCCAGAGATTTCAAAGGGATCAGTCCTGAATGTTTGTAATTCTCTCCTAGACTTATCATATATCCTCAGCACTGTGTGCTATTTCCATAACAAGAGGTATGGCATTCCCTTACTTCCATGTTTGTTAAGTAACAAAGAGAGATTTCAACGCTTGTAGCCTTCCCAAATTTGTCAGGCACCGAGCAGTCTCCCCGTGGCTCCATGTGAGCTGTTCCCAAGCCCAGCGCCTCGTTAGCGTGGCTGGGACGTTGTTCCAATTTTATGAATATGCATCAGGGCTACGGTTGGGGTTTTGTTGGCATCGACAGTGACTTTGTTGGTTAATGGTCTCCAGGGCTGTTTCAATCAACATGCGCATTTCGCGTGTCAGCTTATTTCACTTCACTGGTTATTATTTTATTTACAAATATTCTGGCAATTTCTTGGATTTATTCCATCCCACACGCCTGTAACTTTCTCCTGCCTGCTCCACACTGTTCTCAAGCAGAGTCCGTGGTTTCCCTTGCTTTGTCATGGGGAGTGATCAAATTTACCTTCATCAAGCTTTGCTTTCTTCATTCCCCACTGCAAAATGTTGATCAAACTGGGAGGGGGAACGAGGGAGGGGTATCTGCTCAAATGAGATTTACAGCAGCATGTGGAGCCTTAGGCCCCGGGTTCAATGGTCCAGACAGATAGGCAGGAGTGCCAAGGCCACCGGGAATGCGCCTCAGCTTTCCAGCGGGAGCTCTGAGCCTATCTCCGAGCTCCAGGATTTATTGGGTCTGGTCAGGGAGGACAGGAATTAGTGCGGTGCTGCTCCAACGAGATGTGCTCAGGGAGCTCCTGGGGAGATGCTCCCAAGGCCCTGGGAGAGAATGGCTGCTGAGAAAGCCCTAAGGAGAAAGGATTGATGGGATGTAGGTCAGGAGAGGTGGACAGTGGAGGAGAAGCTGGGAGCTGGGAGCTCAGCTGCCGAGGGAGGATCCAGCCAAGAGGGCAGGAGTGCCTCTGCCTGTGGGAAGAAGAGGAATTTTGCATGGATACTTGGACAGGCTACAGTGGAGAATGGGGAGAAGAGTCTATAACGCTTCAGACGCACACTCGTCCCCCTGCATGAACACCCCTGTCACGTCCAGCACTCCACTGCAGGCTCTGGGGGTGGGAGCAGAGATCTTTTCCAGCCCTAGAGTGAGAGCTTTTCCTCCTACCACCCACTAGAGTTGGTGTTTTAGAGTAGAGGAAAGGTGCCTGCCAGGAATTCAAAAATAAGTATTCAAGCCCTGCTCGTGTGCCTTGGCATGTTTCCCATCACAACTGCCAAGATGTCCAAACCTGAAACGAGCATCTTTAATAATTCACTGATGGATGCTTTTAAAAAATGTGTGGTTTATATTCATGCCAGCGCTGACCCGCCCTCCCCTCTTTCCCATCACTCCTTCCTCTCCTTTTCTTGCAGGTGGTCTATTTAATTTCAATTTCAAGCTGTTGCCTCCTGCTTTGGTTCTGCAAAATGATGTGTCTTGACCTATTCATTTCATATTTCCAAAATCTTTTACATTTCCTGCCTCCTTCACTTCCCGCTTCCCTGCTTGAAAAGAAAAAACCAATTCCAACTCGCAAAATGAAGAATTTTCCCCTCATCTGTAGAAAATCTGGCCTCACTTATACCTGTAAAAACACTTGTTTCCCTCACAGGAAATGGATTGCTCAGCACCTGAATTTTGGTTTGTTTTGTTTTTTATCCTGGTGAGATTTTGATAAATCTCTGCCTGACTTTGGGAAGAAATGGGCAAACTCCATGAAGGCTAAATTTGCTGTTTAGCCTCCCAGAGCAGGGGATTCCACTGTTCCTTATCAGAGCCTCAGGTCTTCCCACTGACTCCAGCTGAGACAAGGGATTTTTGGTGGGCAAAAAGCTGAGAGGAGGCAGTCCCTGTCCCCAGGATGTTGCAGGAAAGCAGACCAGCCCAACATGAAGTGAGAGCAGGGTGTGTTATCATCCTGGAAACAAAGCTGGAGGAAAAACTAGGATTCAGCCTCTTGCCTTCCAATTTCAGTCCCCTGGAATCCAGTCAAGGATTTATCTCCGCAGAGTTTGGACGGCTGAGTGTCAGCCGTAGGTGATTTTAGACAAGTTGCACCTCGGTTCTTATTGAGGAGGGTTGAGTAGGGGGCTGAATGCAGAATCCCAGCCCAAAGGGGAAGGCCGGGATTTCCCTGCCTGCTGGGCATGGTGTGGATGCCGAGATGACGGTGAGGAGCAGCACTTGCTGCCCTTCGGAGACGCAAAGGTCTGTCCTTGGAGGAGAAGACACAGTTGGGAGCATCGGTCCCCCTCGCACAGGTGGGCAGACAGGGCCTGGCTCCACGTACCTGAGCACGGGAGGGGTTTGTCCCCTCAGCAAGGATCTCCTGAAGAAAATATAGAGACTGGTCCTTGTATGGTGGAGAGATGATGTCAAGTTCTCAGTGACCATAACTGACTCTGCCGCAAACAGGGTTGTCTGTGTGACTGAATTCTTGGGATGAACCGGTTTCCCTTCCTGCTTTGGCAGCATCAGCTTCTACTTCGAATTCCTCCAGTTTGAAATGTTGCCCTTCATGTTTTCCATCAATTCATCCATGTGGCTGTGGTGGTGGGATACAGGTTGGATCTGATGGTCTTGGAGGCCTTTTCCAACCTCAGTGATTCTGTGATTCCAGGCATGGAAAAGGACTCAGCTGAATTGTGCTGCTGGTTTTCCTGGGTAATGCATCTCCCAGGGGCAGGGATGATTTTTTAATGGAACTATATCACACTAAAGACATAGTTTTGAGCACTGGGAAAACAAACCCTAGCTGGTGCTTTATCCACTGAAGCTCATTCTTTCTTCACGACTACCAAATAATGTGAAAGGGTCAGAAATCCTATTAAAATAAAAAGGTTGGATTTTATTTCTGTCGGGTGACAAGTTGTATGACTCAACATACAACTCAGTATTTGAGTCATAATACTCAGTATTTCCCCTTAAGTCCCCCCTCCCTCCCTCATTTCATCCCAAGAAATCGATCTTTTTATTCATTAGCCTTAAACAAGGCTAATGGCAGAACCAAGCGTGATAAGATCAAACACGTCTGCACCGTGGGTACTTTTGCAGATAGCCTGACTTACAGCAGACAAAACATCTTAATTAATGACCGTTCTCACTGCATTTCCCTCCATCTGCTCGGCAGAAATTCCCATGAATCCTGCAGGATTTCCCTCTCTGTCAAGCAGAGGGTCCTGCCACAAAACCAGCTTTTGAGAAGTCTTTGCCCAGTATGACTCAGAGATTAAGGAAGCGTAGTCTAGACAAGAGCCCAGGTCTGCACGCCACAGCTCTGAGTGGGAGTGAGAGAAGCCCAGCGGTGTCAGCAAGAGGGATGGACCGTGCCGGGTGTCCGTGGGCCTTGGATCGCTCTGGGGTCAAACGGCATTCCCTGCAGGAGGAAACCTCTGCTGGAAGGCAGCACATCCTGGGCGGCGCTGGGTGCCGAGAGGACGCAGCTCCCGGTCTGTGCCCCCAGTCCGTGAGGTCCCTGCGCGGGGGGCGGTGGTGGGGCTGGATCCCCTCGCTGTGGGACCTCAGCCCTGCACGCCGTCCATCCCCGTCCTGCACATTCCCAGAGCCGCTCCGGGCAGCGCCAGCACTGCCTGCGGGTGAGTTTGCTCTGGCACGATGGCACAAGGCATCCTGAGCTCTCAGCTGTGCCCAGCCGCCCACTCACAGCCACCACAAGTGAGGTACGAGTGCGGTTATTCACTTGTAGAGAAAATGTCTTTTTAATAATCATTCAAAAGAAAAAAATCTAAACCCCTTCAGAGCCAATAAACTGAGTTTTACACCATCTCATCTTCCAGCTTCAGAGTAGGGTTCAATGAAGGAAGGACTGCCAGTATTTGGATGGTGACGGGTAAGAAAACTCAGCTCTGATTAATTTATGGAATTGCTGGCTCACAGTAGAGAGGCCGTGGCTACATCCACCCAAAGAAGTGACTAACAAAGGAAACAGCTGAACTGGGACAGAAAATAGCTTAGCATTTGCTAAACAATGCCTGCCTGGCAAGAACCCCAAGGCAAGGCTGCCTTGGGACTCGTTACACCATTCCTCTTTCAGGAGCATGCATTTGTTGGTGTTCAGACATGATTAAATGTCAGATAAAAGGATCATGAAGTTGAGTCTGTGTTGATAATTCAGATTTGGACTAAATTTTCAGCACCTTTTGAATTGCAGATAGTTTTTCAGATGAGTCTGGACAGAGGGAGATCCTTCCAGTATGCACAGTGAAAAAAAAAAAAAGAAATAAAAAATCAAAGCTTTGAAATCCCAGCTGGCGTTTCCTGCTTCTAAACTGCCCAGTTTTGGTAGAGGAATGGATTTCTTTCGTAAACTCCCAGTTGTAGTCAACCGAATGGAATTCTGAGATTTTATTTGGCTGAGTTTCCAAGCCAAGTCAACGACTTTGTTCTGAAGAACTGGAAAACTACTTGGAGCTCCGAATTGCCTCCTAGGTGTTGTCTCACTGCAGAGAATCCTTTTCCCTTCTGCGTAGGAACAGACAGATGCATTTCTGAGTTAGCAAAAAATCATTTGAGACTTAGGCATAGCAAAAGAAGAAGTCTGTAAAGCAGTGACATCTCCTGAGCCAAGGAGGTTTTTGCTGCCAAATGCTGCTGTTTGGAAAACCTTTGAACTTTTCAGGAAGAGATGCACCAGGATATCTTTCAATTGGAATGATTTTGTGCTATAGAAATATTGTAAAGGAGTTCGTGGTGCGGAGAAGTAATTACACATGTGTTCAAATAAATCCCTAACTGTTTCAGGGTTAAAGAGTCCACAGTGGCCTTCTAATTTTATTCAGATTTATATTCTTGTTAAATTCCTCTGGCTCCATTTTTTTTGCATATTACTCTTAAAAAAGGAAATATATTGTCCTTCCATTCCTCCCCCCCATCCATCAATCTAATTCAATCTAATCCAGCCTAAACTAAAATAATGAAGACAGACAACCCTTCAGAGCCAAACACAATTAATTCATCCACAGTTAAAATGAAATTCCTTTTTTCATTTGGAATTTCCTTTAGAGTTGGATGAGCCCTAAATTATTGCCATAACTTTAGCAGAAGCAGATTATCATCTAATTCAGCATACAGCACAAATAGCTGTAAATAGAAAACATGGTGCTACTTTTTCCAATTTAATTAATGAAAATTCAAAATCATGGAAAATTTAATGCCAGTGTCTACCTTCCCTCGGGCATTCACTCCTAGTGTGAGGTGTCCTAAGAGGGAACTCTGAAAAGACGATTTGGATTCAATCTTTTCATCCTGCTGCTTGGTATTATCACACAGAATCTCTTATATGGGAGAAATACCTTTTCTTGTGCAGTTTTCCTTCCAGGGGCTCGTTTGGTGCCCGCAGGGCTGGGGGCACAAAGTGCTGTAACAGAGGGAGGAACGTGCAGGTCTCAGGGCTTGTCTCGCTTGGGAAGAAGAGGTTTAATATTAATTTAATATTTAATTTTAATATGTGCAGAAGCTGTTTCTTTCCTCTCAGAAAATAATTTTCCGGTTATCTCATGTCATTTTGGAAAAGGTTTAAGCTGAAAGTTTAAGTGAAAGGTTTAAACTGAAGTACACAGCTCGTGCCCCCAGCGCCCGGGCCGTGGGGCTGGCTCACGGGAGCAGGGGTCGATCTACGGTGTAATGCAAAAACCTGAGCTGGAAGGCAATCAGAGGGTGACTCCTCTGAGAACCGAGAACTGGCAGCCCTCAAGGGGAAGAGAAGAAGGAAAAAGTTAACTGACCTCACCAGGGCCTGAACAGGTGGGAGTCCTCAGAAGGCCCATCCAGGTGGACAGCAATGTCTGGAGGATCCCTCTCTTGGCCAGAAAAGGAGCTGGAGTGGCTGCTGGGCTGAGCCAGGTGTCCCCGTGCCATAACCGAGGTGGGACTGGGGCTGAGCCGGTGCTCACACAGCAACGCCGGTCACGCTCATCTCGCTGCAGTCAGGGGTGGAATCCAGATGCAGCAAAGGCGCTGGGGAGGCCGGCACAGGCGGGAGTTTGTTGCTCATTTTCCGGCCGTTGGAGGAAGGAAGTCTTGCTTTAAATTAAGCCTGTATGTGCAGAATATTATGGGATGCTCATTATATGTGTGTGTTACAGGGTTTCCCTGGGTATCTGCTCTCTCCAGGCTGTGGCAATTTCCTGCCCCAAGTGTGGTTACCCCACACGTGTGGTTATCCCACGGGTTCAGGCAGCGCTGCCGTGCGAGGGGAGCAGGAAAGCCTCCCTCCCACACTGGGCTTGACTGACTGGGGTAAATATACTGAATTTACCAGAGTTATCCCTGATTTTTATGATTAGAGTGGGCTTTGCAGGCCCCTTCTGTGTATTTAATGGATCTCCTTGTGGAAGGGGAGGGACGGGAGATAGGAGAAATCCCCATGGGTTTAGGTCTGTGAGGAAAAGCTTGTGAACTCTCCCTGCATTGTGAACCCTGTGAACTCCAAAATCAGAGTGTTCCATGAACCCTCGAACTCCACCAGGCTTTGCCTTGCCCGGTGGAAAGGCCTCAGTTTCTCGTCATCCCCTTTTTGTTACTTTGGCTCCATTTTATGAGCAGGGAAGCACAGCTGTACAATCTCCCCCATCTCAGAGTAATTGCATCAGACACTTGGAGGCCGTCAGATTGCCAGTCAAGCTGGTATATAATGAATTTACTTGACATGCAGAGGTCCTTATGTCACAAAAGGTTTCCTCATTATATCTGAGCTTTTACTTGTTTATCAAGAGTCTCCAAGCCCTCACCCTCTCCCCACTCACAGTGGGAGGAGTGCTGCAGGAAGCTGCCTTTTAGCTCAATATTCATCAGAAAAGGCCCACCTGGCTGTAAGTTTTCAGGGTTTTTTGCAGCTTGCAGGAGAAGATCTGGCTGCAAATACCTGCTGTGAAGAATCAGCACTGAGGAATGACACGGACAAGGGTGATTCTTTATAACTGGTAGTGTAATGTTCTCGCTGAGGTGTGTTGGGACACCTGGGGGGTTTATCTCCCTTTCCCAGTAAGATTAGGCAGTGTTAAATGGAGGGTGCACCTTTGTCCTCACTGAAGGTACCAATTAGGTCTGGTCTTGATAAATCCCATAACACACCCAGGCACATGCAGTGGCGTCATTCCTGGATCCTGGATTTGTCTGGTTCAGCACAGGGCACAGCTCGCAAAGAGCTCCTCAGAGTGCAGGAAACAGTGTCTTGAGCCTTCGGCGAGGTGGGAACAGGGATTTGATATCATGGCAGGAGGCAAAGTTATGCAAAACCCCACAGGAGAGCCGCAGGAAGGATGTGACTGTGCAACTGCCCTGCACACCGGGGAACCGGGCCTGGTTGGGAATGTTTGTGGCTGTACCCTCTGGAGGCTGCATTAGTGCTCGGGGGGAACTGGCACCTGCAGTAAGACTTTCCCTGCTCTCAGAGAGCCTTCGGTGTGCGGGGCTGTCACCGAGAGGGCAACTGCAGGCCCAGCGTCTGGACAGGGGTCCCTGCAAAGCAAAGCCCAAAGCCCCCTCTCTGCAGGAGGGCTCAGGGAGGGGGTCACAGCCTGGCTTTAGCAGCCCTTCGGCGGCAGGTCTGTGCGCCCAGGCAGTGCAGGAGAGCCTCGGTTCCCCCCAATTAGCCCAGATCCAAGTCTTGGCAGGGCCGCTGCAGCACCTCGCTGACCATCCCTGCCCGCTGTCCGGGGCTCTCTGGGCTGTGACATTGCTGCTGCTCCACCGTGCTGGGGGCTCGGCCGTGCTGGGGGCTCAGCCGTGCTGGGGGCTCGGCCGTGCTGGGGGCTTGGGCCGTGCTGGGGGCTCGGGCCGTGCTGGGGGCTC
>WEIT01015159.1:115505-130099 GCA_013389985.1 Dryoscopus gambensis | reverse complement strand
GGCTCGGCCGTGCTGGGGGCTCAGCTGTGCTGGGGGCTCGGGCCGTGCTGGGGGCTCGGCCGTGCTGGGGGCTCAGGCTGTGCTGGGGGCTCGGCCGGCTCCTCTCTCCAGCAAGGGCCGGGTGGGAGCGATGTCTCACATGAATGAGATAAGGGAAGACAAAGCAAATGGGGAAGAAAGGAAGCTTGTAGCTTTTCAAGTTCAATGAGGCTTACCAGGCTTTCGGGGGCCTCTTCAAACCAGAGGCTGAGTTAAAAGAACATGCAGAATTCAAAGCCTGTCCTTTTCCAGGCCCTCTGCCGGCTTTGAAAATCCTCCCAACTCATGTTTACTCTTGTTTTTCCCCCTCCTCCCCCTCTGCCCTGCCTTCCCCACGCAGACACGCACTCAACCCCTCTCCCCACGAACAGCTGTCCCCCAAAAGCAGCTCCCGGCAGTGATGCCCAGCCCCAGGAGCAGCTGGGGTGGCTGTTTCCATGCCCCCAGATCCTGAATGTGGGATGTACGCAAATGGCAGCAATGGTGGGCAACATCAGCAAAGGATACAATTGACCCCCTAATCCCCTGTTGCCCAGAGCTTTCTCTCAGCTGTTCTCGGATCCTGGCAGTGAGTTGGCACATATAAAATAAATACAGTTTCGTGAGAGAGATCTTGTGAGTGAGGCGGCCCGAAGCCTGGCTCACCTTCCTGCTGGGCTGCCATCACAGCTTTGGCTGTGGTGCATTGCCAAAGGGCATTTACCTTGGAGAGGTTCCAGATCTCCGTTCACCAGGGCAGGGATTAGGCAGCCACGGGCTGCAGCTTTTTCTGGTGGTCCTTTTTTTGGAGGCTGTAAATGCAGCTGTCTGCTAGCAGATGTCTTCGATCTGTAGCTCATGTGTGCTCATCCAGAGGTTAAAGACAAGATCAGCTCTTCTGAGAGCAAGGACTGAAATGTGCCCTTTTTGTCCCAAAATTCTTCTACGTTGCTCTGGTGAATGTTGTTATCATTAACAGCAGGCAAGCCACGCTCAAGAGACTTGGCTGTACCAGAGACCACCCTCTTCTGTTTCCTTGGAGAGTAGTAAAAAGCCACAGGGAGATTTCAGGAAAATCTGAGAACAGAACTTGTCCTCAGATAGGGCCAGGAGGTAGATGTCAGTGCCCCACCCTTGGGAGGGGACAACTCAGCACTTCTCTAAAGCTGCAAAGGTAAAACCACCAGCAAAGATGGAATCAACCTGTGGCTGCAGCTCTGAATTTATGCAAAATTTCAAATTTCTCGTGGTTGGAGACAGATTTTGCTCCATTACCACAGTGCAAATCTGACCATAACCTTATGGAAGTTTAGAGAGGGTTGTTAAGTGTGAATGACTTTTCAAAGATGGTTTGAACTTGTTTGGGTATCTTGTGTCATGGAATTTGGATCAAAACTGTTTCTTTCTGAGCTGTCAGGGCTCCTGCTTTCTGTCAGAGCCTGGGATCAGCATTGCCCAGGGGATTTCCCCTCTTCCACATCCTTCTGCCCTCCCTCCACAGGTGGGGGGTTGCAGCAAAGGCCAAAATTCACTGCAGACAATACTGAGCACATTATTCCAGTTCACTGCCAGTGGCGAGGCTGTGCAGTGAGTCTTGGGATGGATCCTGCTGGAAAATGATCCTGCGTTCCCAGTTCCCACATTTTCCACAGGGTTTTTCAGCAGCCTTATCAGAAAGGCCAGTGAATACACAGCCTGCCTGAGCTGGATTCTTCCTCTGCCCCAGGAAAGAGCTCTATGGATGAGGTGAAAGCCAAGGGATGCCCCGGGAGGAGCTGGCATTTGGCTGCCCATAGTGCTCTGCCTCTGTGAATAATAGGGATCGTTTCCTTTCCAGGATTGTTGGTCTTCGCACTTAATATGCCATTTTTTCCAAGGGCTGTAATGATGAGGAGAGCCAGAGATGCTGAGGAACTGGCAGGTCATTCCTTGCAAGCACCAGATGATCTACAGCACACAATTATCAGGGCAATACACTTCTTCCATACACCGAGCAAGGTTTCTTATGTAGCCCATGGGTTTGATCTCCACCAGGCCAGCTCTTTTTATCATGTTTGTCAGTTCCAGTGAAGCAGAAGTATTTCTGCTTCCTTGTCTCTAATAAATTCCGATTGGTCTTGTGCTGGCTATAAGGCTAAAACAGAAAGATGCTCGTCCCCTGACCCTGAAAGCAGCTGAAAGGAGGGACAGGAGCAGATTGCCAGGCATTCAAACAGCCCTGAGGTAACCTGTTCTGGGGGATTTGCTTTGGTCTCTTGCTGGTGCCCATCTCCCTTTTCCTCTCCCAGCACCAGGACCTTCTGCCAGATGGCTGTTATTTTTTACAGGACTACAGACAATTATAGCTGTCAAGGGCACGCCAGAGTAGTTAGCGTTTATGGTGTTAGGGAGATTACCTTCTAAATGTTAATGGCAGGCACAGACGTAGCAACCTTCCCACTCCAGATCCGTGCTGGAGCAGAGCTCTGGGTGCTCCGAGAGTCTCAGCCGTCCAGCAGGAGCACTCTCAGGTTGGGAACACGTCGGCAGCCTCCACACACGCCCGCTGCTCACACACCTGCTCACCCCCGCAAGGACAACGCAACATTCACACGCAACAAAGTTGTGCAGCCGCCAAGCCCAGAGAGGTTTGATTTCACCAGGTTCTCTGAGCCGGGGCACATCTGCAGCCATCCAGGAGTTGCTGTGTGTTTCCTGGGCATTCCCATTGCCATCAGAGCTCAAATCAGTGAGAGCACACACGAAGTTTCAGCCTCTGCAGCTGCTTGCCTGTGTTTTCAAAGGCCACAGGTTTTGATCAGCTGTCAGAAGCTTGGGAAGGGCTGCTCCATGTGGGTGGACATGGACGTGGAATGGTGTAAGATGTGTCTTATGCCCCCAGGGCTGCTGGTGAGTCACAGAACCCTCTCAAGCCAGGATCTGCTCAGCTCAGATCACACAAATCAAACAAGACCCAGGTCTTCCTGTTTGTTTGATGGCGCCTGGTGCAGCAGGGCTCAACCAACACCTCCAGCGGAGCTGCAAGGAGGAAAATCCAAAATAGCTGCTGCCTGAAATGGCCGAGACATAAATTTAGACCAGAACCCCCAGTCTGCCCTAGATCCATTGGGAAGCATTCCTAACTTGCAGACCAGAACAATTTTCTGACATAACTCAGGTGTTCACACAAGAGACCTCACCACCTGGTACCCCTCGGGCCCAGATCTCACTGCTGCCAGGTTGTACAGTAAAATTCAGGTCCTGGCTGTAAGAGGATGATCCCTGGTCCTGGCTGGCTGGGGGTGGTCCCACCGCTCAGCACCAGCACCTCCTCAGTGTGCTTTACACAGACTGGGCTTGGCGTTCGGGCAGATGGAAGGGAGCCCGTTCCTTGTCTTGTTGGGTTTGGGGGTCACGGAAAAGTGAAGGCTAAGGCAGAATAATGAATTCTCATGGCCCCTTGCTGGGAGTGCAGATCTAAAAGACATCCATGTTCAGCCTCCAGGAGATGGCCTTTTCCCATGGTCCCAGGAAAGATTTTAAAAAGTCTCATAACAAAATCCCTTAGCTTTTCCTGCTGGTCTGCAGCCAGGCTGGTCAGAGGGTATTTTAGCTTTAGGTTGTTTCTTCTGCCTGAAGGCTCTTGCGCAGACCCAGGGCAGGATTTGTGACTGTAAACTCCAGGGAACAGCAGTGGCTTAACAGCAGAGGCAGCCTGGCCCTTCCTGTTTATCCTTCCCAAGGGCATCTGTCCTCCCACAGCTAAAGGGGAAGGTAAAACAGCAGTGAAGAGGAGGGTGTCCCACACACTGTCCTTGGGGGAAAGAAAGAAAAAGTGAGTGAAGAGGCGAGTAGTTAAAATGTTCTGCTCGTCAGGTCTCCTATTTCTGCCCTTGATGTATTAAACAAAGGCAGAGGTGAGGGGGTTAGCAAACCTTGGGAGGGGGCCCCCAAAACCCAATTTGTTTGACACTAATTTCATTAAAGAGTAAGGAGATTCATTGCTGCTGCTCACATGTGGCTGCCTCCCTAAGCAGGAGAAATCCCACAGCAATGTCGTCGGCCGAGAGATGCCCTTGGCAGCTCACGCCCTGCTCTCTCTGGGCCACATTCTGCTCCCAGTTACACCAACCCTGCAGGCTGACTCAGCTGTGACCAGTGTGATGGGGTGTGCAAGGACATTTTATGCCAAAAAAAGAGTCTGGCTTGGCAGGGTCTCGTTTTTCCAGCACTGTGCTGTGCTGTCTGCACTGGGATATCTCCCCCACTTCATCCAGGAATCTGAAAGGATGGGTTCAATCAACTGATGGGAACCAAGGCCTACTTTGAGCAAATGGGGGCAAAAATGCTTCAAATAAAGCAGAGATGTGGCTGCTTACAGGCAGTGTCTGCATTTTAAATGGGGAAGATGCTTTGCAATATTCTCAGGCTGATAGCGGAGCAGGACTCTGACGGGGTGTGGGTTGGCAGGTGGAGCTGCTGCACAGACAAGCCAGCCGTGCTGGTTCACCAAAAGCCAGACCAGTGCACAGCTCTGCAGAGCATTTCCAGCCAGTGGGACGAGTTACTAACGTCACACACGTGAATAAGCATCTCAGGTGCTGCAGTGTCAGCGTGGCTGCAGCATCCTGATTATATCAGCGAAGGGAGTGTTCTGGGCCTGCCAGCTGAGCACCCTCCCAGAGGAGCAGGAAGGAGGGAAGACTCCAAGGACTGGCATTCTTGACATGGAAATGTAATTAGTCCAAGCCACAGCTTTGTTACAATGCAGTAACTCAAACCAAGAAAAATGAGGCTCCAAATCCAGGAACAGTGAAAGGAAAGCAAAAGTTTGCACAGAGTCTATCTGCCTGTTCATCAGTTTGACTGTGGATGTTGCAGGATCACCCCACTCCGCAAGAACTTTTCCCACCTGACAAGATTCCAGCAAGTGCAATGGCTTTTCAGGAACACCATAAATGCTGCCAGTTTTCCAGGAATAAGCAGAGAGATACACCACACGTCTCGGACTGGTAGCAAATGTGCCATTTGCAGAGCACAGCAGGATTTGTTTCAGAAGTAGAACAAATTTCACAACAAAGCTGAAAGGCCCTGGAAGTGCCCTCAGCTTTCCTGAAATCTGAGGATAATTAAATTCACTGAAAATGAGGGAAGTGGCAACATTTCCACCGGTTTGGCAGATTCTGGATGGTTTGATATTTCAGTTGATACTCCCATTTTCATGGAGACTTGGGGACTGGCAGAAGCAGAATTCAGTTCTTATTTCTTCAACCAGGACATTTGATTTGTCATCTTGGGATGTTCAGGATTTAAACTGGGATTCTAATGACAAAAATCTATGTCCGGAAAAATCAAGAAAAGTTTCTTATCCCAGTCATTTTTTGCACTGAATAAGAACAGTCTCAGCAGCCGTTAGCCACCATCTGCATCTTTTCTAGAAGGAATGTTACTGTTCTTTCTATTTTAAGAGTTGGCTGGAGGTATCTCACGTATTTTACACCGCATCAGAGTTTTGAAAGCCCAAATTTTGATAGTAAATATTACACCTCTCCTCCACTGCCCGTAAGACTGATCCTTTATTATTTTCTTCTGATTTTATCAGTTTTAGCTTCAAAATATAGAACGATTGAACAGAAAAGCCACTAGGGAGGCATTTCTAAAAACCGTTTATCCTTCCCCCACCCTCCATGTTTTGCAAGACCATTAAGGTGAGAAAGGCACCATCCTTTCTCCTTTGAATATCAAATTCTCACTTTGCAGAAAGTGCCTATGGAGATACACTGTAACCACCACCTTTAAAGTACTGAATCAAGGAGAAAAAAGGCCCTTTGAAGAGCAGAAGCATCTTTCTGGCTTTGCTGTTGATGCAAGGCCGTGCAGATAGGAAAACACTTGGAATGCTGGCAGCAAGAGGGAAGCACGGCCAGACCCGTGCTCAGACAGCTTTTACTTGAAAGACCTTGGTGTCCACCTTTAATTCCTCTCAGGCTGAAAAGACTCTGCAAAACCTCAGCTGGAAAAGCAAAACGCCAGCTAAAAAAGCAAAATCTCAGCTAGGAAAGCAAAGATCTATCCCTGCCTGCAGCTCCTGCTCACTGAGGGCTTTCCATGACAAAGCTCAGCCGGGCACTCCAGTCGGCTCCTTCATTGTTAATGAAGCAACAGAGCTTCCTACAGCCCAAAGCATCCAGCCCAGAGAGCGGCAGCTTCCCAAGGCAGATGTCTCTCTCTCTCTCTCTGTGCTTGTTCACACAGTTTGATTCCCTGGACACAACTCACGGGAAGAAGGCCTTTTGGTTTCGAAGGGAGGCAGTGACACCTCATCTACAACAGTGCAAACAGCGGCTGGCTCGTTCCCTGCAGCCATTCAATGTGTCGGTGAAATGCAGTCAGCTGCACAGTTTGAGGGAGGTATTACACTGTGTTTTGATCGCATTTTTCCTGGTTTACAAAGCTTGATCTGGAAATGAAAACCCTCCAACCCATGGGTATGAACCACTGAAGGTTTGTGTGCTCTTTGCTAACCCTGAGTCGTGCCCAGTTCCCATCCATCCCAGGCGCTGCATCCCTTGCAAAAAGAAGCAGTACCTGCATCCAGTCTGTCAATATTACGGAACCACAGACTCACAGAATGGTTTGGGTTGGAAGGGAAACTGAAGAACATCTGTTTCTGTCCCCTGCCATGGGCAGGCACACCCTCCACCAGACCAGAATGGGCAGAGCCCCATTCAGCCTGGCCTTGGACACTTCCAGGGATCCAGGGGCAGCCACAGCTTCTCTGGGCACCCTGTGCCAGAGCCTCAGCACCCTCACAGGGAAGGATTTCTCCCTAACATCTACTTCTGTCACTGTGAAGCCTTTCCCCTTTTCCTGTCACTCCAGGCTCTCATCAAAAGTCCCTCTCTGGCTTCCTTTTCGGCCCCTTCAGATACTGGGAGGCTGCTCTGAGGTCTCCACATAACTTCTCTTCTCCAAATTATTTTCTGTATTATTTAGGGGGTCTCCAGTTTGGGGCACTTCATTTCAAAAGTAAGGTATGGAGCAAGAATTATAGCTCAAAGCAACAAGTAAATGCAATTAGAAGCCCAAAACCCCTCCCCTGCAAGAAGGGTCTGCAGTTGTTAATCCTGGACAAGAAAGAACAGTGTTAAAACAAAGGCTGCCTGAAAAGATGTAGCAAGTCCTCAATACCCTCTCTCCATGGAAGGGAAAAGCCCTGTCCTTGAATTCCAGCAAAGATCAAAGTTAGAGTGCCAGGATAAGCAGGAAGGGAGCAGAGCATGGACCAGGCAGGGAAGGCCGAGTGCTCATCCTGGGTGGTCTCGCACATCGATGAACCCCACCCCATTTCTGAAGCCCGCACCTGCTGTGTCCCAGCCCAGTTTTCGTGCACAGAGAGCTCTCACTAAGTGCCCTGGTCCAAATTGATCAGTGTCACAGCACGGGGAGGGAGCTTTCCATTGCTCTAAAGAGCATTTCCACTGAAGGGCACCTAATGCATTAGGAGAAGGAGAGGTGCTACCATTCACTCCACTTGTCACTTTGCATCTGGTCAGTGGTGCCAGGAGCGAAATCCAGCAGTCCAGGAGAACAGGATTAATTTGTTAATGAATGACAAGCAAAGGGCCCTGCTGCAGAGGGCTGCTGGAGGGAGCAGCGTGCAGAAGTGGTCGTTAAGGAAAGAGCTGTTCCACTGATGCATGAGAGAAATGTAGAGATAGATGGATACTGTTCAGAGTCAAATGGTGAAGTATAACTCATGGACATACGGTGCCTCCTAAAGAATCACCCTGATGTATTCAGGCTTGGGTTTCAAAGTCACCTAAAGGTAATTTCTTCAGGGTTTTAAATACAATATATTGGTTTGCTTGAAAAAAAGAGAAACCCATCCATTTTAAACAGGCAAGAGAAGGCAAACAGTCAGCTGTAACTTAAAAGCATTGAGGGCCACATATCCGTTTTGAAGAGGAGAGTCATTTTTCAGAGCTGAATGCGACAAAGCACCTGGCTTCTGTCATACTTTGGGGGAATGTCAGCACCTAATTCCCTTTAGTTAAATGGAAACACGATGAATTTCATGTCCAACCATTCCTCTGCACAGAATAACATGTAAAAAGGTTTCCAGAGGATGTTTAGAGGCTAACAGAGGGCTATAATATGAAATACATGGCAATTTAACATACAACTATGGTTGTATTATGCAGCCGTTATCGACAGCAGGACTGACACAATGTCCAATTACCCAGGGAAACGACATCTCTTGCAGCTTAACAGCTACACTGTCAAATATGGTCAGTCTGTGCCTTGGGAGAGTTATTAAAATGGCAGAAATTAGCATTAAAGTAATTGATTGGTATTTCCTTAAGATGCAATAATATTCCCATAAATCTTTAGATAAGAGGAATGTTCCTGAGACATTAAAGGACTTTGGGTATATGTGTAGTGTGGGTGACTCTCAAGGAATAATAAATGGCTCTAGGTGACTTGTTGTTATGGCTCGGATACTGCATGATATTAACTTTAAAGGCTGCCTTCAGAACTCGGAAACTTTATGGACTCCTGTGTTTTATGATCTTGTAACCTCAAGTCCTTCATCCTGGGGAGCGCAGGACTCTGTTCCATCTCGTGGCTGCCAGGTAGCTGCTGGCACCGGGCCCCTCTCAGCACCTTTCTCTCCGGATCAGCTTCCCTAATGAATGTTAGTTTTACTGGGGTGGAATTGAACCACTTTAGACCATATTTCCTCAGCCATAAAAAGTTATCTGGGGTTTTACTGATCCTAAGTAATGTATTCACATTAGCTAATTAATTAATCTTGTTGAGTAACATATTAATTTCTTTTAATTTCCTATCCCTACTTGAAAGGCAGCCTTTTCCTGAAACCAGCGTGGTCGTGTAGGAAAGGATTTGTAGATTTGGGCTTCCACAGTCAGTTTGGAGGCTTGACTCTGTGCTATGCAGCAAAACACACACACGAGTGTGTGCGTGGCCAGAGACAGAGAGAGTCCTGCCTTCACAGGCATCATTTCTGTCAACAAAAACATGCATTATGGTCCAAAAAGGCCTTTTATTGTAAGCAAGTGGCCCAGGAGCTTCCCTCCTATTTCCAAAGATGGTTAAAGCCATCTGCAAAGGAGGACTGAGGTGCCTCGGGGGAACTTCCATGCCTAAATCCATCCCAGGTCTTTGGCATCAAGCAGGACCCGAGTGAAGCAAAATCTTCACCACACTCTGTCTTCTCACAGGGCTGATCCCAGACGTGCCCCAAATCAATCCTCACCTACTGCTTTCATTCCCCTGCTGTGCTCTGACAGGTCTTTTTGGGCAAGGCACTATGATTTTTGCATGAAATGTTCTACCTTGGTGCTCTTCTGGCTCTTCCTCCCCAGCAAGCCCAGGCTACTTCCCAAGACCTAATTATGTCCCTTCATCCTTCTCATTTGTCCAGTGCTGAAAGGGGTGACAGGGCTGATATTCCTTCACTCAGCTTCTCGGGAACTTGATTTTTTTCCCCTTTTCTTCTTTTAAAGATTTCTCAGCAGTTCTCATCAGCTGTTTATATTTAAAGGTTGTCAAACTTACTTAAGTTAGCAAGAGCATTCCCCTCTCGGAGGAGGCTGGAAAAGGGCAATGCTCCCACTCATCTTCACTCTGATGCCTTTTAATTGTCCTCAGTTTAAAAATGCTGATTAAAAAAAAAGATGAAGAAAATAAAGAAACATGCAAGAAGTGTAGGTATTTTTCTAAGTAAGTGACACAAATTCAGATCTTTCTTGATTCTGGGCTGGGCTCGATTCTGGTTGGTGGCATTCCTGCATGGTGGGTGAGACTCCTCTATTCTGCATCTCTGATGCGGATTGAGACTGCCAGAGTCAGTGAAATGGTGCACTCATCCTACAGAAAGTAACAGGTTTGGGGATTTTGTTCAGTTTCATAGGAAAAACAAGTAGTTCAGGGCATGCAAAATGTTCCATTTTATTTAGGACAACTGGGTGAATGAAGTGGATTCTTCTTGAGAATCTGTTTAACTGAACGGAAGTGAGTTTGGAAATCAGATCCTTTCAGAACTGAAAATTCGCATCATGTCACACTGAAAGCACACCTGAAAATCACTGTGCTGCTGGAGAGCACACAAAACATCTGCAGGGGTAGAGAAAGGGGTTTTGAACCCATGTATTCTCATGGAATTCCTTCAGCCTGAACTTTGAAAACGATTTAGTTGCACAGAGTTTTCTTTTTATGAGGCGGGTGCGGAAGAAACCCACCACCTCATAAACGTGGTCAGTCTGGTGTGAAACCCCTCCTCCCACGGCCGCTGAGGCAGGGCACAGCGGGCACCGCTCGCGCTCGGATCCCAGACCTGCAGCGCAGCACAGACCGCGTTCTCACACTCCAGATCACGGAGCCCCGGCGGTACCAGGCAGGAGCCACCTCTGCAGCTGCTCCCGAGGTGCTGGCCACGCGGTCACTGTGCAGCTTGGGGAGAAACTCGTGTTTTACCACTCCCACCGCTCTCCCCACCACAATTTGCTTTTTTGACATGAAAGGACTTCTCCCCAAAATGGCATAAACCTGTTTGATAACTGGATGATGTGGGCATGCAGGGAGAGGTAGAAAACTGGGCTGGTGTAAACCTGAAAAAATCAAACATTTGTTCAAAGTTCTTTTTCTAATTGCGTTTTCCTTCCTCCAGACACTTTTGTTAGCGGATGGCAGAGACACGTGTGCATTACAATGCAAAAGGAACATCTTTCCTACTGAGAGTGTGAATTACACACACACACACAGAGCTCAGTGTACAGAGAGGAGTGGGGAACACAAATCAAACCCAAACACTGGGGTTTTTGCAGGGAGCTGTCTGGGTTGTCAGTTAGGGAAATTAGCCCATCTATCACAGGCCTCTAATTTCCCATCACTTCCCCTGAAACGTGTGGGCTTTTAAAGAAACTTAATTTTCCCCTCATTATTGTTCCTTTTTTACTTCCTCCAGTTCTTAAGTAGAAAAATCCCAGAAGATTTAAATGTCTAAACAAGAAACTTTGGAGCTCTTCTGTTTCTTGCATGAGCTCACACAGAAGTGCCAGGGCACAGACAGTGAGGGATGAGCCCATGCTCGGGGAGGGGAAGGAGCAAGGGCCACGTCCCGCCCGGCGTCGGTGCCCTCGCGGTGTTAGGGGTGTGTGGGAATGTGTGGCAGGGTGTTTAACACCCCGTGTATGTGTTTGTCTGGGGGATCTGGTGGTGCCAGCTCCTGCAGACACTTTGCTTGTGTCTCCTGGTGCTCTAGGGCTGTGTCTGTAGGGCTCTGTGTAGGGCTGCCCAGTGCTGTCCCCTGCGCTCACATCCCCAGCCAGCCCGCCATGGGTGCAGGTCCCTTAGTGTGTTGGATCAGCAGATGCGGCGCTAGGGGCCACAATAATGACACATGGACAGGAGAGATGTCAGAAGGGTAAGAAGTAGTAGAAGAAGCAGAAGAAGAAGCTTTATTTTTACTTTACAGTATTTATACATTTCTTGTAACTACAGATGATTGGAAGGTAAGGTTGACACCTTCTCCATCACATTGGATGGACCAAGAGTCCATCAGCTTTATCTATCATAGAAATGGAATGTACAACACAAGAAAGCAACTAGATAAATAACAGGTGTTATTTATACAAAGTGTGAGAATCTCTGATTCTCTGACTCCAAGATATGTAAACAATCAGAAGACTGAGAGAATAGCGCAACACCTTACCCTCCTTTTGTGTTTGCCCGCGTGCCTCCATTCCCTTCTTTATTTGATGTTGTGGCTCCCCTGCAAATCCTTTAAGTTCCTAAATGTATGAAAATGGCAGCATGGAAAAGAAAGCTGGAACAGCTGGGGATGCCTTGGGGACGGCGCTTCCTGGCCCCAAAGATTGCCGTGCTATCGCGTTGCACTAAATTGTTCCAGTGTTTAGCAAATTGCATTAATTAAAGCGGCACATCTGGCCTTTTTATCAGGGCCTGGGCAGTCCTGGTTTTGATCCTGCAGTGACAGACTCTGACGGTATCAGCACCCCTGGGTAAACACTCATTACACGAGGGGAAGGCTCCCTTTATTCTGGAAAACCGGGCCCAGTGGAAGCACAGGAGCCTCACTGAGGAGCCTCCAATAACCTCTGGAAAAGGAAAAACCAGTCATTAGTAAAGTTCAGTCACCAGGGCTCTGTTGATAGCAGCAGCTACCCTGCCCCTTTCTGGGCTTTCACCCCTTCCAAATTAAGCCAGCTCCCACTCATGTTGTAAGTTTGTGCTCAAAAAGTAACTTAATCAAAATGAAGCTTCCCACCTGGGACTCCCCTTCCTTCTCCCCCGGCAGCACCCTGCAGCCTGCACTGCAGGCCCTTTCTTGAACAGAGAAGCTCTCAAGCAAATATTTTGCCTAATTTTAGCGGTCTAACTCTGCCGAGCCTCCTAGAGCCGAGGAAGGGAGCTGAAACTCTCCCACAAAGGGCTAACGCACTTGAAAAGATAGAAATTTCAGCTCTGAAACTACCCAGCTCCTTTGGGGAAAAAAGGCAAAGTTTCAGCACAGGACTGATCCCTGCACTCCGAAACCACTGAATACTCACTCCATTGTTTCATCCCAAGTATTTTTAAGAATACATCACCTTAGTAGCATAGGTAAAGAATACTTTGCCCCTACATCAGGAGATATTCTTAAAATAAAGGGGCATGAATGAGGCAGATTACCTAATGGAACAAAATATCTTAATAGGCAATGATATTTAGGGAGTTTTCCTATAACGAGGAACTTTATCTGGTTTTTATTTTAGTGACATTTATATCCCAGTGCATCAGGCATGGCATTAAAGGCCTCATCTGTCAAGCTTTGAGGGAGAGGTAGGGGACAAGAGAGAAATGAAAGAGCAGCACTCATCTCAACACACAATGTCAAACCTGACTCTTGTGTTCACATTTTAGGCTAATAAGGGACTGAAGGAGTGGACAAACTCACATAATACAAACATGTCTGGGTGACAATTAGATTAACATTTTTAACTTCCTAGTTAGAGCTGAGTGTATTTAGGGGCCCTTCAGAAGACAGCTTCTGAAAGCCTGCAATTTGTGTGCTAATAGAGTCAGCCCCTCTCTGAGCTCTGCTCGTCGCTGAGCCCCCTCTGTCCCGCGCGCCACAATAATAGGGGACAACTGACCCCAAGTGCTATTTGTGATGGCCTGGAAATTGTAGATAATGACATGGTGCCTAAGACGATTGCTCCACCCGTCTAATCCCACACTGCCAAGGCAGTTCTTCCTCTGGGATGGCTGCCTGTGTGCTCCACAGGGTCTTTTTTGGGGAGGATGCTGCCAGCAGCCAGACTCTCAGACACGCCCTGAGAGCGGCAGGCACAGAGGCTGCTGGAATGGGTGCTCACATAGCAGTGCACGACCTTAACAGGGCAAGCGATGCTTTGCCCCTCACGTCAGAAACTATTTTTAAAATAACTGTAAATTGGGTTGTAGGTGGAGTCAGAACACCTCCTGAGCTGCAAACAAAGCTGAGTCACCACTTGCTTGCTGAGATCCTCCAGATGTAGCTGAAATGTCAGCACAGACTTCAGTCCTCCAAGAAACCCTTGGCCTGAGTCCAGCTTGTAGGTCTGGACGCTAGCCGACACCTCAGCATCCTCCCAGGTCTGTGTGACGTTTGCTGAGGGGCCCTGACAAGATGGGTACAGCGAAGGCTGTTCCCTCACCACATTAACCCAGCCCTGGCTCGGCCCTTTCAAGAGCTCGATCCCAGGTCAGAGCAGACTCAGCACAGGAGAGGAGAGGAGATGATCTCCATCCCATGAACAGCATCCCAGATCTCACCCCCCCCAGGAACACGAGCAGTTTATTTCCCAAAAACCTGGAACGGACAGATGCTCAGCTCCCAGTGTGACTGGTCCTCACTGCCTCCAGCAGAATTAGCCAATTCACACAACCAGGAAAGCCTTCGCTAAATAACTGAGGGGCGAGGGAGGAGGGAAGGGTAAACTTAGACACAGGAGCCTAAGAAAGCCTCCACTTGTACATTCAGCCGCAGCCAAGCCCCCGTCGGAGGCACAGGCAGAGGGGTCCCCGCCGCACAAGGCTGGAGCAGATTTGCAGTTGTATGGGCTGAGTGTTTGCTTCCCTCGCTGCACAATTGCTGTTACTGATATCATTACGCTGCTCCGCTTGGCACATCCGTTCCCTTGGCAGCTCCGGCCGAGGCGCTGGGCTTTCCAGCCTTTAGAGAGCTGTGCAGCTCTTCTCCTCGAGCACACGCTCTGCAGCTAAACGAGTCATTATCTGCGAGCTTTCATCAGCCCTCATTTGAGCTGAATTTGCCTCTCTATTTGTAGCAAACCCTGGAGCCCCTCTGAAGCATCAATGCATGCTGGCATTTCATGTGGGGAAAGCCTTCAGCTGCCTCGCTGGTAGGAACAGAAACTTTCTGTCTCCTACAACTGCCCTCACCTTGCGGTGTCTAAGTAAATGGGGGCTTGGGAGCCGGTGGAGGAGCCCCAGCAGAGCTGTGTCAGGAACAGCTCAACATCTGCCCTGGTGTGGAATGTGTTATTTATGTTCCCATCGGTGCAAAA
>WEIT01015159.1:0-115443 GCA_013389985.1 Dryoscopus gambensis | reverse complement strand
AAAAAAAAAAAAAAAAAAGAATCTGCAATCAGGGGGTGGTAAAAAAAGGTGTTTCCTAACAAAAACAGCCATGGAGTTTGGCTGGGCTGCCTGCAGTCTTTACTAACAAATTCCTCTTTGTGCTTCCATCCTCCTGCAGTGCCCTTGGCTGCTGTCACAGCAGGTGCTGCAGGGCAGGTTTTACCTGTGGACAGGCAGCTTTGCCAGGAGGACCCTGGTGCACCTCCATGGTGAGGGCAGAGGGGGCTCAGACTTGCAGCTGGTGTGGTCAAACCTCAGACAGCTGCTGATCCAGGGGGAGGAGGGGGCTGGGGATGGGTTTGGTGGTCTCCCAAGCCTCATTCATCCATCTATGCAACACAATTCCAAAACAGAAGTTGCAGAACTGAGCATTTTTGCAGTCTCACCAAGCAGGTAAATGCAGCATCAAGAGCTGTCATTTCGTTCACACAGAATCGTGGCAATTTAGGTTGGAAAAGCCCCCTAAGTTCGAGTCCAACCCTTAACCCAGCACTGCCCCGTTCACCACCAACCCATGTCCCCAGGTGCCACATCTACACAGCTTTTAAATACCTCCAAGCTGTGGTGACTCCACCACTGCCCTGGGCAGACTGTGTCAGTGCTCGACAGCCTTTTTAGTGAAGAGATTTTCCTGTTCAGATTTTCAATCTAAACTTCCCTGTGCACAATTTGAGGCTATTCCCTCTTCTCCTGTCACTTGGGAGAAAAGACCGAGCCCCCCTGGCCACAGCCTTGGGAAGTTGAGGAGAGCGAAAGGTCTCCATGAGTAGTTCCTTCTGAAAATGCTGGCTTATGTCCCTCATTAAGTCTTACTTTTGTTTTCCTCTCTCTTGTCAGAATGAATTGATTTCCTAACCAGAGCAACATGGGTACCTGAGAACTTCCTGTCCTGATAATGTCCTCTCCTGGTCCAACACTTGCAGAGAGAAAGAAGGGAGGAGCAGCAGAAGCTGGGTCCATTTTATCCAGCCCCAAGTCCAAACTGTGAATTTCCAAACCAGAGTCTTCTACGCTGTTGGTCAGTTCCCAAGACGTGCTGATGATAGAAGGATTTGCAGCCTGGATCACCAGTGCACATTCATGACTGCAGAGCTCACATCCAGAGAGCTTTATTAGCTGGCAAGACTCTGGTAGAACAAGGGCCATAAATATAAAGTTATTTCAGTTTTTAACCTAGAAATATGTAGCTTCCAGAATTATGATTTTGTTTGCACACAACAGAACCCATCAGCTCACTTGATCACTTGTTCCAATAGTTCATTTTCCTCATCCTTAAACATTTATGTCTTATTTCTCTTTTGACTAGCTCTAATTTTAATTAGAAGGCATTTGCTCTTGTTAGTAAATTAAACAGTGCTCTTGTCTTTGGTGTGGTGAATATTGCACCACATTTCCTCTTCTAAACTGAACTTAAAGGTTTTCAAATCTCTCACAATAAAGTATCTGAGGCTTCCAACGATTTCTGTATCCACTGTCAATACACAGATCAATAGACCACCAATAGGAAGTGCAGCACATGGAGTTACAGCTGGATCTGTAAATGGAGAGAGATGGATCCAAAAGCAGAAAGACAAAGGGAGCAATAGATAAATCGATAAATTGCAACTCTGCAGGCTGCAAGGAGTCCTTCACGTTAGTGAACACCTTTTCTTACCTGAAAACTGTGCGCCGGTTCACATAATCCATCACTCCAGTGATGAAGACATTTGCCTCCCTAATTTCCCTTGGAAATCACCTCCTCTCACTGATCACACAGGAAGCTGCTTCCCTTTTCACTCCCCAGATCCCTGACACCATTATTATTATATTTAACAGTCAGTTCCTCCTATCCTTCACTGAAAGCGCTCCATATCCAACACATCCAGTTTCACATTCCCAGCTTGCCAACTGGCAACTGGCAGGAGCACAAACAACTTTTTTTTTCTCCTTTTTTTTTTTTTTTTTGGTCTTTAGTCGCCTCTGGCCCCTGGCCAGTGGTGTCTTCATTTATTGTAATGAATTTGTGTCATTAATATGTTGGATTTGCACAGCAATTACAAAGTAGTACATTAGTACAAAAGCTATTGCTCTGGATGCCAGCGTTTTATTGCCACAGCTGATTTACAGGCTGATAAGCAACTTTGCAGTGTCCTTGAGGCCGGGAGAAGGACAGGTGGTGTGGCAGTGGCGAGGCGGGCACAGCACTGTGGCTGTCCGGGGACAGCGTGAGGGTTCGCAGGCCTCGCACGGCGGGGGGGGTTGGACGAGTTCACCTTTTCTCTGTAAAATGTCTTTGCCTTGGTGTGAGTGCTCAGCGATCCCAGAGAAACGCCGAGCACAAAGCCTGTGTGAAAATCTCAGGCGCTCGGAGAGGAGATTAAAGGCCACCACAATGCCGTAGGTTTGGGAGCTTCTGTGTGAGTAGCTCCTAATAGAGCCGTGTCATCACTTTATTGCACAGATACCATAAAGACAGGCATTATATGGTGTTAACATTTAACAGCCATAACTTAGCTTTCAAAAGACTTTGCAGGCCAAGTCACAGTGAATTGTTTCTTTCTGTGCGTTTAATCCTTGGCTCACAGGCTGGAGAGCAAGGGTGTTTGCAGAAAAGATAGAGTGCTAAGCAGACAGACTGACCGACCTGTCTGTGTGTCAGCTCTGGAGGGTAATCCCTTGAAATGCCACCTTAACAAAAGTATTGAAAAGGAAAGCATGACACGGGACCAGCACAGACAACATACCTGACTGTCAAAGAGAAACATGAAGCATCCCCCTCCTGGGAC
This sequence comes from Dryoscopus gambensis, assembly GCA_013389985.1. NCBI lineage: Eukaryota > Metazoa > Chordata > Aves > Passeriformes > Malaconotidae > Dryoscopus > Dryoscopus gambensis. The sequence goes on along the minus strand of WEIT01015159.1, from coordinate 112,657 downwards.
TGATCCCGTGCCCAGAAGAGTCAGTCATGAGCCCCTGGACTCGATGCTCTGGGCAATTTTAGTGAGGCAGAAGCAGGCAGGAGGGTGAGAAACACAAGAAGCTTGGGCAAGGGCAGGGCATCAGCTCAGATCCACCTCTGGCACCAGCAAGCTCTGCCTGTGGACACGGAGGGATCTGGCCACGGAGTTCCACTCCCTGGTGTAACTCTGCAGAGCTCATCCCAGCACAGAGAGCATCAAGAGTCTGAATTTGAAGAGTGAACTCTCAGTCAAACAGTTTCCCAGGAAATATTTCCTCTGTGGTACTCACTGCTACAAGGTAGGACCAAAGCACCGTGGAACAAATCATACGGTCCTTCAGAGGAGGAACTGGAGCAGAGTTAAAGAGGGATGATTCAACAACCCTTCGGTGCGGATGCTCTTGCTTTGCGCCATGAATCAAAAGTTTCGCCCATGGAGAGGAAGGAGGAAAATTCCCTGTAGATGGAGCAGGGGAAGGAGGATATTATTGCTGTAACCACCCAGGCCTGCCTCTCCTGCCTCTGCTTCCCTGGAGCAGCTGCTGCAGGGCATGGCTGGGATGAGCTATTGATCCGGGGAGCCCTGTCCTCTCCCATCCGGCCACCTGGAAGGCAGGAGGGATGATCTCTCCATATTTCACAAACCCTGAGAAAACTGAGTGGGCAGTCCAGGGACCTCCAGACTGTCAGTCCTCATCTTAATTAGGGCTGTCAGCTTGCCTTGCATTTTAGGGAATTAATTATGCTGCTGCATAGCTGCCTTTCTGGTTAACTCCAGCTCCTGCTGATGGGCTGGGCTGTGGGTTTCCCCAGCTCCCTGCCACCTCTGTTTGTTTGTACTTGCAGTCAAGACTCACACAGGAAGGGTCCAGTGAGTGCTCAGGGGAATATTCAACAACGTTATCTGAGTTCCATATCAAATAGATTTGGGCCAGAAATGGACTCAGCTGCTGAAAACCTATTAGCAACATCTCAGATTTCTGTGTACCAGCAAGTTACGGGGCAAGCACTTTAACACTGCCCACAGCTTGTGGTTAATTACTGTTTGTAGAGTTACCGCCTGCAGTTCTGCTTGACAAAGTGCCCATAAAGACAAAAATGAAATGCTTGCCCATTTTGGATGGATGCCACCTGGTCTCCCTGCCCTTCCTCCCCCACTGGGTGACAAAAAACTTGCCAAGATAAAGCAGATTTGTTGCAGGGTAGGACTTTGTGCCGAGGGGAAGCAGCCGTGCTGAGCGGGACTCCGATCCCACTGTGACCCGTAACCCCACACGGCAGCGCCCGTGTCCCTGCCTGCACCCCGGGATGCTGATGGGGTGGGACACAGCACCCCTGGATCTGCCTGCTGGGAGAAGCTCAGAGTCAATGCAGCAGGAAGCAATGAGGTCTCTTCTAGCCCTGAGTATTTTCCCTTCTTAAGGTCTGCGGGGCATCATCCACCCGGGAATGGTGCCTGTGGCTGGGAAGCACACACCAGCGTGGGAAACGAGCAGGGCGTGAGCTGGTGGGGACTGGAGGTGTGAGATGGGCTGTGCAGGGAGCTGGGGGCTCTTCAGCCCGTGGCTGGAGGGCGAATACGAGCAGTGCATGAAGTGCAATAGCTGTTTGCTGATTCCTCTAGTGACAAAATCTGTGGGGAACATCCAATAACTTGCTCCAGGGCTGCGTTCAGAGCAGAAGAAAGGGAAAAAGCAACAGGGAAGAAGGAAAGTGGTAGGAAAAGCAGGAGGAAGAAGGAGGCAGGTATCTGTTGTCTCTCTGTGTTTGTACGAATTCCCATTTTTTTCTGGGACATTGCGAGGTGGCCATGAGAGTGGGAGGCATGATTTTGGTGAGGGTGGACAGAATAATTTCTGTGTACCCATCCCTCAGACTCTGCTCAGAGCTGCAGTGGCAGACTCCCAAGATCCCAGTCATGACAGGGAATATCTAAAAGGCTCCAGCAGAGTAATGTGCAAGGAAAAGCTGGGAATGGGTGTAAAGGGGGCAGCCAGCCCCAGTACCTGCCCCCAGCCCATCGCTGCAGCCCTGACTAATGGGACAGGTAATGGGTTGAGGGCCATGACCTGGGTTGGGTATCCACTGCTGACCTCTCCCAGGGGTTGTGACCTGAAGGCTGAGAGTGACTAATGCAGAGATTTATGTCTTGTTAATAACAGAATTGAGCAATCAGTGTAATGAAATCCATGCTCTGCGTTAATGAGGGGTTGAGGCAGCAGGGGCTGAGCCTTTCCTTCTCCCAGGATGGGCAAAAGGGGTGAGATCTAGACAAATTTGTCATTCCCTCCAGAAAATGGGGCCACACCCAGGCCAGGTGCCCAGTGTCCACCTGACTTTTGGGTTTGTTATACCCCATAAATTCCTGGTTTCTTTTCTTTAAACACCAGGGTGAAGCATGAAGGGTGTGGAGTTATGCCTGCAGCTTCCCTGGTAGGCACCAGCTGTGTGGAGACTTCAGAGCACCTTCCAGTATTTGAAGGGACCTGCAAGGAAGCTGCATAGGGGCCGTAGTGACAGGACCGGGAGTAATGGGTTCATACTGTGAGAGGGGAAATTTAGGTTAGATATACAGAAGGAATTGTTCCCTGGGAGGGTGGGCAGGCCCTGGCACAGGGTGCCCAGAGCAGCTGTGGCTGCCCCTGGATCCCTGGCAGTGCCCAAGGCCAGGCTGGACACTGGGGCTGGGAGCAGCCTGGGGCAGTGGGAGGTGTCCCTGCCATGGCAGGGGTGGCACTGGGTGGGCTTTAAGAGCCCTTCCACCCCAAACCATCCTATGATTCCATGATTCTGTGCTATTGAGAAAGGTCTTTGCATGAAAAAAACGTGCAGGAGGAAGATGCTAAGGTGACTCAAAGTTTTCCAATTACCACCTCTGTAACCGATTTTAAATTCTGGCATTGTGACTCAGACACAGCTAAAATTAGACCATGGCTCTGCAAGTCACTTGATTTTTGCTTCAGGAGGATTCTATGACTTAGGCAAAGCTCTCATGCTTCAGCACAAAGATGCATCTCCAGTCCCAGCTGTGCAGCCCCATCTCTTGCTGGAATATGGCCTTACTATGATAATATCCCCTTCCTAAGGATGCCAGCTCCCTTCTGTGCGGCCCAGCAGGGCTCTTGGCTTGGGGAGTGGAATTTAAAATGCAAGAACATGTGCACGTTTGGAAGAAGTCAAATTTAAGAATTATTTCTCTATTTCTTAAAAAAGAGGGTCTATTTTAGATTGTTGGGGAAAGTAACAATTAACTAGCAGAATTGGCTAAACTACCAGGCACTGCTAAGATTCTGTCATCAATTATTTAAAAACATCTTCCAGAAAAAAAGTGGCTGTGCTTTAACTTTTTTTGGGAAAAGAAATTTTGAGAAAGCAGCCGAGATGCTCCTGGGAGCTTTGTCAGCATCTGCCCCTTCCTTTGGGGTTGTCACCCACCTGAACAGAGCATCTGTCACTTTACCCCTGCCCAGGCTGCAGTCCAGCAGGGAAGCTGGAGGAAAAGCGTGCTGTGAGTTTGTGCCCAAAGCTCTGCTGTGGAGCAGCGAAGAACCCCGGGTGTGAATATTTTGCTGCAGGGTTTTCCCCGAGAGCAGCAGGAGGTGCAGGATGAGCATCCACAGGGGGACAGGCAGCTGCCAGCCTGTCTGTCACAGGGCATGAGCATCTCCAGCAGCCTGCAGAAGCCTCCCTGTAACACATCCTTGGTGAACTCGTGCCAGGGCACTCGGCTGAGGTTCTTCTGTTGCCACTGCAGATGAAGAAGTCAAAGCCCGGGGGAGGCCTTGGGAAGGGCAGTGAGCTCCGAAACCTGCACAGCCCTCGCTGCTGAAACAGGAAACATCCCATCAGCATTTCAGCATTTATTTCTCCTTAACCTCGCAGCCCTGCTCACCTCCCTGCGCTGGAGGGGCAATTAAGGCGCGTTCCCACGGGAGCAGGAGGAGAGGGGAAGGAGAGGGGCACTGGAAGCAGAAAGCTTCCCCTCCCTGTGTCATTAGTATAAATTGTGTTTGTGCAAGTTATATTTTACGGCAGGCATGTCAATTAGTGTGTGAAATTTAATAACCCAATTGAGCTTCCCTTGCTCAAAGCTAAATTGAAATCTGTTGCCTGTTTGGGAGAGGAAAGGGGCTGTCATGGATGGGAGGCTGAGCTGGTGGGCCGGGCAAGGGCATTTTTCTGTAGGTTAAAAAAAAGGGAATGGTTTTGTCGTACTTTGCCAGGAGATAAATACCAGCTTTGCTTGGAGAGGGCAGCTGATTTGATTTTTTAATTTCTTTTTTAAAGGTGACAACTTTTTGGTAAGAAAATGCTTGGAAGGGAGAAAGAGAATAATATTTATTTGATTACATTTGCCTCTAGTGGGAGGTAGATTTTACCTCCAATGACTGAGTCGCTGAGGGTAGCTTTGGAGCAATCCCAATTCCCAGCACCTGGATCCTTGCCATGAGGAGAAGGAGGATAAATCCACCTCACCAGCACCCTGTCCCATGGCAAGGCAAGGGGTGTGATGGGTGTCTGCCCAAATCCCACCAGAGCACAAGCACCAAATCCGAAACTCGCGGAGTTTAGGGCAGGAGGACCAATACTGAGAGCACAAAGTGATCAGGCTCTGCCTGTAAAAGAGGCTATAAAAACTCCTGAACAGGGAGCTCGAGCAAGTGTGTAACTTGTTGGCTGGTTTAACGTGCTTCAGGCTTAGGATGGATTGTGGTAACAGCTGGCTTTAGCATGGATGGTGGGATCAGCCAGCCCTACCCGGAACGTGCTTTGTCTCTACCATTGTGACAAGAACATATTCAATACAACCACGAAAATCACTGCTTTCACCTAAAGGCAAGACTCCAGGAGCTGAAGGCTGGGGGAAAACATCAAAATTACTGCACTTGCATGAGCTCATCTCAGACTTTGATCCTCATTCTGGTAATATTGTGTGTTTTTTTCAAAAACCCCCATCCCAGAGTCACATTGTTAATCCCTCGCTGTCAAGGGATGGCCCGAGAATCACAGCTTCATTCTGAGGAGCTCCCTGCTCTCCCCTCTTCCCACACCTCCACATTGCTCCTGCCCAACAGGGAGTTGCTGCACTTCCCCTGTCCATATCCCAAAGGACAACATCTGCCTGTGCAATGATCCCTTTCTGAGACCTTTCCCCCCTCACTGGCAGACACTCTCCAGCCAGGCTGCACTCCCAGCCTCTCCTGGGCTGCTGGTCTCAAAGCTCCCCAAAGAGAGCCTTTATCCACGGCTGCTTGGCTTTCCTGGAGGAAAGAAACACCAAGGTTCCTTCCACCAAGGATCTTTCCACCAAGCCCTGCTGCAAGTAGGCAGAAAGCTGGAACCAGCAAAGGAATGTTTATAAAATTGCTTTCATGGACACTGCACATGTGGCGATATGTTTGTAAATCAGGTCATGCCATTCCCTGAAATATATGGGCAATGTTCAGGATATTTAATGAAATAAAGATGTAATTAGCTTCAGCTTTTTAATGCTTTGGGAAACAGCATTACCCTGGTTTGAAGGGGACTCTTAAATAAGATTGAGTTACTGCACTGAGTAACCCACTGCGAAGATACAATCTGAGGAGGGAACCTGACCCTGCCAGGATTTCCTCTGCAGTGTGTTTGCATTGTATCAGCATCTAATCTGGAGCACATATCTACATTTCCCTGTGTCCCCAGAAAAGCAACCTGAGTATTCATTGAATGCTAAAAGAGAAGAAATTTGCTCCAGGAAGGAAATTTTAAGGCTACAATCTGCAGGGTCCTGTGCGTGTTTTTAAAGCATCGGAAATATTAGAGGTCTCTCATGTCTTCCAGAAACCTTGAGAAGAAGGACAAAACACTGCACAGCAAAGGCCTGTAGGAGGGATTGCAATGGGAAACGAGATTAAACAAAAGATTTGGAATGTCAATGACCTGCACACATTTTTCAGTGAACAGCAAAATACCATGAAAGGCTTCAGTGGCCTCCTTGCAGTCAGCAACCAGCACGTCCCGAGACGCCAAATCCACTGGGATCTTTTAACTACCCAGCTACTTACTCTGGTTCCTTATCTTTTGACCAACAAGGCTCGATTTCCAGAGCAAGGGGATTAAATACTCCAACAGGATACTGTGAGAATTTAGTGGGAGATTCAGAGGAGATCCCACAGCCTGAGGTCATGTCCCCAGCTGGGTGCTGGCTATAAGCTACACAAATTTGTTTTAAGACACCCAAAATCAGCAAAAATGTTATGCAGCACAGCAATTAGATACAATAATTAATTGCATTATCCACTTCCCAAACCTTCCACCCTTTCACAAATAAATCCTAAAATTAAAGAGCTGGAAAACATGAATTTGAAACACAATGAAAGGCAGTTTGTGTTTTGTAGGCACGGGGAGGGCAGATCTTTAGGCCTTTCACTGGACAGCCCCAAGAGTGACCCTGCTCCCAGATACTCCGAGGCACTCACCATTACCTGGTGATCCAAACAGGCGTGAGCACCCAGAGGACCTGGAGACCTCCCAGCCCGGCAGGACTTATCTCCCTTTAGGAGTCACAATTTTTTTAGAGAACCTTCGGGCTCCTGGCTGCAGAAATACAATGTAGCACTGTGGGGCCAGAGCAGTCTACTGTGCAGAGAAATATGTTGGCAAATAATACTGATTTTGAAAGAAATGTTCAGTTCTTTTTCAAGCGAGAAGGAAACCCGAAATTTTTTCAGACAAAAATAAAAGCATCGTAATTCTGTAGTATCTGAAAAGAACTCCCAGGAGTCAAGGAAAATGACAATAAAAATGAGAAATATTGACAGTGGAAAGAAGTGGGGAAGGCTGCACGAGACTCTCAGAGCCTGGGTCCAAGGAAGGGAAAGGTTGATGCACAGCCTTGGGAGAGGCTGCAGTTACTTGTCAGAAAATGAGGGCACTTGTGAATTTTTAGGGTGTTTCATTGAGAGTTCTCCGGTTTGGGGAAGCACTGAACTTCCCCGGAGCTCCTGGCCCGAGGTGAAAGCAGCTCTCCTGCACCTGCAAAGCGCAGGTGAAGCACCATCTCCTTCTCCCCTTCTCCTCCCCACCCACTGCATATCTGTGTTCTCAGACTGCCTGACCTGCCGTTTATGGCAGAAATAACCTGCCTTGGCACTGACACCTGAAATTCACTTAAGGCTCATCGCATTACTAATGACCAGATCAATAAAACTGAAGCCGCAAGAAGAGCTCTTCCCATTCATCCTCCTCCCGCCCTCCCTTCCCCAGCCACGCTTTCCATGCTCCATCTCTTTCCAAGGGTATTCCCCTCAGCCCTGGAAGGAGACTCGCCCGCTGCTGGGACAGTTCATTTCATCCCCGACAGCCCCTGGCATATTTCTCCCAAGCCTTGAAAGCTGAGTGATAAAGCTCGGGAGCGGAATCACCCACAGCCTCCCTCTAATCAGCCGCGGCCTTGCTGAGCTCTCCCACTGCAGCGAGGTGGTGGCGCTGCCAGACAAGGCTGATTCACATCGTTTTCCCATCAGCAAGTGAAATCTATCACCCCTACGACAGACCTGTTATTGCCGCAAGCCACTTCAACCTACCCAGTTAAAAACCCCTTGTAAAAGCTAAAAAGGGACGTGGACATATTTTATGGCAAATTAACTTCTAACATATTCTTTCCCTCCTTGCATTAAGATTGCATGCACAGATGACACGTCCAATAATGTCCCTGCTCCTCACCAGCTGCAAGGACAGCGCTGGATGAGGGCTGGCAGCTCCGCCATGGCGCTGGAAGGGATTTTGGGTAATATGAAGAGATTAAATGCCCTCTCCTTTTGCTCATCTGCCTTGATTGACTCCAGAGGAAGCCCAGGAAAGCTCATATTAGTTCCATGAGATGAACCCTACCCCAAGGACAAGTCTCTGCCCCACAGAAAGCAAAGGCACCCAAACTCACACTGAATTTCTCTCTGGTCTGTTGATCACAGGATCCCAGAATGGTTTGGGCTGGAGGGACCCTAAAGTTCCACCCCCCTGCCACGAGCAGGGACACCTTCCACTGTCCCAGGTTGCTCCAAGCCCCATCCAGCCTGGCCCTGGACACTTCCAGGGATCCAGTGGCAGTCACAGCTTCTCTGGGCACCCTGTGTATCAGGGAGTTGATACTGAAATCCTTTCGCTCCTGCTAGACCCCTAACACGAGTCACTGAAGACACTCATCAATTCAAACAAACTTTGAATCAGGCCTACAGGGCACCTTGGAAATAAACCCAGCCCTACCCAGTGCAGGCTCTCAGTCAGAGATGAGGGGTCCTTCATGACCTCCAGACTGCAGCAAGTTCTCATCTGCTGCCATCCAACAGATCTTGAAGTCCCATCCTCTAACTCTGGTTTTATTTCTATTCTGGAAGTGCCTGCTCCTGCAGACATGTGGTCACTGATGGTTGAAAGGACACGGAGTTGGTTTCAGGTACATGGAGCATTTCAGTGGCTCCACAGACCTCAGCACTGAGTCTCAACCAGGACTCCTTCGAAGGCAGACAAGGCTCCTCTTCAGCAAAGCATTTCAGTTGTTTTTTCCTGAAGGAAATGTCTCACAAACACAAGGAGATAGGACACTGTATCTTTGTCATCTAGGGCCATGCATATTTTTATGAAATTTTTTCAACTCTGCTTTTTTTTAAAAAAACCATTTCTTCTAGACCTGTACCTTAACAAGTCAAAATCTGGGGCATTGAAGTGCAGCCAAGCCATTCCAGAAAAATACCTTCACTACAGAACATGAGCATCCCGTTATAGAGGCTGTGTGTGCACTGATTGATCCCCAGACCCGCATTTCAGGCTGTTTCCCACTGGAGGACTCATTCGTTACGGAGAAATAAGACCATTAAATGTGTGATAAAGCACAGGCATCAATAGATGAGGCTGGTGGTTGCTTTACTGTACCTATCTAAACAATAACTGGTAAATAAATCTATTTGTGATCACACAGGCCCTTTTAAGAGGAATAAGGAAGCAGTAATTATTAAGCAGATATATATAAAAAAGAATTGCTTGCCAGGATTACCACCCTGTGCACACACATATTTTGCTGTTGCAGCTGTGACTGCAGGGCAGAGGTGGGTCAGATGCTCAGATTGCAAACAAGCTGCCTCTGAACCTGCTCAGAGCCCCCGTGGCCTGTCCCAGGTGTGTGCAGGTGTGTCTGTGCACATGGCAGCAAGGTCTTATCTCCAGCGGCAGGGAAAGGTGCCCAGAGGAGACCATGCAAGATGATTTTTCTGTACTCTCTTTTCCTTTTAACTGATTTTCCAGTCAACCAGCCTCTGGGATGAAGCCGGACGGTCACGGTCTATAAAGGTTTCCTTTCTTTAATATATATATTTTTGCCCCACCTGCAGTGCATGAAGAAAAAGCAACAAAATGCCTGAGCGTGTCCGTAGTAGTGAAAGGATCCCTAAATCGTGTCTTTCTCACCTGATCAGTGATGCTTTGGCCTCTCCTCACCTTCTCCACCCAATTTCTCTTTACTGTGACATCCTGCAGGATCTCCTTCCCATCCTTTGGCCTCCCATCCCCCTGTTTTCTATTGCTTCACCCTCTGACTTCCAAGCGGTGCCGGAGGCCACTTAGGCTGGCTTTGGCTCACGCTCGTGCTCCCATCTGGTACCTGTGTACAAACACCTGCCCTGCCTGGTTCTACCCTTCACCCACACTCACCCAAAGATACAGCAACTTGGAATAGAACCAGCAGCTGTGGGTTTGGGTGCTGGGCGAGGAGGGACGAGGGTGGAGCAGCTGGATGGGAGCACAAGCAGCGTCCTCAGCCCCTGCCGGCCTGGATTCCCTGCCTTCCCACCCGTTTCGGTGGGTAAAAGATGGGCACCAAGGAAACACATCCCACAGCTGATATAAAGTTACTGCTCCCATTCATTCGTTTGGGTTTCTTCAAAGTTTGAGAAGATTAAACAAATGCCTGAGCACAACCCCAGATTCTGGAGATAAAGAGATTCCTGAGATTTTCGTGAAAGTCATGGATTTCAGATGAAACCTCCACCACTGAAATAGCTAAAAAGTTATTGTCCACATGTGACTGCCCTTCCTTTTGCTGATCAGATCTAATTTTACCTTGCTGGACAATCCAGCTATGAGCACTCATCATTGCGTGACACTGAGAACTTGGGAAAACCTGTCGTCCTTGGGGTGCTTAGCATCAGTGTCTGCTTCAGCAGGGACAGAGGAAAGGCAGCAGTGGCAGAGACAGGCCGGACAAGGAGAAAGGAAGAGGAAGTGAAAGAGGAAGAAATGAACATTTCAAAAACCGAGAGATACAAATAAAGGCTCTGAGATGGAACAAAAGAAATACCAGTGGCCAAAGCTTTTTTTTGAAACTGTTTTACAAATCAAACAAGTCTGGTCCTTTCTGCACCCACTTCCAAGAACAATTCCACGACTGATGGAATAATCCCATTAAAAAGTACAGTCAGAATTTTTTGTTTTTTCTTTTAAATAAAAAAGAGTGTTCAAACCACGCCCCTTCCCATCAAAATACCAACCAACAAACACCCGAACGAAATAAGCAGCTCAATCCCCCTTTGGCCACGTTCTTAGACCTCCGAGAAACCAATGTCAGACTAAATAGATGTGACACAACTCAGCTGATTATCCTGAGCTCTAATTGAATTTTAAGCCATGACTTTACGGCTGCTTGTTCCAAATCCCACGTGTTCCCTGCCCGGCAGAGGGTGATTTACTGGTGCAGCAGGACACGGTGAGCTCATGGGGGTGCGGGTGGGCAGGGTGGGCTCCGGACCTCGCAGGGACCGTTCCGGGCTGCGGTGGCCAAGTGACACCTCAGATGTGCGGGCGGGTGCTGCTGGTGCCCGAGCACACAAGGCAGAGCCACAGCCGAGTGCCCTCGGGCGCTGAATTGAGTGAAACGGAGGGGGGAACTCGAGACACGCGAATGGCCACGTTTGTCTCCATCCTCGGATAAATCAGTGCTCTGCTTTTCCTCACCGCAGGCAGAGGCAGTTTGTGCTGCAGCTGCCTGAAAGGAAATTTACTGGACAATTAAAAGTGCTGACTTTCAAGCAGTGCTCTCGAGGTGGAGTTGAAAATTACTGGGTGTGAAATGCAAATAGATTTAACAGTTTTACTGCTATTTATATGACATTCACCCATTCCCAGCTATTTTCCTCCCTTTTTTTTTGCTCTGATTTTAAACGGTCCCAACTCTCACAGGTTTTAACAATCTCAGACACAGGCAGTATAACCCGGAGCACCCCGCAAGGCTCAACAAACCCCGATCAGTGCTGTGTGCTGTGAGGGAGGGTGGGGGAGAGTAAAGTCTATCCCACTCCCTAAAAAAAATATTAATTTAAAATTAAGCTGGTAATTACTTTCAGCTTTGGGTCTGCCCCACAGTCCTCTGAGGCGGTTCTTATTCAATCAGCTTTTGGCCCGTACCCAACAAACCTCCTACTTCAATAATCTCAAATTGACCAAACTAGCTGATCTCCAGTTCTAGGAAAGCCTTCCCTGAGGAGGGATGTGGGAAGCCCACAGCGTGGCAGTGGGTCAGGTTCCAGAGGAATTTTGTTCCCGTGGGCATTCTCATGGAGCACCCGTTTTCCCTGATGTTCCCCTGAGGTTCAGTGTGATCTATCAGAGCTAGGATGGAATTTTTATGAGGTTTAATTCCATGCCTGATACATTAAATTAATGACCAAAACAGTCCATGGCTTAATTAAAGATCAACTGTTAAGATCAGTAAAGCAAGATAGTCGCAGGTTGGCCAGGCAGGGCTCTGGGAGAAATGTAAAGGAATGGAAAACACTGGGAGAAGCAAAGCGAAGCAACCCCTCTGGAGCCTCCAGCACTGAGAACCAGGAGTTTCATGACTTTTGGCTCACCTGAGTTCTTAATCAAGGGCAAGTATCTATTATTCCTGTCTAACTCCTCCTGGGTGTCACTTAATAAAAGGAGCCACTGAAATGTTTTCTACAGAGGGGGATTTTCTGTGCTACTTGTAATGGACTTCTTATATCCATAATATTTGGTGCTGCAAGATTTACCACTGCTGGGGAGAGATATTTGTTTCTCGGACATTTCAGGTCGTTGTGTGAGGTCTGTTGTACCAAAACAACTCTATCTCGACCTCATTTGGAGCCAAATGTACACATTTGTTGTTTATACTACTGTTTCTGTGCTTGTGACCTTCATTATCTTCTGCAAAGGGGACCACGAACCTCCCCTACCAGACTCTTCATCCCTATCTCATCTGGGAAATAATATTTGTTACTGCTGAAAAGTTCCCACGGCTGCATTCCACTCTCAGGTTTGTGGGTGCAGAATGTGTCCCCAGCCTGTCCAGGGAGGCACCGATGTCCATCCACCCCCTGTCCATCTGTCCTGTCACCGCCGTGGCCTCAGTTCTGCACAACGAGCTCTAACAAAGAGATTTGCCTGCATCAGAGTCTGTACAAAACTCACCCATTGGCCTCCCTCTTCATGGAGAGCTGTACTCATTTTGCTGGATTTCTTTCCCATCTCTCTTTCAATGTAGCCCTGGTGAGAAAGATTTGGTAGACAAGTGTTTAAGTAGAACAATAAATTTTATTTGTCTTCATTTGGTCTCACCAAAGGTCTCCCATACCACCATACCTCCCCTGCCCTAAATGTCCCCCAGCTTGAGGACATGAAATGCTTTCACAGGTATCACAAGATACCTGAACCAAAAGCAAGGTGCAAGAAACACCCTGTCTTCTTCTCTTTGCAATTATGTTGAGGTGCCTCTCTCCTCCTCCTCCTCCCATCCTTCCCCCAGTGATCTGAACCAAAACTCTGTGTTTACAGCTGCAATTTCAAAGATTTATTCAAGTGTTTCCTCTATTTCTCCTACAGAAATTAAATATGATGTGGGCAAAGCAGAGCAGTGTCTTGAATGTAAACGCCGTTGCCTCCACCTCCCATTACACAGCTAATACTCCTGTAACTCACCCATCAAGAAAGCCCCCCCCAAGATACTTCCTTGCAAGCCAATAAATAATAATAATAACCATTCTATCAACTCATATCTGCAATCTGGCACTGATTTATTTTTTTGGCTCTTGCATTTGAAATAACTGAAAATATTCAAAGGGGTAATGAAAAAATCTCACTTTTAATTTTGAACTGAAGTTTTCCAACCTTGAAAGCCTTTAATAATGATTTTCTGATGAACATATACTCACTGGGTCTCCCCTTGGCAGCTACATTTCGATTAAATCTCTTCATATCTGTATATCATATATGCAAATGTAATTGTAATTATTTGGGGGGGTGAACTGTACAAATTTGGGAACTCACTCACATACCTTTGACTTAAAAGAAATTGTGCTCCTGTAACAAATACACAGGACAGGTCAGTGAAAACTGTGCCCATGCCAAGGGGGTTTTGCTCCTGGTGCAGGACGGAGAAGGGCTGCTCACGAGCACCTTTATCACAATGTTATCTGGGATTCCCCAGCTGGAAATGTCTGTGCTTGCACCCAGCAGCTCGCAGGCAGTGAGCCCGACTGCTCCACCTCCAAATGGATGGGCTGTGCATCCAGCTCGGGGGTTCAGCACAGCAGAGATGTGGAGATGTTGGAGCAAGCCCAGAGGAGGCACCGAGATGATCAGAGGAATGGAGCAGCTCTGCTGTGAGGAAAGCCTGGGAGAATTTTAGGATTGTCTGGCCTGGAAAAGAGAAGCTTTGGGGTGACCTCATTGAGGCATTTCAGTACCGAAAGAAGTCTGCAAGAAACATGGACAGAGCCTGTTCACAAGAGCCTGGAGTGACAGGAGAAGGGGAAAAGCTTCACACTGATGGAGAGTAGGTTTAGGTGGGGTACTGGGAAGAAATTTTTCCCTGTGAGGGTGGGCAGGCCCTGGCACAGGGTGCCCGGAGAAGTTGTGGCTGCCCCTGGATCCCTGGAAGTGTCCAAGGCCAGGCTGGATGGGGCTTGGAGCAACCCGGGATAGTGGAAGTTGTCCCTGCCCATGGCGGGAGGGTGGAATTGAAATGGGTTTTAGGGTTCCATCCAGCCCCACCATTCTGGGAGTCTCTGGGTGCTCATGCTGTGTGGCTCTTTTGCTCAGGAGTTGTCAACCTCAAAAGCCAAGGCTCTGAAGGTCTGATGTTCCCAGACAGAGAGAAAAGGCCTGTTCAGGAAACAAGGCTGAAGGCAGTGGCCTCTCCATCAAGAAATACGGATTAAATTAAGTGCTTTCTGCATGCAGTGGCATACGTGGACACACTGTCTCCTGCCGTATGTCGCTTGCTGTTGGGTGCAGCTCCCAAAACTTGGGGCTCCCTGAGACTGGTGCCAGCCCTGCATTCCCAGCCCGGCTTCAGAGGTCCCTGGGCGGGATGGCCTCAGCTCCGCCCGGACCCAGGAGCTCTGTGCCTGCCCCTCACACTCCGCAGGATGGACTCTGTACGTCTGCCATCGAGTGCCAGACAGGATACAATGCACAGCCAAGGGGTCGGTCCAGCTGAGCTGGGACTTGGTGAAAATGAAGTCAACAGGGACTGAGAGAGCAGTGGTGAGAGCAGTGCTCTGGTTCTCAAGTGCTCTCTTAGCTGCTACTTGTGTAGGGACAATGGGGGCTCTTTGCTGTAACGTGGAAATGTGATAACCCCAAATCTAGTGTGGTACGTCCCAAACAGGGCTGCAGTTCCCAAATCCCTAAATAAATGGAGGGAAACCTGAAGAATGGTTGAAATTACAGGATGGGCAGCATAAATAAATGCCAAGGGTTTCTCCTGTACACCGTGGTGCCTCTGGATTCATTCCGTGGACTCTTGTGGTAGAACAAAGACAGTGCCAATGGAAGGAGAGTTGGGCTCTTCATAAATGCACATAAACATATGTATATAAATATGTCAATAACTGTATGTTATTATTTTGCTGTGAAACAGTGGTCTTTAATTCCTTGCCTGTGTTCCCTAGCCTCCCATCCAGCACGCCTAGATTGTAACTGATCCCATATTGGCTTCTCGGTGGAAAGAACAAAAATAGAGGTCTTTATCTTTTCCTGTTTTGCTTTTCCCAGAAAAACCATTCGAAAATAACATCATGTTTGGATTGTATGCAATTTTGTATTAACCAGAACAAATTAATACAAACTTCAGGTCATGGTCCAAATAGGGTAGAAAGTAAAAGAAAGGAAAGACAGAGCAGAGCTAAAGGGTTGCCTGGGGCATGGGATTTCACAGCTGCTGAAATTCCAGAGTAGGAATCTGTACCATAGGGTGGGGGCAGACACTGGATGGGCTTGTAGGGGATTTCTAGATGGGATTTCATGGTGAGTGGAAGATATGGCTGCACCAACAGACAAGAAGTATTTTAACCAAGAAAATACAAACAGAGTTTTTGAGAAGAAATTGAGGGTGAGGAAAGAAAGGAAATCATGTCTAAAGTTGTGTTTCACTTTTCTGGATCAGGGTAGGAAGAAGTTCAGGCACCACCTGCTCTCCTACCTGAGGTATGAGCCAGCTGTGTTTCAATAGAGACAAGCCATGCAAAATCAGGTACCTTGGACCTATTTGTTTGGGAAGTTTAGATCATGGAATTCTGGAATGGCTGGGGTTGGAAGGGACCTTAAAGTTCATCCCATTCCACTTCCTGCCGTGGGCAGGGACAACTTCCACTATCCCAGGTTGCTCCAAGCCCTGTCGAACCTGGCCTGGGACACTGCCAGGGATGGGGTGGCCACAGCTGCTCTGGGCACCCTGTGCCAGGGCCTCCCCACCCTCACATGGAACATCAAGTGAGACCAAATTCAAGCAAGAGCAACACAAAGAAAGGGACTTAAATATGGTCAGCTGACATTCTTATCAAATGTGGTCATTGGACAAAAAAAAAAGCCTGGCCACCACATCTGGAACAAAACAGCTGGCAGGAGTGGGAGGAGGAGCAGGAAGGGTAAAACCTCTTCCACAAGAGGTTTTTTATTTATTTTTTCCATTTTATTTCAACAGACGGCATTTTCAAAGATTTTGTTTCAAATGTCATGTTGATTCATTTCATTTTGACTTTTATATTAAAACACTAATTGTATTACATATAAATGTTGACGTTCTATTAATATATTAATACATTAATGCTGTGGGATAATGTAACAGTCAATGCAAAATGAATGGAAACAGTGCACACCCCAGATGTGTGAGTCCGAAAGAAACTGAAACTTCTCTTGGCCTCAGACATTTTCACAATTTGTTTCTGCCTCTTATTTCATCTGTTCCTCCCACATTGGACCAGCTTAAACTACCTCAGAGCGAGCTGCAAGGAATAAAAATCTTGCAGGTTGTGCTGGTTCCCACAGGTCCTCCCGTATCACAATTGGTGACAGAACTCGCCTGTAGTGAAGTACCCACTAACACCTATTTTTTATGGATATCTAGAGCTGGTTTGAAACAGGGTCCCTTCTATCACATGGAAAATATGTTCCCATTCTTCCTAAATTTTTAAACAGAACTAAAAAGAAAGAAATCTTTTGGCCTCTTGGTTTTTCAAAAGCAAACTCCTTTTTTCATTTAGATCCTTGAAATCTGTTGCCAAAACCCCAAAACTTTTGGATTTTTGTTCAGAAATAATACAGTTGACCTTTGAGGTATTCTATTGGCACAAAAGCAACATTTTGAGGTGAGCAGATGCTTTCTGTTGAAAAATGTCCTCTTGTCAAAAGCACAATCTCCCCTCTTAAAGGACCTTCATGCCAGGAAATATTCCATCAGCTCTGTTAGCATCCCTCATGCCTCTCTGGGAGAGCGACACAGTGACTGCTTTTTAACAAGATGAGCTTTCCAAGAATAATTATTGAGGAATCAGGAATTTCTGATCGTATCAGAGCTTGGTACACAGGATTACAAAAGGAGCCAGGCTCATATTCTGCACCATGGGTTCCACCTCTAGTATGGCTCACTCTTAATAAAGTGATTCCACACTCCAGTGCAGCTCCTTTGTTGTATAAATATATATTTCCTTGGCGGGACATTGTGGTTGCTTTAAGAAGCTGGAAGACATCAGAGCATCACATTCCAAGCTTGGCATTGAGCAAGAAGCCACCAGAATTAAATCAAAGTTCTTCTTTCTGGCAGGCAAAGCAAGTGTAATGAAAATTCCAGCCTTGATCCCCTGCCAGGGGTAGGCAGCAAATTGAGTGCATGCCTACCACTCCCAAAGCCCAGTCCCTCCGTCTTGCCCGGATGCCAACTACCAGAAGCACAAAAGATGAAAACAGCCTGCCAGACACAGCAAACCAAAGTGCTCCCTTCATTAAGAGGAGTTTATTACTCTCTTCCAGCTCCACCCATGAGCAAATCCATCCTGCTCCATCATGTTGGGACTAATGAAGGGAGGTTGACTGCTCACGGTGAGCTTGGCATTCCAGGAAAGCTTTGGAGATGTCTCCCGTTCCCAGGACCTGACTGGATTACTCCCCCAAAAGATGCACATTCTTTCCAACTGCAGGGTACAAGGTCTCCACAGTTCTAAAGCCAAAACCCAGTGGGGCTGGATGGAGAACTGAGAAGAATCATCACCGGGAGGAGACCGAGTTTGGAGAGGAGGCAGGTTCACAAGGCTGCCTTACTTTCTCTCGGTCACAAAGGTCTGAGTAAAATCAGTTATCAAGAGGAAGTGAAGCTGCCTTTCTCCAAAGAAAACAGTTTCAGTGTGGCATTTCCAGCTCAGCTGGAGCTGTGGGGCTGTGCCCACCTAGGCAGCTCCCACTGTGAGAGAGGCAGGGCCCAGCTTCTTGGACGATGTGGAGCCCCAAATGTCACCCAACCCCCAAGACAGGGGCATCACACAGCCACAAACATTAAGTGGGGAATTTGTGTTGGAGAGCAATGTTCAGACCAGCTGCCTTTTGACACTGGCACTCTGAGAATTCCCATCCCACTGGTGAGTCTCCTCCCTTCTGTTCTCTTCCATCTACGTGAAAACCAAACCCTCGCACACCTTCGTGCCAGTGCTTGTCCCTCCATCCTCTCCTGTCCTGGACATCTGAGCCTGACCCAGGCCAGCTGAAGGAAAAGGGGTGAAAAATCTTTAGTTAGATGGAAAAATCACACTTTGCCCTCATA
The DNA here is from genome assembly GCA_013389985.1 of Dryoscopus gambensis. Lineage (NCBI taxonomy): Eukaryota > Metazoa > Chordata > Aves > Passeriformes > Malaconotidae > Dryoscopus > Dryoscopus gambensis. Next base: position 94,555 of record WEIT01015159.1, on the reverse strand, counting down.
TGCTTTGTGCCTCCAGAGCATGTCCTCTGAGGTTTGAATTGCTCCAGATGAACAGAAATGAGGCTAAAAAGCCAGCCTTTCCTGCTTGCTTACCCCTGATGTAACTGCAGATAAAATCCTGGGAATATTGCTACTGTGCTGGATTTGGTGGGGGAGAGAAGGGGGTTTTGAAATGGGTCAGCCCTATTTTCTCAGGGACTGTGGTGAGAACAAGGTTAGATCAGCACTGAGGGCTTTTGAAGGTACCATCCAGCACTGAACAAGAAAGTGAGGCTTTGAAAATGCTGAACAAAAAAAGGGACCTTTGAGATTTTTATTTGAAATTTGGAGGAGCAGCATATCCCGATTAGTGAACACCCCCTTTAGGAAACACCAGCAGCTGTCTTGATCTATACATTTAATACAAGAAATGTGGCCATTAAATAATTAATGTCTATAAGTGCCTCGCTATGAAAATGCAAAATGAAATATTAAATAGAGTTGGTACCAAATGGAAGGACTTCAGAAAAGGAACGAATGAGAGCCATGTCATTCACTATTCCCAGGAAACAGCCCCAAGGATCTGGAGCAGAAGGAATCCGGGTGGACGAATATGAAGTGCTTGGGAGCAGAAGAGAAGGTGGGTCACTGATATTATTGTCAGCAGCCCCGACCCCTCACAAAGTGAGGAGATCAATCCCTCCCTGCAGTGACTGACTTTCTCCCCGTGCCAAGTTCAGCCTAAATTTCGTCAAGGCACAGCAGAGCATCTTCTGAGCCACAAGGTCTGCAGGTGAATATAAATAATGAAGAGTGCAGCTCATGGGGACAGCAGCACAGACTGAGAAGTGTGTTCAGTCTCCCTTCCATCCCTTCACAAGATCCTGATCCACTTCTGATGGAGAGGATGCTTTGGAGTGACCTGAGAGTAACCAGCCTTAGGTCAGAACAAACCATTTCTCTTATCACTGCTGGCAAGAGCTGGGGTTATTAATTGTGTCAAGACTAAGGGAACCCAAGGAGGATGCTGATATGGCTATCAGGAGTATTCAGTGGAATAAACAGTTTGGAAGTGAAGTTAAACCTCACACTGCAGAGTTCAAAATAACAGCTGTTAGAAACTAAGGTGAAATTATTGTGGGTTACAGATAACCACATTCTGTCCTCTCCAGGCGTTTCACATCTCTGTCTGGCAGAAGCAGCAGTTTTGGGAAGATTAATTTTTTCAGGTTTTCCTGGACATTCTTCCTCTGAGATTTTTATGGGGGAGATACACCTGTGGTTCTGGTTTTCCAGGTTTCCTGATCGGAGCAGATGGGCTGTGTTCCCAGCCAGGCTGACACAGATGCTGTGTCCTGTGGTATCCAACGCTTCTGGTAAATGCTGGCCTTACCACAAGTGCACATCAGCCTCCAGAAAGGCTGGACAGGAGCCCCACAGCTCACATCTGACTGGGAAACCCTCAGCAAATGAGCAGCAGTGCTGGGTCCTGGCAGTCAGAGGCAAAGCACCAGGTTTGACACCTCTATTCCCATGCCTAAACTCCTCTCTGTGGTCTCACAAAGTGCTGCTTCATGGTACAGAAGTTCAGCCTGTCCTACCACATGGACTTTGGTTTCCATCTGTACATTGGGAGACTCCATGGCAAGACTGCCCTGCCATCCTCTGCCCCCAAGAACTGTCACCACCAGAAAATAACCCCAGAGAAAGGTGCTGTGCCTGAAGGGAGAGGAGCAAACGCGAAGTTATAGGAGGAGAAGCTTGTAAAACATGGAGATTTTCGCTCTTATGTGGGACAGCTTTTTCCAGCAGGCAGCAGGAGCTGATCAACAGATTGGATTTTCAGGGAAAAGTAAAGACTTTATGTTGACCACAAGCAGAAGCGATCAGGTCTGGGTCCAGGGCAGCTCTCCCTCACTGGAGTTTTATAGTCTAATCCCAGACATCAAAAAGTGCTTCCTTGAAAATCAGAAGAGACTGTGATCTGACTCACTTCATAACACGGGGCCACATTTACAGCTGGCTGAAATGTCCACAAGCCCAACCCAGCAAACTTACAGCCAGCTCAGATATGTCCTGTGCAGCTTGAAAATGGGAATCTCCTTCACATGATGCCCTCCAAATCCTCGCTACACACACACAACAAGGAAAGTTGGAATGCTCTGAACCATCCCCAGCCAACTGTATATTCAGTGTTTTCTGTATTTATTTCCAACTCCAGGATTAAGCAAACAACTCCAGTCCTATGACGTCCATACAATTAAATGTATCATTTTCCCATCAACTGCCTGGCTGTGCCAAGCTGAGCAGCTTGGATCCCTTTGCCATGTGGAATGAATCTGCCTGCACAAGGCTCGCATGTGACAATTAGAAATGGGATGGATTTCCCCCCCAGCCCCCATAAGCAGCAAAGATGCCTGGAAGCCTTTAGTAGGGCTGGGAGGACTTTGCTGTATTAGCAGAGCTAAAGGTAAACTGGAGCTCAACCAGGAGCTTTAACCGGTTGTTCTCATGGGTGGTGGTGTGAAGGACCCACGTGGAGGCTCTTGCCCAAGCCTTCCTGTCCTAAGCAGGACCAATGGTCTTGTGAGCTCCAGGGGAGCCCCCTCCAGCCACATCCTGGTAGAAAGATTCAAAATTTGAGAAATTACGGAGTGGGCAGTCCCCAGGGCCATTCACCTGGTGCTTTCCTAGACACTTATTAGAGATGAGGTAAACCCTGATCCTTTTAAAGCCATGAGAGCACCAGTTCAAAGCTACCTAATTCCCAAAAGACAATGGAAGGTACCAACCTTTGCTCCCTGTCCCCTGTACTAAAGCTCAAGTGCTCTCTAAAACACACCATGGAGGTTTAGCTGCAAAGGAAGTGCTTGGCACTCTGCAAAGAGCACGAAGAGACTTCCCTTTTCCCAGAGCTGCTGCAGGCCCTGCTCATCTCATGCCCACCTTCCAGCTGATGATCTCTGGGGAAAATGGGACACTGCTCTGCAGGACAGGCTGTGCTGCCAGGGCTGAGCATGGCAGTTCCTTTCACAGCCATGGATGTTACACAGGAACTAAACCTGAGCCCCTCTGCACTTGCCGAACCACATCTGACCTTCTCTTTTGCACCCTCCTGAGATTACCTTGATCTTGTTCATGTTCCCACTGCTCCCAAGGTTAGGTTACACCCTTAGTTCTGGACTGTTTTAAGTCTCCCATGAATACCAGTGTCAGATCTGCACACAGCTATCTCAGGAATGTGGCCAGGCTGATCTCCGTGCTTACTCAAGGTGACATTGATTCATTCTCCCTCTCACTGCCCCAATTACATTTTGAGAATGTGCTTCATAACAACCTTGCTCATCCACCACAACCACACAGTTCCCATCCCTAACCTCCACCTTTGTCAGTCCTCTGCTCTGGGATTCAGGGTTTTCTCATCAATGGAACATGCAGCCAGAGGCATTTGGGGTTTGGGAATAGGCAGAGAAGTTACATTTAGAGACGTATCCTAAGTCAGGTTTTGAACTGAGGTTCTGCCCCTACACTCCACTCATTTCCTGCTCACACACCAAGCAGTGACCAGGCATAGCTCCAGGGAAGGCAGGAGAGCTGGAATGGGAGGACCATCCCAGATTCAGAGCCCAAGAACCGCCCAAAGGGGAACATTTAAATCTAAAGTGATTTGCAAAAAAATTGCTTCCTATGCAGTCCCCTCATACAGGACTACAGGCTGCTCATGGCCCGGACCCACAGCACCTGGTGAGTGCCTGTGCTCAAGGCAGTGCTGAAAAGAGACACCTCTGCTTAACCACTGAGGTGATCTACTTATACCGTGTGGCTGAAAGGTGTTTGAGCAAAAGACAAAGGTTTATGAAACTTCCAGGTCTTTGTTTTTGCCAGGTTTCAGGGGAGGGCTTAAATAAAGGATTCTGCTTTTGAAAAACTAAAAACAGCAAGGGAAAAAAATAGACAGATAGACATCTGGAGGGCTGAACAAAGCCCTCTCCTCAGGCTGACCTAGTTACAGTGTTTGGGGAGAGCTTTGCAATCCTGTTCAGCAGGAGGAACAAGCAGCTGAGGGCTGAATTCAGCCTCAGAGTAAACAAACAGCTCTCACCACAGCAGCCCTGCACTTTCCCGTCAGGTCTCCATCTGAGCACGGTCACCAAGACCTGCAAACCCTCAACCCAGCATGGAAAAGCCTTGGAGCAAGTGCCCCTGCCCGGTGATGCCGGGAGATCCCAGAGAAATCACGGCTGATTCATATGGCCTCCCCAGGGCTGGCCAGTGTGCTCGTGGCTCGCAGAAGGCAGCTCTCCCCAGCACAGCCCCGTGGCTCCTCCTGAGGCTCCTCCTGAGGCTCCTTCTGAGGCTCCTTCTGAGGCTCCTTCTGAGGCTCCTCCTGAGGCTCCTGTGCACCAGCAGTAGTGAGGACAAACACCCAGGCAGTGCCTCAGACAAGGGAATCAGCCACAGCAGCCCTGCTTCCTCCTGCTCCTTGTGGCCCTGGAGACACAAGTCCTGTGAAGGTGACACATCACACCACAGCCGAGGTCAAGTCAGAGGAATGACTTTTTACATAGGCAGATGGTGATAGGACAAGAGAGGATAATTTTAAATGAAAAGAGAAGAGGTTTAGATTTACTCAGAGGGTGGTGAGGCCCGGGCCCAGGTTGCCCAGAGAAGCTGTGGCTGCCCCATCCCTGGAAGTGTCCAAGGCCAGGCTAGACAGGGCTTGGAACAACCTGGGACAGTGGAAGATGTCCCTGCCCGTGGCAGGAGGGTGGAATGGGCTGAGCTTTAAGGTCCCTCCAACCTAAACCGTTCTGGAATTCTGTGATTCCATGAGATCAACTGAAACTCCAATTCGCTGCCTGTATGCTCCCAAAGGCTGACAAAAGGAACACTTTTCACACCTTTGAGCAAAGAAATTGTTGGAATGTTGGCAGGTTTTCTGCAAATCAAAACTGTTTTTCAAGTTGAAAAAATGGGAACTAGAAGTGATGCCCACGGGCTTGTCTTTGCAGGCTGAAGTCCATCCACAGGCTGCCCTGGGAGGGCTGGGACAAAGTGCAGGTTTGATTAGGCACTGCCAAGCACAGCTGCAGGGATTTTTCCATACTCAACTTCATCTCTTTCAACTTGCTACTAATAACCTCTTACCAAAACTGATTTCAATTTAAAATCATGTTATTTACAGTAAAAGATGCTATTTATTAATGATTATTATTACAAGGTGTTATTCGTGCTACTTTGAGTAAAAGCCTAAATGTTTCCTGAGATCTGGCTTTTGTTCACTTAAGAAAGGCTTCTGAAAGGCAACATTTTGTAAAGCAAGTTGCTCGAGGTATTTTGGCACGGACCCTTCCAGTTGTGCACAGGAGGGCAACACAGGCAAACACAGTAGAGAGATAAACAAAAAGGGTGTTTTGGAAACATGGTTCTAAATCAGCGTTTTGGCTGTCATGCTGATTCAGAGCTGAGTTGTGCAGTTCTTGCCCAACCCAGAACAACAGAGGAAAAATTATCTCTGATAAAACAGGGTCAGAGGGATGAATTTCTGAACTGAAAAAATGAAGTCAAAGAGAAGAATTCAGGGTGACGCTGCTGCACCCAGATGAAGGGTCAGAGAGGAGAAAGCCTGTTGGCCACAAACAAAACAAGCCCCAGCCCCCCTATCAGGGAGACCTTGGAGAGATGCCGGGTACTGTAAACGCCACAGGTCAGTGTCCTTCAATGCACGACCAGGACAATTTGTACTGGTAATTTTGCTGCAGGAGATGTGCACTCTGGACTGACAAGAAGCCCAGCGTTTGCTGTAACTGCCTCCCCTTGTGATAAGAGCTGCCCTTGGGACAGTCCCATCGGTCTCCCCAACAGCCAGGCCTCCTGTGAGCCCTCAGCAGCGCCCCAAAACCAATTCATTTCCTGTTAGGCCTTAAGGCAGCTCACAGTACGCCAGTAGACTCCAGCATCTTGTGCCAGACCAAACTCATATTTCTGCTGATATCTTCAGCCCCTCCCTCCCCCAAAACCTGCTCAATTTTTCTTCATCATAAGCACAGAAAAGACTGACCTAATAAAAGTAAAGGCTGAGGAGGAGAGGCGGGAACTGTCTTCAGATCTGAACACTGAAATATTTCATGCTCCTTCAGGGATCTTGGAGCTCCCCAAACCTTGTCAAGATCTGGTGCTGTTTGGGTCTTGTTTTGCAGCAGGTCCCCAGAATATTTCAATTTTAAGCAAACAAAGAAAACCCCCCAAATCCCAGTTCCTCGTTTCCCCAAACCAAGAATGTATTCTTTCTCTTTTAAAAAAACTCCATCACTGTAGATGAAAAATGTAAGTTTGGGAAGAAAATGTGCAGCCTGCTGATAAGATTTGTTTGTTTTTTTCTGTAACAAAACAAACAACAAGGCTGGATTGAAACTTTCCAGCCTACTTTGTGTTTTCCTCTGCTGCTAAACTTCAGATTGCCTCCACGCAGTTTGGAACCCTCCATTTGAAAAGCCACAGATTGTTTGCCAAGGGTGGCCTAGAGCTGTGCCCAAGTCCCTCCCCACATTATCCCCGTCCTTAAAAATGTCTATTTAGAGTCTGTGTCTAAATATGTAAATTTACTTTTTAAAAAAATATAGTAATTGATGTCTGAATACACAACAGACCTGATGATGAGGCTGACTTTGTCTGCATCCATGGGGTCTGAGGTAGAGGTGCTCTCATCCATCTGAAGCCCCAGCACACGGAGACGAGAACAAGACAAGGGAGTAGCAGATGTCAAACTTTCCAGCAATTTCTGTTGATGTTCAACCCCTTTCTTCTACTGCTTGTGAGTGTGGTGTCCACCACCCAAACCCACCTGGAGACCTCACAGCACCTTCCAGTGTCTGAAGGGATTACAGGGAAGATGGAGCTGGACTCCTCATCAGGAGCTGGAGTGTCAGGACGAGGGGGCATGGCTCGACCTCACCAGAGAGTAGGTTTAAATTAGATGTGGGGAAGAAATTCTTCCCTGTGAGGGTGGGCAGGCCCTGGCACAGGGTGCCCAGAGAAGCTGTGGCTGCCCCTGGATCCCTGGAAGTGTCCAAGGCCAGGCTGGACAGGGCTTGGAGCACCCTGGGATAGTGGAAGGTGTCCCTGCTGGACTTAGATGGACTTTAAAGTCCCTTCCAACCCAAATCACTTCATGATTCTATTTTTCTGTGAGCCCAGGGCAGCCCCAGGAAACGCCACCCATGAGGCAGCTGTCCCAGGGTGGAACCATGTCCCAGCCGTGCTTGGCTTTGAGGGTCACCAAGAAAGGAAGGTCCTTTTTGTGCTGGTGATGAACAGGCAGCTTGTCCTTGCTCAGCACAGGCCGTGCCTCCCGCTGCCCCAGCAAAGGTGGCCCAGTGTGCCCAGAGCTGATAAAGACACACTGTGCAGTCCAAACAAAGGTACCTCTGGGGGCAGCAGGTCACAAAAAGCTGGTTTTTCCTTTGGGGTGAGCCTGTGTAAAAGAAACGAGCCAGGCTTGTTTCAGGCCGAGAGGGAACTTGTATAAAGATCCTTTCTCCATGCCCACTGGGATGCTAAAAGCTTATAGCAGCTTCCCCAAACAAAGAGCAGCAGCGAGAATGGAGTGTTCCGGGCAGCCGAGCACCCACTGCTAGGAAGTGAATCAGCGCTGATCAAAGGGAAAGGGTCAGCCTTGAAGGCTGTAAAATCCAGCCCCAGCTCCTCTCCAGCAGCCAGGACAGGCTGCACCAGGAGTCAGCAGGGAATTTTCTCCTGGAATTGGTTTTTTCTGATAGAAAATTACATTTTTACAAAGTAAAACTATGTCACGAGAAACACACTTTTTAATTTTTTTCCCCAAACAAACAGAATATTTCATTGGGCAAATCAAAATGAAACATTTCCTTTTGGACAAGTTTAAGCTGAGAAGGAGTATTTAATTTTGTTGGTCTTACCTGAAATATTCTATTTTAAAATGGTGCTCTAAAAAACTCCAGCTCAGTTTCCTATTACTTAATGGAAAATTCCTTCTCCCACATGCTCCTATTTTCAACCCAGGACCGATCCCTTTGAAAAACTGCTTCTCCCATCAAAAACCTTTCCCAGCAGTACCAGTACCATGGACCTGGGGAGCCATTGCACCCCACGGTGTTTGAGCAAACATGCCCCAAGCTCAGCACAGCAAAGCAGAAAACGTGCCCCACACCTGCAATGCCTCCCACCCCCTGAAGCAATCTCTTCAGCTACATCCAATGCTGCTTTAAAAAGTCTTTCAGCTCCATTAATAATCTAAACAGATACTGGGGGTCTAATTAGCAGGCTAATTGGGGAGCATGGTTAGGCATGTACTCAGGCCAGAATATTTTATCAGTGGAATGAGCAATGAAGAATTGTAGTCTGCACCAGTGTTTTATTGCTGAATTCTACGCCAGGCCCATGTACAGAGCCTTGGCCTGAAGCAGTGTTTGGCCACCACAAGAAATAGCCAGGCTGAGGAAAACCAAACCCTTCACCTTCACCAACGAGGATTTTCTACACACATGCATTAATTTCACATCCCACACACTATTTCAACTTTCCAAACAGCTTTCCAGTTTATATGACGTCGAGACAGGGGGTTAATTTTCTAAGAGTTTCCAGAAGTTTCAGTTATGTCATATATGTGTCACACAAATGTATAGCACAGGAAATAGCTGAATTTCAACACCTAAAATTAAAAATTTTCCAGGGTAGCATTTCCCTTAGCAGCCTGAAGGAAAACATCCTCTCGTTTCAGTCCTGGAGGTTGGCATTAGATGAGAAATCCTACCAGAGACATGAGGTCCTTACAGGGAGGATCTCTCACTATGAACTCACGCCCATCCCCCCATCTCTGCCTGCAAATAATTCCATTTAAACCCCAGTTTCTCTTCCTGGGAGGCTGTAATTATGACTATTCTGTAAATGTGTTTGTGGCTTTACCAATACTCAAGGCTTCTCAAAAAATAAGAATTTCTGTTTCACTGCCTGTTTTGGCCAGTTCAGCCCCAAATTGCACCTAGACAGATAATGATGCCGCCTGCTCATGTCCTCTTGGAACCAGGGGTCCTGCCCAGGCCATGGGCCAGCTGCTCTCACAGCAGCAAACCCAGGCGTGTCCTCAGGGACATATTTCAGGTCAGGAGGTGGCTCACAGGCAGTAAACATGAATTACTCCAGAACTGAAATTTTTCCATTCCATTTGAGAAATGAAACATTTCAGTAAACCCCCAGTGGAAGACACTGGCATGTTTTTCCTGATAGGAATTTGTTTTTTAATCAAAGTTCTGGTTTTGTGGGAAGCATGTTTTCTCTACTGAAACCCCTTCAACACTAAATCCTTGGCAAGCTTCGCTGCTGTTATATCAAGGCCACATCTGACTGATTTTAAGAGATGCCACAGCCTTGGGAACACCACATGGTATTCACAGCACCACCCATTCTCCAGCACTGTGGAAAGGCTGACAAGAACCTGTGAGCCTGGTGTGAAAATCCATCATTTTATTAAACGTGTCTGCCGGCCCAAGTTCGCTCCTGCTCAGGGGTGGCTCTGACTGGCAGTGGACACGCTCGGGGGCTCAGAGGACAAGAGACAGAAGCAGCACAACGCATCTTCATTGTGCAGTCGAGCATATGCCAGCAAATATATCTATTTTACAACAAAGACATGATTTTTGCACAAAAAGACTATGTTGCAGACAGTCGAAGTGGTCAGAGGTTCACATCTACCCTGGATGGGTTTTGGTTTTGGGGCTGGGCGGTGTCAGCCCTCGCTGAGGTGCAGAAACTCCTCCGTGTTCTGACAGCCCCGCCACCGGCTCTGTCCCAGCCACAGAGGTGTGGTGGCCGTTCCCGTGGGCAGCCCTGGCACAGCTGGTCACTGGCTCCAGCTCCCCGTCAGTGCCAGGCACGGGCCTCTCCAACCAGGCAAAGACTCTGTCTCACACCAGGAAGTAGATTTGAATTAAAAACACCCAGTTCCTGGAATCACAGAATATCTTGAGTTGAAATGATCCAAAAGGATCATTGAGTCCAGCTCCTGGCACTGCACGTGGCACCCCCAAGAATCTCACCATGATGCCTGGGAGTTAATGAACACCGTAACCTGTGATTTTTAATTAGCTGTGTAGCTAATGAGCAGCCTCTGAATTTCTCTTTGCATCACTTTGAGATGAGTTTAATCTGCGTGCATGGTTTATACTACAGCTTCTATCAAGACCAAGCTTGGTGTAACAATTATTTGTCCTCTGCTACCCCTGAGAGTTTCCCATGCCAGGAGCTGGGTTTGGAGTGAATCCCCAGTGCAAAGAAGGCCCCAGTTTGGTCTGTAACTCCTGGAACTGCCTCTAGTTCTTCTGATTTCCAATAAGTATTAAATATGCAGCAGCTCCAGTATCCTGTAAATATGGTCCAAGAAGGAGAACTGTGCAATGGCACAAACACATTTCTCATCCACCTGTCAGCTGTTCAATGGCTTTTTGAAGCCATTAACTAACACACAGTCCTTCATTTCCCCCAAAGACATTCATCATTTGGAGCTGGGAGCAGTGAGGTGAACCAGGAGGCGGCAGTTCTGCACCAGCTGGAGGTGCGTGGAGCTGACAGAGGAGGCCCATGTGGCTGCCTGGGCAGCAAAACCTCCCAGGACCAAGTTCTTCAAAGGGCTTGCAGTAATGGCCTTGGGCTCAAGTGTGATTTCTGTCTCAGCTCTAATTTACTCTGAGCTGGAGGTTGCATTGGGCTATCAAGTTGCCACCAAGTGGAAGTTGCCAGTCCCCAGCAGAAAACAAGAATTTGGAGAGGCAAAGAGGCTTTTGAAAACCCCAAAGCTGTTGCAATCTCGACTCCCTTTCTCATGCAGGAACTTTTGAAAATCCCAAGTAATGTTTAATTAGTGTGTGAGCTACATGCCAGTGCTCAGCAGGCAGGAAACCTCCCTCTGGTGTCTCCTGAGATCCCCGGGTAAAACCTCAGCCATCACAGTGTCACTGGGAAGTGATTTATCATCCTAATTTCAGATTTCAAAGTTTAGCACTGGCAGCACAGACTATCCTTTACCTGAAAGAAAAGCTCTGCATTTGGCTTAAATCAGGGATGGGAAAATGAAGACCGCCTTGTACTCTGCCTGTGGCTATAGATCCCCCCATCACTTTTTATCCCAGGTGGAAAAGCTGAAGAACAGCAAATCAACACAGCTACAGGTTGTCTGTATTTAGGGTTGCGTTGCAGGATCCAAGCTGTCAACTCTGACCGCATAAAGAGAGAGGAAACCAGGAGCCTCTGGGCGGAGTGGGGGGCCCCTGGGCTCTGCTCAATCCAGCCCCACAGCTGCAGGATGGATTCACAAAACAGGCACCAGTTTGGGTCAGTTCAGCCCCAAACCTCCCCCATTTGACGGCTCCAGTGTCCAGCAGGTCACCTGAGGTTCCAGCTGGACCACAGCGAGCCCTGAAGGTGCAGACACCAAACACCATCACATCAGACACGTGCAGTTCCCAGCACCCGGGTTACACTGGCAAAGAGCTGATTTGCAATGGAAAAGGGAGAAATGAGGCCACCAAACCGCTGCTTCCTCTTGCAGCAGCGATTCCCACGGCTGGTGGGTGACAGGGTCCGGCCGCGGCGATCCCGCGCGGCGAGGGGGAAGCACACGCACTGTTATTCTCAGTAATAAGATGCCTGTCAACATATAAACCAATTAGGTGCAGCTTTTCTGTTCACAATAAGGCTGGGCAAGATGCTTTCTATGAGCAAGTGCTTTCAAGTGAAAAATAGCTTCTGAAAGAATCTGACAGTTTGCACATGAGGTTTCAGTTTGCTCGGGGTTTGGTTGGGGTCTTTTTTTCAAATGCAAGTAATGAAAATTCTCACATTGTTTCAAACCAAGAAACTGTGTCTCAGTTTTCAGCAATCTTTCTCTCACACACACTCACACGCTGCTGCTTTTAGCTTTTTTCCTGTCTCTTTTTATTTTTTTAATCACAGTAGAAAGATGAAAAAGAGGGAAGAAATGAAAATCCATGTTTGAGAGAAACACACTGAAAACAATTATTTTCTTCATTTTAATCACATGAACTTAGTTCAAACCAATGTTTTTGTGTGCTTCCATGTATTACCAAGAAAGATCCACATTTTGGGATGGGAAGTATTTATCATTCTAGTTTCATTTTTCAAATTGCTGGTTAATATCTGGCAGCACAGTCTAGCCAAGACTGCCTTAAAGTCAAACCCTGTATTGTGAGTTAAATCAGGGACTGGGAAATGCAGGTACCCTTGTACTCTGCCTGCAGCTACAGATGGCCCCAAGCACTTCTTATCCCAGGTAAAAAAGCTGAAGAACAGCAAACTAGTCTGCTATATAACTTCTCAGAGAACATGAATAACTCCCGGTTAGGGTGAATGGAAGCATCAACCAAGTTTTGGGTTCAAAATTCAAGCACTGTGTGATTTATATTAAGCAAAAAACCAAAGACGTTTCCCTAAATAAGGACCCGGCAGACCTGGCTGAGCTCCTCCTTCCAGGTATGGAAGGCGCTGGAGAGCGGCTGGAGCCCTGATCCAGCCGTGCAGCTGCGAAGGTCAATTGTTCCTTGTCAGAGAAAGCAAAACAATTACAGACACTGGGAGTCATTCCCATCTCCCTCTAGTGGTTCCCCAGCTCCCCGGAGCCAGGCACGGGGTCCGTGCTGCAGACAGACAGACAGACAGACAGACAGACAGCTGTGCCTGCGCAGCACCATCGTCGTGGAAAGCAGGAGCCGCAGGGGAAGCAGAGTTTGCACCAAGCTGCTTGTCCAGAGCCCTGTTTGCACAGCTTGGAGATTTAAAAAAGCATTTCCATTTGGCTGGCGAAGCACCGAGACTCTCCTCCTCCCCGGGATGCTGCAGGTGGCCCTGAACCCTCACGCAGCATCTCAAAATGACTGCGGAGCGTAAATCACCGAGTTCATCTGAGCCATCTGCTGCTGCAGGGGAGTCAGCAGCATTGCTGGGGTGTAACCGCAGCGGCAGCTCTGCCCCGGGCTCTCCCAGGCTGCCGGGTCCCTGCGGCTGTTTGTGCAGTGCAGAAGCAGCACGAGAAGAAGACAAGGATGGGTGGAAAACCACCTTCAGGAAAACGTGTGCTTTTTACACAGGGACCACGAGGGAGCTGTTTTGTAACCAAAGGCAAATCACACCCCTGGCACCTGCAGTCCCCTTCCAATAGATGTGTAAGTTGCAGAGAGACATTTGCTATGGAAATCTGGTTTGGTTTAGAGCTGAATCAGTTTAAGGAGGGAGCTGGCCTTGCACAGGGATCCAGCCTCACGAGCTCCCTGCAGAGCGATGCCGGCACCCGGCAGAGTCTGTGTGTTCCCTCTTGGGCCCACCTGTCACAGCTGAGGAGGTTTTGTTCCACCTTCCAGAAAGAAAAACTCGGGAGAGGGAGATATGAAACCTACCCAAATGTTTAAAGGGAGGGAAAACCCTCCCCTCACAAGACATAGCAAAGCTCACCACGTGCAAAAGTGATTTCCAGAAACAAATGGAATCCAGTTCCCTCTTCATAAAACAACAGTGAGGAAGGAGATGGAATAGTAACAGCACAGGAAAGCAAGAGGAGACAGAGCGCTTGGGATCACGCTTGATGTTTGGAGACAGATATGTCTTCAGGCGGAAAGTACTTGTAGCCCTGCAGCTCGTAGGACTGTGAATAATTGTGCAAAGCAGCCCCGTACCTGTAGCCTTTGCCTCCCATCACAGGAGGAGCCTAACAAGCATCATTCAGGCTGGAAATTCAGAGTATCCCTCTATGCAGGACCAGCAAAGCAGAACCAGACACAGCAATTCTTGCTCAGGCTCATCACAGCAAGATTTTTTCTGTTTGTGTGAAGAAAGAGGAGGTGGAGAGGGGGGCCAAGGGGCTGAGAGCAATATGTACCTATGCATGTGAAGAAATAGAATCCAATTTTTAAAAAAGGATCAGTAAAGGTCTGTACAGTGTGAATGATCCGGGGAATTCCCAAGGGCTACTTTGAAATCCAAAGTGTTGTATTTTGAAATGGACACAGATCTCGGCGGGAAGTGGGGGAGCAGACAGTAATGGTTTAATAGACTGTGGAATAGCTATAAAAAAGAAAGGGTGGGGGGGAAGAAAAAGCAGATGGCAGCCCCTTTGCAGGAGCCATAAAATTTCATGGTGTATTTTCTATCCATGGCTTCACTGTAATTCAAGCCTTGGGGGCCAGCTTTCTCTGGCGGTGGTTACTGAGGGGCCTTGGAGGGCAGAAGTAACAAAGGGTGGACACTGCTTGGACGCACTGACCAAATGCTCCCTCTTGGGACAGATCAGGAAATAGAAAACAAATCATTTCACAGAAACACCTAGGAGGCTTCCTGAGTGCAGCCTCAACCTTCCAGGTCAGGGACATAGAAAGGAAAACCCAAAAAGTTCCAGCAAAGAGAAGTGGAAAAGGGGCTCTTTACATCTACAGATAGAAAATAAAGATCAGAGGGTGGGGAGGCCCTGGCCCAGGTGGTCCAGAGCAGCTGTGGCTGCCCCATCCCTGGAGGTGTCCAAGGCCAGGTTGGACGGGCCTGGAGAAACCTGGGATAGTGGAAGGTGTGCCCTATGGCAGGGGGTGGAAGGAGATGAGCTTTGGGATCCCTTCCAGCCCAAACCCCTCTGTGGTTCTGATACCTCCTCAGAGATAACCTGGCCCGGGGTCACCCCGTCACCACTGCAGGCACAGGAGAGCATCACCAGCCCCAGAGCTGTAACACACCTGCTGCCATTTCATCCTCTCCTGGCCAGGGCACGGTCATTTGGGATATGAATTCACCAAGAGTGATTAAATGTTAATCTATCCATGATATAGAAGTAAAACAGAGCAATTACTATGCTGGAAGAAATAAGGCGAGGGATTATTTTAATTTGATCTATCTAGGAAATATGTTTTGACATTTTAGTTCAAAGATTAAGCATTACACACACATTAGAGATAAAAAGCAATAATTAGAAATGAATGCAATGAAAACTCAATTTTCCTTCCACCTGTTTCCCACTGGAACAATTGCTGTGGGGAGCATAAGGAGAGAAAAGAAGGGAAAAACATCAGCCATGAGAAATTGCGGTTCAGTTGCATTGATTCTAATTATTCCAAGATCTGTCTCTAAGAGCTTTGCTAAACTATTTGTTTCCAAATTATATCAACACAAGTTGGAAGAGGAGAAATATTTTCTCAAGAATTAATGATTTTTTTAAAAAAAAGAAGCTTCATTTTAAAAATTCACTACTATGAACTGTTCTCTGTCAGAAGTATTTCAGTAACTTCACACAGGTGCTTGGACTCTGTGGTGAAATGTGCATATGTGGGGTTTAATTCTTTTTTTGGGGAGGGGGTAGAGAGCAGGAATCCTCTGCCTGCATGAGAAATCAGAGCAGCTGGAGATGCAGTGAGTAAAGGAAACTTGTGTTCTCTGTTAGGAGTCCAGCGTTTCAAGGCACTCAAGAGTCTAAAATTAGGCAGAAAAAAAAAAAGCTTTTCTTATCATTTTGCTTTTGGCGCAGGACAAAATGACCCATTTTCTCACTGAGGTGCAAAGGAGGAAGAACAGGGAGAAGTAAAATAGTTTTCCCCCTCCCTGTGCATCAGTGGGATCCCTTTATGGCTAAAGACCTGAACCCAGAGATGCCATCATTCTGCAAATCACTCATTTGAGCTGTTTCTTTCAACTCTTTTCACTCGCAGGTGCACATCCTTGGCAGGGCACCAAAGGTCTATTTTTGCCATTCCTAAGCTATCAGCATCCATAAGAATGGGACAACTGGGATTCCTTCTGCTGGGAACTGGCACCATCCCACCTGGAGATGGGCTTGGAGAATTCTCTGCCCGTGTGTGCAAACCAGCAGCAACTCTTCCCACTAATGAGCAGATCCTCAGGAAGGTTAAAGAAAAGTCAAGGTTTTCATTAAGGGCTCTGGCCACTTAATTAGTCTGTTCTGACAAATGCAGTAATATTTGCGGGAAGGCCGGGGAGATAAAGGGAAAAGTAAACAAGGTCAGGGGTGTCCGTGTGAAGTAGATCCATGGGTGTGTGACTGGAAAACCACTCCTGCTGCTGCCGGGAAGGGGACGTTCACCTCGTCCCACGGGCTGCAGTTTGCACTTGGGGGTAAGTCGATGCTTGCTGCTCTTCAGGAATTTGCCTGAGGGATGAGCAGACTTTGTGGAATTAGTGACACCTGTCCAGACACCTGGGGGCACAGAATGGACAGGCACTGCCGGACCACACACCGCGGATGGTGCCCCAGAGGTCCTTGACAGGTCCTCGGGCAGCAGAAATCACCTGAGGAAATCTGCTTTTCCTCTAAACTCAGATTTGATAAAATAAAATGATCATAGAATCACAGAACAGTTAGAGGAAAGGATTTTAAAGCTCATCCAGTTCCACCTCCTGCTGCAGGCAGGGACACCTTTCACTGTCCCAGGCTGCTCCAAGCCCCATCCAACCTGGCCTTGGACACTTCCAGGGATCCAGAGGCAACTGATAAAAGGCACTGAAAGTATGTCCAGGAAAAGAAGGAAAAAAAAGCCCCAAAATTAATTTTTCTGCAGTTTTGTGCCCTCCTGCCCTATTTCATTTCCCAGTTCATCTTCTTTAACAAAGTAAATTTTCCCCAAAAAGGTGTGAAAAGCTGTGTCTATTATTAGGCATGATCAGTAAAATACAAGCAAATACAAAATCTGGCAACAGACCAGACGGCATCATCTCATCTCCACCTTCCCCAATCCTTGCCCTGTTGTCACCAGCATTTTAGGTCTCTCTCAGCTCATTTCAGGAGGCCCCTCCACGGTAACACCCCAAAGGAGCCCTGCAGCCCCTGGGACCCTTCTCTGACACAGGACACCCGGGAAGATGAAACGCGAAATGTTCAAAACAGACCAAAGGAAGCATTTCTAATGTGAGTAATTATCCTGTGGCGCTTCCTGCCATGCGATACAAGAGAAGCAAATAATGCAGAATAATTCCTCAAAGACTCAGTTACTGAGTTGAATAACAGCATCAGCTGCAGTTTCACTGCCTAGGTCTCATATTATGAAGGCTCCTGGTCCCTGTGCTTCAAACTAATCCCCTGCTGGGATTAGAAAAGCAAACAATATCTCTGTTTCAGTGACAGTCACAACTTCAGGTAATAAGGAGGGCTCAGGCATGGGCTGGAGAAGGAGATAAAGCATTAGTTTTGCGCTCACTTCTCCAACAGACCACTTTCGTTTTCCTGTGCAGTGGAGGAAGCCTGTCTGACGGGGATGCCTCACCTTTCCTTAAAGCCAACTGCTTAAAAATCCAAAGCACCTTACAAGGGTAAGGAACTTGTATCTTTCTGAACAAACCACTGCCTCTGGCCGCAGGGAGAGGCCAGTTCCCACTTATCATCTGCCAGCAAGTGCCGGGCATGGCCAGGTGGCTGCATATCACAGCTTTTTGGATGCTGAGCTCCTCTGCCCCAGCCCCTGCACAGAGCAGGTTTTTGAGAGCCAGACAGCCCCGCTGATGAGGAGGGTGCCAAGGCTGTGCCCTGCCCGAGCTCGGAGGAGCTGCTGTTGGCAAGCCCAGGTTGGCACATCCCTCCTCCCGGGGCTGCTGCTCTGCAGTGCCATTGGGAGCAGCTCTTTCGTGTCCTTACAGAG
Source organism: Dryoscopus gambensis (assembly GCA_013389985.1). NCBI lineage: Eukaryota > Metazoa > Chordata > Aves > Passeriformes > Malaconotidae > Dryoscopus > Dryoscopus gambensis. The sequence continues at coordinate 76,904 of WEIT01015159.1, read as the reverse complement.
CAACCTCGCTGCTGCTACATGAGTAAATGGGGAAGTTACACATTAGGTCGTAACATCTCAGGCCCTATTAGGAACAAAAGTGCCTTTGTGAACATGTGGGTTACTGAATAACCTCCTCCATCCCCATAAAAAGCTGCCAGTGGGATTGAGCTTTTTTCTTCTTTTTTTTTTAAAAAATCTGGTTTATATGCAAGTCAGGATCTTGAGGCTCCTTTTTGTGTCTCCACAGCTTGCTTGCCTTGCTCTCAGCCTATCAGCTACCCTCAGAGCAGGGTTTTGGTAGGACTGAGCTCCAAAACAGCTTTTGGGTCCCAAGAGAAAGGGGGCTGAGATTGTGCTGTATAGGGCAGGACCAAAAGTGAAACACCGAATGCTTCAGGAGTCCCTGAAACACCCAAGCCCATCCATCTTTGGGTGTATTAAACCTGCTCCGTGCTGCCCAGAAAATGGGGAAACAAGACAGAGTTGGTTTTGGGTTTTCTCCAAAAAAAAGCAGAACCACGCTGCAGGGAGGGAAGAGGAGAGGAAGAAGAAAATAACAACCCGTGTACACAAGTAGTCATGCTGCTGCTCATCTGCTGGCACGAGATATCCTAGTTAACAACCCTGGGGTCGGAGCTTGACCTTCTCCCACCCCACGGTGGTTGGATGGATTCAGTGATCCGGGCGATAATGGGGCACTGTGCGGTTGCTGACTGGGCCAGCGGCAGGGTGGGAAGGTGTACATAACCTCTCAGCCCGTCCCTGCCCTCTGCCATCCCCCAAGTACATCCCTGTTTAGGGACCTGACGTGCCTATTTATCACAGGAACATTTCTCAATCACTGTGAACCCGCTGGAGAGGACCCTGAACTGCTCTAAGTCCCAGACTCTGGACCCCGTCCAGCAGCCCCTCACTGGGCACATCTGAGCACTCGCAGGCTGCTCCTTCTCCTGCTGCTTTCCCGTCTGCTGCCTCCTCCGGGCCACCTCCTGCCCAATTTTCTTCCTCTCTGTAGTAACCATGGTTTTGATGGGTTAGCTGTAGCAGAGACACCGGTGTGCAGCAAGTGCTGGTGCCCTCCCCCCTTTATTGACTGCTGCTCGTTCTCTGCAGCACTTCCTCACACAGACCCAGCCAGTGCCTTGAAGCTGACTGACATGGGGCACCCTGGGGCTGGCAGAAGTGACCTGAGCGTGAATTCTGACTCCCTAAAAGCTGGTCAAGGGGACTGAAATGATGCAGCTCCTGCTCTTGTGCTGAACTGAACCGTTACCGGGTTCTCCAAACGAGCCCTTGTTTTCACACAGAGCCAGATGGGTCCTCTCCCCCTTCTGCCAAGCTCCCCACTTCCCTCCTGGAAACCTCCCCTGCACAGAGCCCTGGGAACTCCAAAGCAACAGCTCTGTGCTTTTTGACCCTCGTTTCCTCTTCTGAGCCAAAGAGAGTGATTCTCTCATAACCAGACTCCTCAGACCTTTCCTTTGAAGGAACACTAACGTTTCTGTAACTCTAATTATGTTTCTGGCGTTTCCCACTGTCTGCACTGGGGTCTGTGCTGGGTAAGGCTAAGCTGCTCAGGCTGTGAGACCCAGGAAAGACCCACAGGAACATCTGTCATCAAACAGTCACCCAAAATCACAGCAGAGGCAGGAGCAAAGTCAGCCCAAGGGCTCCCATCTCACGATTCCCAAAGCAGCACTCTCACCACTGGATAATGCACTTGAAAGCACATCTATAAATAAACTTGGGCCTTGTGTAAACCCAATTAGAATACACTGGCAAGTTATTCAAGGAGGCTGGCAGACACATTCTTTACCTCAGGTGTCAGCCACAGCAGAGTGTTATGGGGCTTGCATTACAGGGAACGCTTTGTGACTTTGAGTTATATTGCACTTAACCTGTAAGTGAAACAATAACAGCTTGGTCTATGGAGATAACACCCCAGATCAGCTCCCTCCTATAAATTAGGGAAACATTCCACTCCCCAGCCCTGCAGTCTCACACCTCTAAATATCAACACAAACTTCAAGGGTTTGATGGAAAAAATGGTGTTAAGTCTCATGGTGTTTGAGGAATTTCCCAATATGCACTAAATTAACTTTCTGGCTGCACTAACCATAGTGGTTGAAACCAGCCCCATCTGAGACAGATGCAGGGCAAGAGATGCAAGCAGCTGTTTTGCACATGAAATCAGATTGAGATTAACACTTACTCTTGGAGTTCTTGCTTTGGGGATAAAATACAGCTTCAGGGACTCCTCGGTCTAAAAATACCTCGCGTTTCTTCAGTGGACTGGGAGGCACAGGCTGTGAAAAATAAAAAATAAAGATCTCCCTCCAAAAGAAAATCACTGACATACATTCACCCTCTTTGATTCCTCTGGCTTGGCATTTTAAGAATTAGGCCTAAACATAGAAATAGAGTTCATCAGATTCAACTGGAGAAAACCACTCACTGCTGCACTCCACTTCTGCAGGAGGACCAGGGCAGCACAAAACATGACAGAAGGATAAGGATAAAACAAGGATAAAAGTGAAGTTTTGTACAAGGAAGTCTCTAAGTGAGGAAAAGAAATGGGAGAAAGGGAATATTTTCATGGATACAAGCTGGTGTAGACTTGTGCACTGGGGACATCAACCATGCTTTTTTCCCATTTATTGGTATTTACATAAATTTAAAATTCTGGAGGATAGAAGGAACAGTTCAGGTGCTGACCAGACTGGATAAAATGGATCAAAATTCCCTGGACGCTGGTCTCTTTTATCCCTTCCCAGGTTAAAGGTGAGCCTGAACACTCCAGTAGCCAGCCAGTGCATCTCCCGTGGCCTGGCAGCACATCCCAGAGGAATCAGCTCATTTAGGCCACTCAGCAGATAACACGAGTTTGTTTTCGGAAAGGCAAAGCAATCTGTCCATAAGGATTTCTCACGCTTCATATGCCGGCCCTGGCCAGGGAAATACAACATTAACTACATCAAAAGATATTGTTGAATGAATAAATTATAAAAGCATCCAGGGTACCTATCTGGGGTATTATTTTACACGCCGGTGCCGAGTAGGTTAAAGGAGCATGTTTTGCTGCTATTGCATTCCCAGCTCTGTTTGCGAGGACTCGGCACCGCTGTGAAAGTGAGACTATGGGCACGAGCTCCCTGTGTGGAGGACCAGCACAGCAGGACCAGCACAGAGCTCGCCGGTGTCACCTCTCCTCTGAGCATACCCTGCGGGGACAGCACGCGCCGCTCCCGCGCAGGACAAGAGGAGGAAGAGCCCTCCAGACAAAGCTAAACACAAGTCCTTTGAAACAAGTCCTCAAATTGCGATTTCACTGCCCCGTGCTGCCAGCGAAGCCCAGGCCTCCTCCTCTTCCTCCTCCTCCTCCTCCTCCTCCCTGCAGTGTGCTCAGTATGAGCATCTTGCTTGGCCAGCATCCCCCTCCCAGAGGCGCGGCTCTGGCTCAGGTACACTGGTGCAGGAGCACCCGAGGCCAGTCCACATCTGCGGGTTTCCAGAAGCTTTGGAAACATTATACAATTAAGCCTCACGACTCTCGTGTGGATGGGCTGAGCACTATCCATCACGGTTTCTTAGCCGTGAAAGAGAGGGAGAGAGTCCTTAAGTGCTTTATCTAATATCACACAGAAATCCTATAAGAGAATCAGGATTATCACCCAGATCTCTGGATATCAGCCTTCTTATATGCAATTTATTCCTGATCGAAACCATACCGTCCATTTCAGGGTTTTGCTCACAGGAAGATTTCTAACCAAGCAGAGTTTAAACAGTTGTGTTTTTTTTCTAAGAAGAAAGAAAAAGGAAAAGGAAAAAAAAAGAAAAAAGAAAGAATAATGGAGCCAACTACCATTTCAACTGGCAATAAAACACAAAGCTTGTGTTTGTGCTAAGAACAGTTGTTGGGAAACTTACAAATCAAAGTTTCCTAAATAGTACAGGGAGGAGCACCCAGAAGTCTTACTGCTAATCCCAGAATTACCTCCTTTGCCGAGCCCAAGTTCCATTCATGGAGCAGTAGGGTGAGCACCCGACCCCGTAAAGCTGCAGGATCACAGCCATTCCCATCAGTGGGACAAGGGTCTCACTTGAGGTTGCTTAGTGGGTGAATGCTGTTGCCTTTGGCATGACAGACCTCCCTGGGCCACCGTAAATTATTGCAAAACTGTATTAATTTTGGCCTTTTACCCAGAGAAATAAAAGCCTACTTGGGACTAAAGCCTACCCACACGTTGAGAGGCTACAAAATTCAGCGGTGGTGGGGGAAAAAAGCAGCTCAGAGCCAGAGGCAAAAATGGGGATCTGCTGCTGCCTGGCAGCAGATTCAGACTCCTCATCACAAAAGATTTTAATTTGGCCCCTGCTGTACAAGCACAGCCCCTGTTAGGCCCATCTCCCCAGGCAAGGCAGTAAATAACGTGTGCCCACATCTGGCCCCTCTGGTCCCCTGTCCATATGTCAGCCCTCAGTGCTGGTTACCAGGGCTCGGGGAGCCCCAGCCCTGAATGTCCCCAGCTCCCCTAGCCAGCTCTTGGGGGTGATTTCAAGGTATATCATCCCAGCCACCTCCCAGAGGTGTTATTTGCCATCTGGAGCTGGGCAAGCATTCCCAATGAATGTATTATCCATCAAAAAGCACACTTTTCCGCAAACTCAAATTGTTTATATTTGAAATATATCTTGCTTGGGGGAAAAAAAAAAATCCATAAAATAAAATTATTGGTGTTTGCAAAGCAAAATACTTAAATTTTCTTCGGAAATGGTGTCCTTGTTTTGAAGTGAGAACAACCTTTATTTATAGAAAGGAGCTTGAAAACTTAAATCCAACAAAATATTTTCTGGGTTACTCAGGATAAGACGGTCAAATGAAAAAAAAAACCAAATCAAACTCATTGCAATGATTTCCCTCTTTCCATGCCCAAAAAAGTTCTGCCAAATCCAGTTCAGCTTTAGCAAGTCCCCCTAAAACCAAAACCCAGATTAGGGGCCACAGACAGTGGTGCAGTAGGAGAGATGTAATTGTCCCTATTCCATTCTCCCTGGAACTGTGTGGTCCACAGCCTGTTTGACTCTGAGGTTCTGGGGAGCCCAGGATTTCACTCTGAGCTGATTTACACAAAGACTGCACAACAGAGTGACATTCACTCTACGAGCCTTTCTGGCCCATAAATGCTGATGCTGATCCCCCTCCCTCTGCTTTTCCACCTCCCAAAACCAGCACCGTAAGGACCTGCACAGGTGCCAGCAGCTGGGCTTGCCTGGAAGCCACTGCGGGTCCTGCCGAGGGCCCCGGGCCAAGCTCTCCCGGTGCTCAGGGGTCACTGCACAGAGGGTGCTCAAGGGTGGGGAGTGAAAGTACCATTGCACAGCCTAAGGCTTTTTTCTTCTTTAAATGCGTCTACAAAATGAAATCATTCTGACTCCAGGCTGGTTACAGATGTCACATCTGAAACGGATTTTGCCACTTTGGTGTCAGAAGGCTGGGTCTGCAAAAAGAGACATAACATGAAAATCTTCGTGATAAGGAGCCAAATAATTTGTACATTGAGCCATCGTGTCTCTAATGGTGTGACATTAATTTAATTCTCTTACTGCCATGCTTAGGCAGAAACACTCCCTACCTAGCTAGTGATCACAGGAAAAGGAGTAATAACCACATAACAAGGATCCCCAGGAAAAAAAAGCTGGGCTTTTGAGCAGACTGTGCTTCTGAGTATTTACATTTCAATAGGATGGAAAACATAGTTTCTCAAGCATGCCTTGTCAAACTCTCTGACACACTCTTTTCTTTCTGTTTGATTAATCATTTCAGGCTTCGAGTCTTTTAAAATGCTGCTACTTCTAGAGAGCAGATAAATGTGCGTCCCTCAGATAAATGACAAACCTTAAGGCTCTGCTTTGCTCTTTTCCTCTTTTAGCTACTTCAGCTCCTAAATCAGTAAATACACAGCACAGATTTTCTGGGTGTAGAAGAAGAGCTGGTGGATTTGAAAGACTAAAGCAATGTTGCAGGTTTCCCTGCTTCAAGTAGGGCTGAGAAATTACAAAAGCCAATCTAATAAAAAGGTGTTTCTTTCCAAGTGTTCAACGTGATTAAAAACCAGCCAATTAAAGTTGTGATTCAATATAAAATCTGAATGTTTCCAAATGTATAAACACTTGACACCAGCCTGACATCTGCCCTTTCCCTCCAGCTTTCCATATGGAAAAGAGATCTACCTGCCACCCCTGGGCTGCTCTATAGCAAAGGAGTTTGGACTGAGCTAAACTAGATTTGCCAGCAAAGTCTTTGCCTTTAGCGTAAGTCCTAAACACAGATTTGTTTCACTCCTCCACAATTCCTAAAGCTGCTTTGTATCACATAAAAATGCTTTCCTGGTTCAAACTCCCTTGCCCTGGACAATCACTGGTCTGACAGTGGCAGCAGGAGATGCTGCTTAGAGCCTGACCACCCCTGCAGCTCCTTCCCTTTGTACAACAGGCATCCCCAGCTGCTGAATGTGGGATTCCAGCATCATATCCCTGCCCAGTCATTTTAGTGTCCATTTACTAGGCTGCTGTGCATGACTTCTCAAAACTCCCCTTTGAATCGGCTGATCTGCCACCTTCATCATCATCTTACAAACCTCTCCCATGCTGCATTTCAGTGTTCTCACCTCCAAACAGAGGCCGTAGCCACAGGAAGCAGCTTTTCCATTCCTGTTTTATTGCAGCACCTTCTCCAGGTACACCATGGTCTTCACAGGATTAATTTTACTGAATTGCGGAACTACTTTTAACAGATGAGTGATCAAAGTGCAATTTGGCCACAAATAAAGCAATTTTGTGCTGCCAAGAGGACCACAAGGACTGTGCTGGCACAACCTCACTGCTGAGCGAGGAGCTCAAGGGGACCAGTTCAGGTCTCAGATGCTGTAAAGTTTCCTAATCCCAGTGTTGCTTTTTTCTGAGCCACTTTTCTCAGCACCATGAAGTCCTCCAGACACAGGACAATCCTCCTGCTACCAAGTTATTTCCAATCCCAGAGGCAGTTTGATCCTGCTCATCAATCCCAGCTCCATGCTGGTGCACAATGTGGACATACCCACCCACAAATGCTGGAACATCCCGTTCTACTCCCTTCAAAGAGAGGAAAAGTGCTGTGTCACAAATGATTGGCAGCTTTGGAGCTGGTTGACATGTTTTTGAATCCCAAGGGAAGTTGAAATCTCATTTTAAGTGATCACTCCTCCTTCTGAGGGCTCACATACATCAGTGTCATAGGGAGTGGTAACATATCTGTATTCCATAAGTGTCTACACATTCAAGAAATATGAAATACTTTTTGTGTTCCATTTAATTATATACAAAACTAATAATCAGCAAAAGGGAAGGTTTCACAGAAAAAAAATCTAAAGCTTTAATAAATGTTGTGTGCGGAAGTAGTCTTGAAAACAAAGAAAAGAGAATTCAGGTTAAGAGGAGAAAGTGAATAAACACACCAAACTGCAAACCAAAACAAATGTTTTGTCCTGGGAGAAAGGGTGGAAGCCAAGCTGTGTTTCTGGAGAGCTGAACCCTTCATTCCTGCTGGGTGCTGTTCCAATAACCCCACGCTTTGTGGGAAAGGCTCTTCTCCCTTTGCTGTTAACCAGATTAACTCATGACTCTGCACAAATATTCCTTTGTAAAGCCTGCAGGAACTGCTGAGGTTTCTCAGGAATGCCTCTGGGATTTCAGACTCTCAGCAGTGTGGACAGCAGCCCATGAGCAGGGCCACCCCTGCCCACAAGATACCAGGGAGCCACATCAAGGAAAAATTTCTGTAGGAAGAAGAGGTCTTTTAGGAGAAACACCAGGAAAGCAAAATCTCGTTCCCGCCCATTTCCTCCTCCATCAGGCACCCTGCAGGTCCCCACCAGGCTGGGAATGTCAGACAAGAGGTGAAAATCATCATTCTCTCCTGTAGCACTACTCTGACATTGGCCAGGATCCTCCTATCCTTATATTAAGGGATTCTAATTCTTCTGGCTGAGCAGAATTTCCTGGAGCTCTTGTACCTCCACGCATAAGGTGCAGTTCTTTGACTTTTCTTAGTTCAATTGCAAATAGCAATGCCTCAAAGTCTCAGAGCCTCAGAGCGGGAGGGGAACGAGAGAACACACTGGGCAGGCGTTCATCCTGTGGCCTAAATCCTGCCCCGAAGGTGCTCAGACACGGGGATAGTTTGGCACTGAGAACCTCCCCAGGATGGGACCCTGCTGCCTCTCTGAGACATGAATGTATTCCTCCACCTCGTCCCTGTCCTGCAGCTCATCCCGTGGGAACAGATTTATCTCTGACCTCCTTCTCCTTGGAGAAAGGAACAGGAGAAAAGTCCAACTTGATGCATTTTGTCTTGGATATCCAAAGATTTGGTACACAAAAGGCAGCACACACCTTCCTTGTTTTTAATAAGACCTTTGACTCAACTCCCAAAACAAAAGTGAAGATTTTCTTTTATTTTAAAAAGCATAACTCAAGTCAGAACCATTTCTCCCTTCAACTTCACTGCTTTGATCTCCCCTGAAATTATTACGAGAATAATGTCTAATGGAAACATTAAATCCCGACCCAAAGGGAAGCAGAATGGCCTTCCAAGGCTTTGACCACCCCATCTCAAAGCCATCATATTCCTTGTGGGATGGCTGCTGGATCAGTCCTCACTGGCACGTGAGCTGTCAGCTGCAAGGGAAGGAGATAACTGGAGCTGAAACCCCAAATAAAGCAAACCAGACTCCCAGACCAGGCAGGACTGTTATGGCTAAAGAACTGCTGCAATGTGTTGTAATCACAACTCCACTGCAGCCCAGTATTATTTTCATCACAAGCCTGTTTTATTGTATTTTTCATCCGGGTAAGCACTAAAGGGCTGTTTCTCACAGAGTAGCTCTCTCCCACTCCCAGGGAAACCCCCTCTGTTTAACATCCACGCTGCAGGTTAATAAATACCACAGTGTCATTTCCTCCACTTGCTGGTTTTAGCAAATGTCAAAGGGCAACAACATTGTAGCAGAACCCAAGTGCTGAAAAGGGAAACAGCAGGGACCAATAATATCTGAAATGCTTTTACATCCCTCATCCAAATTCTTCTAGGTTTACTTCATATTCATGGCTATTTTGAAGAAAAGCTCTGATTTAGTATCACTGTCCAATCCCATGAAGTACTGAACATGAGCAAGTGGCTGGTGGAAACATTTATATAGAGATTTTTTTAAATCTACGTGAAATCCACCCCAGACTATCTCACAGCTTCCCCCTTTTCTTGAGTTATACAAAAAAAGAAGCACAGAAGAGGATTTGATTTAAAGTTTTTTAGAGAGATTCACAGGTCCATCTGGTATTTCCTTTTAAAAACCAAAATAAGTAAAAAAACCCTACTAACAATGACAAAATCCCCCTAAACTAATACTTTAGTAGCATTTTAAAAAGACAGACTGAAACTCTTTGTTAACTATAATTCTCAGGTTACCATGAGATTCATACTGGAAATACTTGAACAATCCTTCCTCCTCTGTCCTGCATCTCAGTCAAAATATTATTATTATTATTAATTATTATTACTAATTATAACACATACAAGGCTTTAATGTGTCCAAGTAATTCACTGTGTTTACCAGAAACATGAATTCTACCAAATAAGTGCAGAGTGTGATAATTTTTTGGCAGTGAAAAAGTGATTGAGCAGAGATGTCATCAAAATTATATTTTTCCCTGATGTATTTTAGGACTAATGCATTTGAGTGAAAATCACTGCCCCAAACCAGGCCAATCCTCGCACTGCAGGAGCGAGCAGGCACGTCCCCAGCACCCAGCTCGCCCCATAGCTGACCCCACACAAGCCTCCACACTTTTGTAGGAGGATTCCACCTCTATGGAAGTGCTGTGACATAAGAAAGGCTCTTTTACTCACAGTTTGGAAGCAAAACTGCGAACAGGCAATTTGAGTCGCTCAGTGAAGCCCTGGACTGGACCCACTCCTGCCAAGGACCAAAACCCCCCAGCATCAACTGAAAGCTTCTAATGAGGATTTTGGTGGGAAACGAGCAGTGGGTGAATGGCAACTGATCAATCATCGGCGAAGGAAGGTTCCACAGTGACCTGCTGGCCCTGCAGCACAAGGAACCATCCAAAGGCCTGGGTGGGAAGGGACCTTAAACAGCGTCTTGTTCTACCCCTGCTGCGGGCAGGGACAGCTTCCACTGGACCAGCTCGCCCCAAGCCCCATCCAACCAGGCCCTGGACACTGCCAGGGATCCAGGGGCAGCCACGGCTTCTCTGAGCAGCCTGTTCCAGCACCTCACCACAGTTACAGGGAAGAGCTTTTCGTAATATCCAACCTAAACATGCTCTCTGTCAGGTTGAATCCATTCCCCCTCGTCCTGTCACTACACGAGCCTGTAAAAGCCAGGACAGCCCATGAGCTTGGTCCCTCCCAGCTATGGGAAAGCAAAGACAAGTGGGTGGAACACGATCTTCCACAAGGAATAGTTTTCCACCCATTTGCCATCTCGTGGCTGCTGCCACAGGCTGTGGATGGACCACGTTCTGAGGAGAGCCCAGGGAGGGATGCTGCCCTGACCCAACAGGAGCAAGGCCTCCAGGCAGGTTCCAATTAGCCAAAATTAGTCAGCTGTGGCCAGGGTTTGTCTTCCTTTAAACACGAAATAGTGTGAAAGCAATAGCCCTTTTCTCCATGTTTCCCACTCAACCCTTTGTGGCCTTACCCCCTTCCCCAGGAAGCCTCCTCCAGTTTTGTTTCTCCCCTTCCTGAGCCATGCCAATCATTAAAGACTCTGAGCAGCCCCATTATCATCCCAAGCAATTCTTAACTCATTAGGCTTTAAAGTTGCTGGACTGCAGAAAAAAACCAAACCAAGCAAATGCTTAAGCAGGATAAAAGGATGTTAATGTTTTACCCCACCGACAATGGCTGAGTCTGTAGGACAATTATTACGGGTATTTCCATGGGTTTAGTGTTACTCTTTTCCTGACGTGAGGTCCTTTGCGTGGCATCTAATTAAAAATAGAGGAGTTTAATATGCAGCCAACCTCAGAGGTTGATTTGAATTCTCCCACTGTGAACTTTCAAACATGGAAGCACGCCTGTTTGCACCGGTGGGATCCAATATCCTGCCTTTGCAATGGACTTTTTACATTTTGGCAGGCTGCACGCCCAGGATTGTGCCAGGCTGCAGCATTAATAATTCACTACCTGATCTGATCTTTCAGCAGGAAACACAAGTAAAGATGACATTAAGTGCTGCTTGGCTTCCCCTCCTCTGCCATTCTCCTGTTGTGTCTTCAGATTGTGCTTAATCTGATGGGAATTTAGTACTAAATTAACACAAAAAGTCACGTTTTAGGAGGTCAAAACCACATCTGCAGCTGAAGAGAGAAACTGGATTTCCTGCTGAGTTTACTTTTAAAACCAACATTTTAATTTTTGTTTGGATCTCTGTATAAGAAAGAGATGAAATGTGTTTAGATTGGGATGCAGGAGAGGACAGCAGAAATTTTAGATTCCTAATGAGCAGCGTATTAACACTTTTCTCCTGGTTGTGTGAAAAAACAAGTTACCTGTGGAGATGAGAGGACTTTTTCCTTCCTGAGGGGAAGAACTCCATTTTCTAGCAAGATTTGCAAGTTTTTTCCCTGCATTGCAGCAGGAGAAAAACCTCCTCCAGGATTAAACTCCAAAACATGTTTATATGGTTGAAAATGGTCTGAGCCATTTCTCCTGTGCCAGCTGCACACACACCTGAACAGGTTCAGCTCAGGGGTTGTGGACCACATACTCCCAAAAGCTTTCTTCGGTGACAAAGCTGCGGCCTCAGAGTCCTCCATACCCAAAGTGACCTGAAAGTTTTAGCAGGCTGCAAGTGTTCCTCTTCTTAGAGGCTGGATTTTGCTTTAAACAAAAATAAAAAACAAAAACAACCAACCAACCAACCAAATGTCCTAGAAAACTGAAGAAGATAACCTCAATTTTGACAAAATAGTTTCGTTCAGAGTGTTTTGTAGAACGTGCAGTTTTTCACGTAGCCCTGTGTACTCTCCATTTGATGCCTTAATTATTGCATCTCAAAAGCTATTAGAAGGAAGGGAAAATACTTTGCTTTCTTTTCCAAAATAGACTGTGCTACTATTTAGCACTCATCTACTGTTCTGGTACTGTTATCACATTAACACTTAGAGATCCCAGGCAAGGTCAATGCCTTTGTCTGTCAGCTTTGTACAGTCAAGAGACAGTCCTTGCCCCAAAGACCTTAAAATATAAATAGATAAGACAGACAAAGGGAGAAAGAAAGGGAACATTTCTATCATCGTCACAGATAGGAAACGGGAAGATAAGATGGTTTGCTGGAGGTCAGTGACACAGAGCTGGGGAAAGAGCACTCTTAAGTCTCTGTCAAGTGTCTCTAACCATGAAGCTATCCAAAAAAAGCCTGTATTTCCTCCAGCATTTCATTTAGGTCCCTGCAGAGATGCCCAGAAAGGGAGGCTGTCAGGAATCAGTGCAGACATTCACAGAGGTTTAGTTTCCAAGAGGAACTGCTGAAAGGGGTTTGGCAGAAACAGCAGAAGTTTCACCAAAGCTGAGTCCAAAAGCAGAGACCAAAACTGGCAGTTCTGGACTCCACTGCTAAGAACACACAGGTCGAGAAATGCAGCCCCAGAGCTGCTCCTCAGTGTCCATATTAACAGAAAAAAATGGGATGTGGTGGTCAAGAAGTCACTCTCCAAGAAATAGGATCAAGAAAAATTTAGGGCAGGATGAGATGATGCAAGAGCTTAAATTGATCTGCCCTCAGTGTGCCAGTGACAGCCCAAGGATATGCCTGGTTAAATTCCACAGTCCCAATAAAGACTGATACATTAAAAAGACAGTGGGACCTGTTTTGGGCAGAGTCGAAAGAACTGAAGGACTAAGTTAATGGCTGCCCTTTACACTGCTATACAAAGTTAGGAAAGAAAAAATCGAAGGGGGAAAAAAACCCCACCTGACTTTAAGGCCTAAGACATTCAGTGAAGAATTTGCACTTCAGCTTCATTTAGTGACTGGTGTCTGCCTTGTCATGTGAGATTTCCCATCCTTTATTCCTTTTTTCTTCTTGTGTCATGAAGGATGTCAGAGAAAGAGCTCCCCCTTTCTCCTTCGTAGGCTTTGTGTCCCCAGGCATCCGGGGGCAGCTGGCTCTGTGATTAACTGTGGTGGCTCTTATCCTGCTGCGACATGCCAAGCAGGTAACACTAGAAGTCTTATGTTGAAACAGAGTTTAAGAGTCTGTTTAGTTAACCTAGGTTAAGTTCTGCAGTTTCTCTCTGCTTTCTCTGCCTTCCTCCAAACATAACCGATCAAGAGAATTTGCATTTTTGGGGATTTTTTGAAGGATTTGGCTTCACAGCGTTGTTGGTGTTAGACCACAGCAGGGACATCTATAGTGACACGTAAACTAAGCAGCAGTGCAGGAAAAAACAAGTCAAATCCATTTCACCAAAATCTTTCAGTATGGGGTTTGTGCTCAGCCTTGTTGCAAGACTCTGCGTGGACACAGGTAAAGGAGATTCATTTTGGCATTAGAGTGCAAGAGAGCATCCTGGTCCACGCAGCTGCAGGAAGAGCTGGTCCTGTTTTGGCTCTGGATTTTTCCCTGGCCCACAACAAGCAGTGCTGGGGTTTGTCTCAGCCTGGTTGAGTGAAGGAGTAAAGCCACGTCTGCATCAGGCTGTACCTGTTAGACCACGGTTGTCTTGGTTGCTCCACGGCTGTAACTCTGCCAGTTTATGCAGCCCCAGTGGGTTTGTGCTCGGCTTTCCAGGGACACTGCAGGGCCATGGGCATCCTCGGCTTTCTAGACCCTTCCCAACAAGCACAGGACTGCACACAACCAAGTCTGAGAAATAAGAGAGTTTAGAGCAACAAGCACACCACCAAAATGAGAAACACCACCTGCCTCACACTGCACACTATCAGTTTGTCATTCTTAATGCAACTCTTGGAATACTTTCTTGCCTTTTTTCCGCCTTCCTCACATCTATTACTCTCCCATCCACACTTCCCCCAAACAGTAATGTCTTCCAATCCCCTCCTCTAATTTTGCTCCCCAAACACACAGAGCCTGCTGAGCAGGACAGAGAGCAGAGGCCCTTCCTAACTGGACTGGTCATGGAGATCATTCATCTCTCAAGAGCAGCACCCGCAGGGACATCCCAGTGCCCTGTCCTGCCTGCAGACCCGTGTCGATGCCAAATGCTGCTAAAAGCAGCTTTTCTCTATTGTGAGAGAATTTTTATTTCTCACACAACTTATCAGCGGTGTTCTCAAAACTAAAGAACACTTGTGGCCTTGCTGGAGAAATTGTTTATGATAAAGTAGGACTGATGTTTTAGGAAGTATGTTTTTAGAATTTAGCCTGTCATACCAAGGAGGTGGTTATGTTTTGACCACTTGTTCTGTGAGACAAAAAGGTATAAAAGAACTTTTAATTAATTAAATAAATCTCTTCTGCACTACTTCACAACCACTTCACAAATAAACTTCCCTATTCTGCTGGATGAGGAAAAGACTGCTGCCTGCTTCTTCTCCTCTCCTCTCCACGGCTCCGGGACCGCGGGCTATTCCGAGAGACCCACACCTGTCCTTTGTCACAGCTCGGCTGCCCAGATCTGGAACCTAATCCCAGGAGGAGTGGGGAGGGAGGTTATTTTATCTATTTTCTCTTCAGAGAAAGGCAAACAGGATGGGCATTCATCGATCTTGAGAAAGAAACATTAGCCAAGTCAAACACACAGCGGGCTCTGAAGAAACAGGATGTCCATGATGTTGTGCCTGGATTCACCTTGGTATCTCCTCTTATAAGGACAGACTTGGAGAGGAAATGAGGACATGTAAGCACAGGAAGAAGAAAATTTTCAAGAAACGTTGACCAAGTCTGTTCTAACTCAATGCAGGCTCCCCACAAGAGAAAGGGAGCTCAGACTTACTGCTGGCAACCATCACCATTAGCCCCAGGAACTTACCACCACCCATCCTGATGTCTGAGTCCCACCATCACCAGCAGTGCCTGGACCAACTCATGCATTCACCAGAACACCCTTGCAGCGAGGTTCTCCTGCCAGAGAAGTGTGGAGAACAGAAATATAATTAAAAAACATCGGGGAGGACCTAATGGAAATGGGTGATGGCTCAGTTTGAGCTGAAGGTCAAAGTTTTGCTTGATCTCATTTACCAGTTAGTAAATTAACTAGTTCAGGGAACTGACTACTGGCATGGACCTCAAAAGTTTATTTCCTTGCCAGTATTCTGGGGCTTGTATTACCTTCTGTAGCAATAACACCGTAAAATTAGACCTGCATTAATGCTGAACTGCAGAGATTTCGCAAAAGAGAGCAAACAGGCCTAATCTGACCATCCAGGCCCTGATTAAAATGAACACCCCTGAGATCAGTGTAATAAAGATGTGACACTTGCAGGCTTGCCATGAGAGACCTGCGTTTGTGTACCACTTTTCCTCGTTAAGCCCAGCTCCGCAGACCCCGTCAGACCCTCCCTGACGCCCCGGCGAGCGGGAGGCAGCACACATCCCATGGAGGTTCCCCTCGATCCAGTCCACCTCCTCTTTCTGGTTAAGATCTTTTAGCAACTACTTTTAATGCCAAAACACAGTGGTTTTCAGCTGATAGGAGATGTGCACATTTCCAGTGGGAAATGAGAATTAGTTTTAGAGTGCTTTTGCTGGAAGAACACATTCAGTAAGTGGGGGGTCTTCCCATTTCCCGTTTTTTTCTGAAGAAGCAGTTCATATTTCCTTTGGAAGTTTTCGTTCTCCCTGTAAAATATAGTTTGTTTTTAAGCTGGAAGCTTTAGTTGTTTTGGCTGAAGTTGTTACCTCTGGGGTTTTAACAGTTTAATTTTACTGTTTTGAAAAAACGTTAGAGAGAAACTTACCTAAATGGGAGCTTTTATCACAAAAGGCCATTAGAAGTTATGGAAAACTTTTGCCTGAGTAAAAATTGCTCTTAAATAACACTATAGTCCTGCTCAGATTTAACTTCTCCCTGTTTATTTTATTTCGTTTCTGCACCATGGTCTCTAGCAGGAAATTGGAGGCAATCCCAACCTCAGGTTTATTAACACGCCTTTCTTGAACATGCTACTAGAGATTTATGATTGTCAGCTTTGACTTAGGAAACGTTTCAATGACAAACCATTCAAATGGAAGAGTCTTCCAAAATCTCTGTCCAGGATCAGCAGCTTGTAAATTTGCCTGTCACAACTGATTCTGTTTGTACTGTTCAAGTTTTTTTCTGATATTCAAGTTTGTACTGAAAATGGGAAGTATATCTAAGCAGTTATTGAGAAATATTATTTTAAAATACTGGAAAAGGAGTAAAGCAGGTTCATGGGGGCATTTCTGATTTTTTAATTTAAATAAAACAAGCCAATTTGGATGTTTACAGAAGATAAAAAATTTACACAAAAGATTCTCACCACAGATCACCTCATAGTGATTTCCCGTTTCCAACCCCCTTTCTTTTCCTGCTGGCCCTCTGTCCTGCACTGCAGATGAGTGATCAGTTTTCACCCTCTATTTTCCTCATTTGCCTCTTAAAAAATGGAAATGGGAAGGGAAAATCAGAAAAAAAAAATTAAAATAACATTTGAGAGAATATTTGGACCAGTTTCTTTTTCTTGGTATTATTCTTGCTGAAAATATTCAAAGCTTGGGTTTTATCATTATTTTTTCTCTTTCCAAATTAATCTTTAGCCTGCCTGACTTGTCATACATGTAAGGAAAGAACTAAGGTCATGATTGGTCCAAAAAACAAAAACGTTTTTCAAATTTTTAAAAATCTCCATAGAATATTCATTTACAAAGCCAAACATCACCCTCCTCACAAATAAGGAGTGCTTTGCATCTCTTCCCTCTGCTACATTTCTATGATTTTTTTTTTTTAATTAATTGCATTTATTTTTCTGTTTGCTTGTCTAAGGATTGTCCTTTTTTGGGCTCTGGCAGGGGCAGAGTGGATGTCAAACACACAAACTCCAGCTCACAGCCATCCTGCTGACCACAGCCAGGATCCCGTGGATGAGGAGAAACCTGGTCTTCAGGAGCCCTGCAAATATTTCCCTGAGCAGCTCAACTCACCCGCTCCAAGCCAGAGGAACTGTTGGATTTGTCTTGTTTTATTCTGCTAGAAGAAATAGTGTAAGAGGAGGGGCAGGGGAGGATGCAGGAATGGGTGTTTGCACCCCAGGATGCTGCAGAAGGGGCTGGAGAGCTCCTGGGATGGCCGTGGAACACCGGCCCTCGAGTGCTGCCGGTGCTCTAATCCAGGGGTATTTGAAATTTCAATTATTTATGTGTTCATGCTGTGGGTTAATGCTGACTGACACTAAAACACTGCCTAGATTTAGCTTCATAAAATTTTTATCCCCACTATGAACTGCAAGTCTTTCTCCAATTTCATTTAAAGGAAACAGAGTATCGAAAAGCCTACTGAGGAATTCATGAGCAACTAGCTACAACCTCACTTTTCCTCCTAGCCAAATCCTGGGACTTCATTACCGTGGCAACATATCATAATTTTAATTCCCTTCCTGATTGCCACTGCAGAGAAACCAATACATCTGCTTGCTTTCCTTGCAGCCTGCCATGCACTTTGTAGTGGGTGTAAAGGTTCACAGCATTTGCTTCCCAGGGCTCATGATCCAGAAAAGGATGCTGTGTCCTCTTTTGGGTTAAACACTCAGAAAATATTGATAAAATTCAGCAAACCTGACTCAGGCAATTCAGGCAATACCTGTGGTGTTCTGACCTCTGGGCATCTCAGACAGTCAGGCAGAGCCCAGGGCGGTGGGGGCCCCTGGAAAGAACAAGCTTCCTATGCATCGTGGGGTTTTCAGTATTATACAAGAAGGAAGAGCAGCTTACGCCACGGAGAGAACTGGAAAAGGGATGAGAGGTCTGTATGAGGACACAGGGCCTCCAGCAACCATCAGTCCCTGGTTTGAGGTTTCACTTATTTTTGAAATGATCACACTCTGAAGCATTTATAGGATTATAATCTCTCTGCTGGAATCTGAAACAAGGCCTGAAACAGCAACAGACTGATGATAATCTTAATTATTTATCTGGTTCACATAAAATCACTTGTTTGAGGCTGAAAACCTCATTCAGACTCAGAGCCCAGCTGGGAGCCCTGGCAGGGGGTCACAGATATTTGGTGCTGCCCCACGCACAGAACACCAGTCAGTGAGCCCTGGAAGGAACCAGACAAGATGAGCCAGGGGTGGAGACAGTTGCTCCGTTGCTTAAGCGTGATCCATTAATGCTCCATGAACCAACAGAGGTGATTTGCTGCAGCACCTCATCCCCTTCTTAATCCCACTTCTCCTGGGCTGGGCTCCAGGGTTCCCCTCTCGGTGCACCCCAGCAGGGATGGGCTCAGTGGGTGTCTCTGCAATAGGCATTCCTGTGGGAATTAGACCTCTCATTGGCAGGAAATTCTGAGGTTTATTCCCCCCAAAAGCCCCACAGCAGCGGCTCCGTGCACCAGGAATTCGCACGTGATGGAGCAGCCGGAGGCACAGGCACCCCGTGGGTAAGCTTTTCCTAGTGCTCATCACACAGAGGTAAAGGTAGAAAGGATCTTCTGGAGTTTGGACCTGCCCTCTAAACTCACTTGAACTGCATTATCCATGTATATTTATCATGTGTGTGCATATATCTAATATTTATTATATAGATGTATTTAGAATGCCCAATTTTGTTGCAGACATCTGGAGAGTCACAACTCATTTAAGCACAGAAAAGACATGGGAGATTCACCTTTCTTTAAGGGCAGGAATGAAGAAAAGAGCAGATTGAAATAGTGGAATATATTTAGTATCAAGCTGGCCTTTTCCATTACCTCTAAAAGTCCAGCCTTTCTTCTTGCTGAAGGGTTAAAATTTCTGAACAGAAACCACAGTGTTTTCCGTCTTTTTTCTGAGCTTTTTTATTTAGTTACTCCTTCATTATTGTTTTTCTTCATCTAAAAAGTAATCTAAGTAATTATAATCATAAAATGGATGTGAGCAAAATGGGTACTGTGGGGTTTATAAAACACAAATTTCCCTTTTCTGGGAAATCTGGTCTCTCCTGCACTTAAGCCTTTCAAACTCTGCCCAGACTCCTAAGGTGGCACGAACCCCAGCAGGCCTGTAAGGGCTGAAGAGGAAATCACTGCAATATCCAGCTCTCCTCGGCAGATGCGGGATTGCTAACGCTGAGCACAGCCGGGGGCTGCTGCCCCCACTGCAGTGGGGAAGGGTCCTCACTGAGCATAAAGTAATAAATGTCTAATAAATGAGTTTGGTAACGCTGGACATGCACAGAAACATCTTTGGTGGGGGAGAACCATGCAGCTGAGCCAGACTTGCTCAAACCTCACCAATTATCATCAGGTCGAGGAACCCAACCATACATACACTCAGCAGGAATCAGCTCCTCAGCCAGCAAAGGACCACATTTGGTTTAGGCTTTTTAAATTTTTTTAACTGTTTTCTGAAAATAACCCAAGAAAAACCTTCCTTGATGTTCACTAAGCTGTTATTGGCAAAATATCACTGATGTGAAAACAAGGAATCTT
This sequence comes from Dryoscopus gambensis, assembly GCA_013389985.1. Classification (NCBI taxonomy): domain Eukaryota; kingdom Metazoa; phylum Chordata; class Aves; order Passeriformes; family Malaconotidae; genus Dryoscopus; species Dryoscopus gambensis. Next base: position 57,251 of record WEIT01015159.1, on the reverse strand, counting down.
TCTTAAAGGCTGAATGTATCCAAACAGCTCCAGCGTTTTCTTTTTTGCTATTCCTTTATTTATTTTTAAACTGATAACTACACTCTGCAGTTTAATTTATGCAGAAAGGGGGAATTCCACTCTGATTTCGGAATGGAAAACACCAGCTCTTAGCCTGAGAGATCATGTAACCTCCATTAAAAACTGACTTTTATGTCCAAATTACTAGAAAACCCTCAGAGTGTGTCAGGTCTGAAGGCTGTGTCTCCACAGAGGAAGCTCCAGAGAAGCTTCTCACCCTCCTGTGCAGTGACAGGTAAGAAGTTCAAGCCTGGCTTTATGTCAAAATATGACATTACTTCTCCCACAGTGCGTTTCTCACCTCAGCACTGTGGTACAGACTTCATGGGAGATGGTGTTCATGGCGGCGTTGGTAAATTAGGCATCCCAGGTCCTGCAGTGTCTGAAATGAGCTGCAGTACTTCCCAAATAATTCACTTCATGGTTATTCAGGGGTATGGACCTAAATGTTCCCTACAGATCCTTCCAGAGCTGTTATTCTGCCCAGAGAACTAATGAGGATTTTTTTGAGAAGACTTTGCTTCATAGCTGCTTCCTGTTCACCAGAGGGTTGGAGCAGCTGTGCTGTGAGGAAAGGCTGAGAGAATCGGGGTTGCTCAGCTTGGAGAAGAGAAGGCTTCGGGGCGACCTCATTGTGGCCATCCAGCGCCCGAAGGGAACCAGTAGGGAGGATGGAGAGAGCCTGTTTACAAGGACCTGGAGTGCCAGGACAAGGGGGAATGGCTTCACACTGACAGAGAGCAGGTTTAGATAGGATACTGGGAGGAAATTTTTCTCCGTGAGGATGGTGAGGCCCCGGCACAGGGTGCCCAGAGAAGCTGTGGCTGCCCCATCCCTGGAAGTGCTCAAGGCCAGCTTGGATGGGTCTTGGAGCATCCTGGTCTAGTGGGAGGTGTCCCTGCCCATGGCAAGGGGTGGAACTGGATGAGCTTTAAGGTACCTTTCAAACAAACCATTCTGGGAATCTGTGATTCTCTGATCCTCATTAATGCTCAGGACATGAAGGTACAACCCTGAGCTGTCACACGGTCTCCCTACAGTCAGAGCAGAGAAACAGCCAGTGCCAGGGGATGGTACAGTTCACGCTAAAGTAGGTGCCCAAGGTGCAGAAATTTTCCTCCTCCTAATATACAGAAAGCAATGATTTAGAATGTACATTTACACAAAACTTCCACCTGCAGCAGCAGGTGAGACAAGTCCCACCTGGACCTCATTCTATGCAAGTTCACCTGCTGGGAAAACCCTGCAGCTTCTCCAGCGTGAGTTTCCTCTGTCCTGGCTCTGGGGGTGAGGATCAGCACAGCTGGATGCAGCACAACCAACCTCATCCCAGGTGACAGCAGGACCCTCTCAGGAAAGCTGGAGCTCTGTGCAGTACATGAGATGAAGAACACAAGACACGGAGAAGTGCTTGAGCTGACGACAGCATGCCCGACCTCCACTGAGGGTTGACTGATCTTGGCTAAAGGCATCAATGATCTGATTTTCTCCTCAGGTTTTCTTCCCAAATCCATCGCCGAGTGCAGAACATAGAGTCATTTAGACCTTGGTGAGACTCTGGGAAGGCAGAGGTGCTACCAGCAGCCCTGTGGAACAACGTGCATTTTTACACTAAGTACAATTTTTTTGATGTGCTGATTTTTTGGCAACATGCTAAGCAGCAAAGTCCGTCAGACCTTTCATTTCTCTAACCAGCTTTAAGGGATTTGTAATATTATACTCAGTTATTGGAGAGCAGAAGGAAATTGTTTGTCTGATTACAAATCTGTTATTTATTGTGCATTAAGAGCACAATCACCTAATGCAGGATATTTTATCCCAGTTTTAGGGAGGTGGGAGTGGAAATCAACAGTCCTGTCCTACCGAATGACATAAACCCACTCTGATCTCAGAAGTCACCTCCTGAATACTAAGGAGTTGGAACATAAAGGCTTTTAAAGAATATAGTTTCCAATTAGGTCATTGGTTTCAAACAGAGGGTGTACTAAATTAGTAACATTTGGTGGCAAATTTCTTTGAAGTTCTCATTAATCTTGGTCTTGGATTTGAACTTTTCTTGGCAATGTTCCTTATAGAATTTGGATCCCAGTTATGTCAAAACAACTGATTAGCCCCACAGTTTGAAGGCAGGGGGGATTAGGTAGGGCGGGTGTTAGATTTCATGAAAGGCCTATTTACCTACTCGTTTAGCATGACCAAATGGGAGGGCAGCCAGCAGGGGATACGTGTTGGAAAGATTCCAGCGCTCCTGTCTAATTAGGGATCTCCACAGCAAAGAGCAGCAATGGATTTGTGAGAGGAGCCACTGTTCATAAGCAGCTGCCCACTGGGTGCGGGCAAGGGCTGAGGGCTTCCCTTGACCTGTGGTGGCTCTTCTGCATAATCAGACTGCCCACTTCCTCAGCTCTTGGGAAATTAGCGGGAAGGAAGAAATATTTACAGGGAACATCTTTAGGTGGTGTCCTTTCTGTTTCGTGAATGGGCTAAAGCAACCTTCTCCCCAAAATCAATTGAAGTCTTTCCATCTGTTTCAACACATTCAACACCAGGCTTCTGAATAGCTCAGAACCACAAAAACCAAGAACTCTTAAGAAACTCAATGGGAAATTCTCATGTAGCCTCTATCTAAGGAGCAATAAGTTTACTTAATTACTTAATGAACCATAACCCAGAGGAGAAAGCACACGGTGAGTCATGGCAGTGGTGAAGCTTGAGAAGTTCTCAATAGGACATGCTACAGTGAATCAAACCTGGGGCACACTCGTGTCCACCATGCACAACTCCTTCCTGAGGCTCCAATTAGTCAAAGAACAAAGACAGACCCTGGGAAGCCTTTCCTGGAAATCACAACCCAGCAGCAGGGATCTGATATGGACAAGGCTCAAAAGTTGCATGAGAAAAAAGTGCTCTGTCTTACTGAAGCATGAAACGAGCGAGAGACAGGCTACTGTCATCCCTGGGGACATCTGATCCCAAGCCAAGGCAGAGGTCCAGCCCTGGAGGGTGCAAGGCCAGCGTTACTTACAGGTCATCTGGATGCACCCGTGCTTGGCACAGCTTCCAGCCTCTTGTCACCTGCTGCAGCTACTGCTCACTTCGGGGGCACCAGGATGGGCAGCAGCAACATTTCTGGGTGGTAAAGCTGCATGGGGCACGAGCCAGCCTTCCCAGGGCTTGGGGACTCCCTGGGAGCAGTGCTGCTCCTGCGTGTGCTGGGAAACCGCCCTGGAGAGGAAGGAGCTCATGAGGAAACTGCAACTGGTGCAGCAGTGGCAGCGCTTGGTGGGAAGGAATGAAGACACCAGTATAGTGCTCAGTCACAATAACGTGGTATAAAAACGTTAAATTCATCTTTTCCTTGACAGGAAAGAAAAACAAACCCTCGGGATTCTGCTTTAATTTGAGGAAATTATTGGTTCAGGTCTTATTTTATGTAAAACTCTTGCTTCCATCTCTAGACAACCAATCTTAAACATTTCGGCAGTGATCAGTGATCAGAAAATCTTCTCTTACAACAAAATGCAGTGAATATCTGGCCACAGCTTTTGTTCCCACCATCCCTGACACCCTGACAAACACATCCAACTTTCAGCACGGATACAGCCTCACTGGCTTTAGCAGGAACTCGTAACATCAATAATGTCTGTACATATGCAGAGGTGTTTGCAGGATCGTGGCCACAATATTAGTATAGAACTAACTTTAATAAGCCTAATTAGGGTCATTCTGCAATAGTGTGAAAAGTAGCACTGATACTTATTGGCTGGGGAGGGAGAAATCACAAGTACTTTCCCACAAGTTGGTGACCTCAGGGTAGGACTTTAGAAATCTCTCCTATAAAACTGGAGCCACAGAAAACCAAGTTGGCTGCATTTAGAGGAGACATGGAAATACTTTTTTTTTTCAGTGGAACATTTTGGCTCGAACCATTTCTTCCACACTTTGGAGCTCAGTAATGTCCCTCACTTAATAATGTCAAATCCCTCACTTAATAATGTCAAAGCATGGAAAAAAATAACCAAGAGGAGGAGAAAAAGTGTGTAAGAGCCATTTTTGAAGGATTCTAGAGAAGGGAAGATTTTTAGGGTGTTTAATAAAAGTTGCACAGGTAGAAAGAGAAGTGACCTGTGGCATTTGTTGTTTTGTCTTCTTCAGAAATATAAGCTGCAGCTGAAGGACAGGTGGCACAAATCCAGTTCATTCAACTTCTGGCTTTGGGACCTTGTTTTGCCACAATTAATGAAGTTTTTCTCAACAGAGAAGAGCCATTTCCTCTATTTTTCCTCATCTGTCTGGCACAGTGGACCTGCCACACAACAGCAGAAAAGTTTGAGTTTGAAGGGACCTGCAAGAGCACTGTGTTCCAACTCCCTGCCATGGGTGGGGACACCTCCCACTAAACCAGGTTGCCCAATGTCCCTTCCAGGCTGTCCCCAAAACAAAGCAAGCAACCCAAGCCCACAAGGTGCTGTGGGGTTTCCAGGACTGCCATCCCTGACCCCAGCACATGTCCAAACCTTCAGCGAGTCCAAAGACCATGAGCTGTCCCTGAGCACCCAAGGAGACACCAGCAGCAATTTGAAAGCTGGATGGTATCTTTGTGACCTTTTCTGGGGCGGACCAGAACCTCGCCTGACCCATGGGATGCTGCCAGTTCTTCCATCAGGCTGAGAGAAAAGCAGGCAGCACACACGTGCTCTGCAGGAGAGAGAAGGTGGGAGTTTTCCAGGGTAAAGCATTTCCTCTGGTTCATGTTCAATTGAAAATCATTCCATGGCCGACAACAGCTTCTCATCTGGCTTATCGTGAAACCACTATTTCAGCACAATTTACAGCCTTTTGGGGAAAGGAGAACTCGGTTATTTAGTAACTTCCCTGCTCGCCCTCAGGAAGGTCAGATCCTTTTGTTCCCTGCCAGAACAGTGAGAGCTATAAACTACAGGAGGGAGAGAGTGTTGGGAGCTTGTACTTAGAGCGGTGCACCTGGATAACCCTGCAAGCAGCCCTACAGTGCAGGGAGGTCATGCATGGAGGAGTGGAATATTATGGGACTGATTCGTCAGAACAGGGAACATCCAGCAGTGCTGGAGGGCAGCGCAGGAGCTGAGTGCTACAACACAAAACACGGGGGTTGGATGCACCTTGCCGAGACTGAGATAAAATCTGCAGCTTAAAACCAACAGTTCAGTGGGCACCGGGAGGAGCTGATCCCCATTAATTTCCCCTCGGTAGCCTTTTTTCTGTTAGGATATGGAAAGTAGCACAGGAAGGTTTAGGTTTTTTCCCCCACAGCTGCTGGCACCTCTGGAGCACGGTGTGGGACCAGCTTTCCTCCCAGGCTGTTGTCAGCAGCTGCCTCAGCTTGCAGGGCACTGCAAAGCTTGTATGGGCTCAGAACACTGCAGAAAACCCAGGGCTGAGCCAGGAGTGGAATTAACTTGTCAAGGAGCTTCCCCCTCCAAGAGAATATTTATTAATACGTTTTGAAATAATAATATTTTAAAAGTTAGCAACATTATTTTTATGCTGCCTCCTGTCCAAAGTTTTGTGGATTTTTAATTGTTGTTATTTTCGACACGTCAGGCAGGTTCGTGCGACACAGACACTACAGGGAGGGAGAAGCCAGCTGAACACACCACTAATTGTTACACTGGGTTTTCCCATGCACTTCATTCAATTTCCAACCAGAAGCTTAGGGAATAAAGGTCAAAAAATCCTCCAGGCTCAGAAAATTCACAAGAAAGAGAAGGAAACAGCTTCCATTGTTGCTACACATTTGTTAACATTTCATTTCACAAGAAATCAATACAGCCCAAACATTTCTGCCAAAAACACAAAGGAACAATGGTTCAAGGGCTGCAGAACATGGTGATTTTTTTTATCACTTCACCGAGGTATAAAACAAACACTTTTCCCTCTGCCTCCCTGTTTATTCTGAAAAATATTTGTCCAAGAAGAGCAGAAACTTATCTCCAGGAAGTTTGCAGAGGAAAGATAGTGGATGAACAGAGAATCAAGAAAAGCATTTTGAACAGTGCAGGCGGAGATGTCAAAGCAGCAGTTCTTCCCAGCATCATCTTCACCTCAGTTTGCTTGCTCAGCCTGACAATCAACATCTTATTATGCAGCCCCAGCATTTCTCTGCAATTTAAACAAGGCATCGGTAATGGTGTGTGATCTTCAAGGTCACTTTTGGAGAGCTGTCTTTAGCCCAGTGGTCACCAGCTATTTAGGAATAAAAATGACAATTTCACTAAAGCAAATTACATCCTGGATGTATAATACACTGCAGCAAGTGCACTGGAAATAATCAGTTGGGAGATCCAGCTTGGAATATCGTAGCTTCCATGTGCATGAAGGAGGTTTCTGGGATCCGGAAGCATTCCAGTGTAGCCCTCAGAGAAAAAGTGGCCCCCTTTCATTTATCTCCAGGCACACAGGTTCATAACTATGGCATTCTCTTCCTGTTGTACCTGGGTGCATCAGCCCATTTAGAAGGTACTTCCTTGGAGGTTCTTTACCTTGCAAAAAAAGAATTCGTCTCTGCCACACACAGGGAAATATTACATTCTGCACATTAAAAGATCCTTTAACCTATCCTAAATTTCCATTCTTTCTTTTCCCATGCTCTTATCTGAAGAGAATCGTTTTCTTCCTCCATTCAGTAAATGGCTCCTGACTTCTTTAGCCAGTAATTTTCTGGGGCATCACAGCAATTCCTGTGATGATTAATGATGCCACCAAGGTCAGGCCTTGACATCACAGAACAAACAGGTTCTTTTGGGGAACAGATGGCCTTATTTATTTAGACTTAACCAATGTTGGTAAATGCCATATAGTGTGTATTTATGAAACTGTCAGGAAGGATTTTCTCCCTCATAGTGAGACAGACCAAGGTCTGGGAAAAGGAAAAACATTTGGCAATGCATATTCGAGCCAACTTGAAGGGAATGTTTGGAGGAATTGGTGGTCTTACTGATGGTGAAATGAAGGTGATGTAGATCCATGGGCTCATGGGAACACAGCAGCAAGATGGTGACAAGATAGTGGATGGAAGAGGAACATATTTAAATTTAGCTGCCAGTGATTTCCAGTGGGCAACTTTTGATGCCTTTCCCCATTTCATGAGGACTTCATACAGAATGACTTGAAAAATTATCATATTCTTAATTCCTATCAAAGTTCATATACTATCAGCTCTGCTTTGCAGATAAATCTAACACATCCTGAGCCAGGACTGTGTCCCTGACTTGGCTGGAGGTGGCAGAACCAGCTCTGGAGCAGGGTGTGCGCTTGGGCTGGGCGAGCAGCATTCAGGCTCCCAGGGAGCCCCACACTGCTGCAGAGAAACCCGTTCTCAGTGTCTGAGCAGCATTCAGATTCTTGGGGCTTGCATTTATTAACATGCCAATTTCTTGGTTAAGATGAAGCCGGGAGGAAATATTTCATATAAGCTTGTAAATGGAATTTCTTTTCCCTTAGTAGAATGACAGCTTTTGTATGTTAAGTGCATTCCTTCTGGCTACAGCGCACACACAAGGAAATTTTGAGCCGCATAATGCCACGTGTGCAGGTTGCTAACTTAAACCTCCCCCCCCCACCAAAGTCTAACATCAAGGACACAACCCAAAACCTGAGCTCGCTGTGATTAGCAGTCTTGCACGGCCTTGCACTTCACGCAGCTCCTCTTGGAGTCCAGCAGAATGGAACAGCTGGTCCTACGAGTGTCCGTCATAGGTACACAGACTAGCAAACTTCAGAGTTACAAAAGGGTTCTGTGCACTTTTGGAGATGGTGGTCAGGACCACAGAATCTCCTCGACAGTGTTTCTTTAGGTGTGTCTGTTCGTAGTGAGTGCTGGAAGAATGTAACAGCCGCACAAGACCTCCCTGGCTTCCAGCAGCAGAAAAGCTCCAAGGTTTCCCAGTCATTTCCAAAAAAAGAATCTGTCATTTTTCCAAAAGAGATATCATAACCATTGGAAACATCACAGCTGCTCCGTCCAAAAACCTGTGTTGGAGCATCAACCAGCCTCATGAGAACTTTACCTGTTGCACCCAAAACAAGCCCAGGACTGAAAAGAGGGCTATGAAAGGAAGAAGCTGGACCACAAAGGTGGCTGTGACTGGGACCAGGACACCATCACTGCCTGGCTGCTGGCAGAGTTGTGCCACTGAGAACTCCATGAGCAGCTGCTCACACCCACAGGATGCCCTGGTGCTGTTTTGGGGCCAAGCCTTTCACATCACGATATCACACATCAGAGTGTCACAGCAGGGCCACGTCCGCTTCTGCTGCCACCATTATTCACACTGTTTCGTGTCGCTGAGCTCCTTTTACAGATGAAGCGATATCTGTTTTGTGAGGTGATGGGAACTTGGCTTTGGCCTCAGAGGAGTGAGGGTTGAAGGTGATCCAGAGGCTGTCTGAGCTCAGGTTGCAGGTTGCAGTGCAACCTCACCAGGATTACCTGCCCAGCAAAGCCCTGTACCTTGCTCTGAATGGAGGAGGCAGTCAAAGCACCACTGTACATTAAATTCCATGATACATTCACTGGAAAAATCTTGAAACTTTCTTGAAACTCCAAGCACAGAAAAAAAATTGTGATAACAATGTACGATAAGCCTGCAATCCTTCTCAGGGTGGCTACAAGGCTCAAATTTGGCAGTCTCCGAGTCTGCCGACAAGTTTTGCTCAGAGACACTATGTCAGAGCTTTCAATGCCACCTTTACATCAATTTTGAGATTAGGTCACTTTACTTATCATGATGTGACCTCTCCATAGAGAATGGAGGAGCCACTGCCATGGCACGTGAGCGCTGTCAGAGGCTGAATAGATGGAGAAGAGGCATCCTGGTTCAGGCAGACCTCAGGAGGAGCCACGGAGAGATTGTCTGTCTTGTAAACCATGGTGGGAGCCCAGGCCTGTGTCTGCAAGAGAGAGCTGGATGGTGCTCCAGTGCCCGTCCAGCCCTGCCACTCCCAGGATCATCCTGACCCTGCACCAACCTCACTGTTCATTTCCTTTGCACCACAGCCTCAGCCTCCCTTCTCCTGGAGCAGCTCCAGACCTGCAGGGTTGTTTGTTCCCACATTCAGCAAGCAGGAATGTGATGCTTCCCTCCAAAACATCTCATTTTCACCTAAAATTTCTCCAGAGCTACCAAGAGATGTGTGGATAAGCTGTGCTCCTCATCATGGTGGGACCACCATGTCCTCTTAGGTGGGCAGAAGAGCATGGGAACACCTCAGGGACACCTGGAGAAGTACAGCGGACACCAGTGGTGACAACCATTGTGACCAAGAGACACTCGTGGGATGTGCTGTGATGACCACAAACCTTACTCTGCCAGGACAAAAGCCACTGGAATCTACTGTCTCATGTTTCCTACTGATAGGCCTTGGAGCTTGAGAGTCACCTGAGCAGTGGGAAACGCATGGTTCAGGCATGAACAGTGATCTAGACTATCATAAAATGTCCCTAAGTCTTCATGTGTTGCCCAATTTTATGGTGTCAACTATCCCAGCACTTTGAAAGATTCCAACACCCCAAGGCTGGGAACTGGACCAATTTGCCGAGAGCTCACAGCCATGAGATTAAAACCTGAAACATTAAGACTGTTCTGGGGTTTGAGTTTTCCCCCACTTCCTCTCTCACTGGAATCAGGAAGTGCAAAGAAGCAACTGTGAAAATAAAACTTAGTTTCTTTTCAGAAAGTTGCTTGAACTTTCGGAACCTTATGTTCGTCCCCATTGAGGGCAAAGATCCAAGACAGTTATTCCTGTACTTAAACCAGGTTCAATCATCCTTAGTAATTAAGGGCACTAGATCAAAAATTAAATTTATTGTACCAGTAGCACAACCACAATGGATCTTCATAAAATTTAACCACACAGAGAGGTGGGTTGCCTGAGATCTGCCATTCAAGCAGGCTTTATTGCATTTAAATATAGAATCATAAAAAATAAATTAAGAATGGGGATGACCCTTTGTCTACCTAGAGGCCCAGGAAAGATGTTTGCCTCTGATACAGTTTGAAAATTAGCATTTTATAGGGCCTGGAATGCTGCCTGACACACAAAATACTTTAAAATTCTGTAAATAATGTAAGTAAATTAACAAGAGATAGTGACTGCAATGAATAAAACATAAGTTAAGTACCTTTCCATTTCCTCTGAAGCCTAGAGGAAAAAGTGACTAGATTCAGCTCTTTGGGGGAAAAAAATTGCAAGTATTTGTAATGTTTGGTAGGAGAACACACAGATAATTCAGAGCAACACTGAAAAGTCAGTCCGAAGCATCTTCTATTTAACTATGGAAAAGCCAGGAGTCTGTGGCAAAGACAGGTCCCTTAGGCTGAGTTTTAGCCTTGTCGGGGCAGTCCAACCCCCATCAAGTCCTTGGGAAAATCATCAGGGATGAGTCTTTCCCCTTTCTTGCTTCCTCTGCTCGCCCTTCCCTCAGCAGGTTCCTCAGAGAGGGCAGGTCATGGGCACAGCTCAGGGGCTTCTTCCTTCCAGCATGGGCTGCAGAGCCCTGCCAAACACTGCCCTGCTCTTTGCCAAATCAGAGCTCAGAGAGCCAAGGAAGAACAAGGAAGTCCAAGTCTAGAGCTGTGAACTGCGAACGGAGTATGAAGAGCATGACCATCACCAACCTCAATCCATTCCCACATTAGCACAGGGCTTTCCTTGCTTCCTTCAGCCCGCCTGGAAGCCTAGGCACAGTCAAGGTGTCCTAGCATAGTTTTGTCAACAAAGTAGCATGTGGCTGTCAGGTAGATTTGTCTGGGGACAGAAGTGAGCTTGGACCTCCTTTAAATCAACCAGCATTGCCCAGTTCCTTGCACACCCTTTAAAATAGAGAAAAGCGCCATGAGGATTGATAGGACTCTGGACAAGAAAATAAGTTGCCCATCCATGGAAAAAGCACATGTCCCAGAGGGGAGCTCTGAGGTCAAAGGCATACAGCTGGTGAGGCATTTAGTTGACAAAACCTCTATTTTTCTATTTACAGTTTGGATGTGGCCTTGAAGCCCGAAGCTGACATCCCTGGCTAGGGCAGAGTGGGAATCTTGCAGCAGCATGCCTGCTCGGAGGCAAGAGCCTTATCAGATGGGCTGGAAATATGACAGCAAGAGCCTCTCCCAGGATGTTTTGGCTTGTGATCCAGGATGAACACCTGGAAGCCAAGAGGAGCCTGGAATAGATTAAGTGAGTTGGCCAGACTTTCTCATCTTGTTAACATGCTGCAGGCTTCATTTGTGCTTTGGGCAGAGATTCAGAGTGATTCTTTGTTTGATTCAAACCAGATAGCCCATCACAAATCCCAGACTCCTGCTCGTATCAGCATCACCAGACACTGTCCCTGCAGAAAACACTCTTTGTGACAAGAGCATCTGACAAAGTCAAACAGCACACACAGATTGGGGTTTGGTTGAAGACAAAACCTAGCACAATATTCCACTTTGTCTCTCCTTTTCCACCTTTTATCCCCTTTTCTCACTCCTCTACATTTAGTTTCACTGCCCCAGATCACAGGAAGAGTCAAACCACGGAAGCTTCCAAACCCTGCATCAGGAAATTCAGCTGGCAGCTCTGCAAGGACGAATACCACCAGTATCTCCTTGGAGAGCCTGACCAAGGGCCACAACACGTCCCATGGCCAGGATGTGGCTGGGACTTCGTGTCCCACCACCCCAGACAGCAGATTCTGTTGCTTTTCCTCCTGAACAGCAACATTTTTCTCTCAAGTGCATGGAATTGACTGCAAGGTCTCCTAGAAGTCGTGCTTCTGCAGCCATCTCGTGCCTTCAGGAGACGTGAGGCCAGAACAAGCTGGCCCAGATGACACCAGTGAGGACACACACGCACCCACTGCCACAGCACTGTCCTCAGACCCACATCCCTGTTTCACCCAGCACTCACTAAGACTTTCTCTCAGGGAATACAATGTCCCATAAGATAGAAATTAACTTAAATTTAGCTGAGCAGCAATATTCAACCAAGAGAAGCATAGCGTGGTGGGGACCCAAGACAGCAACACCACAGGCATGAAAAAAGGTCTCCCTCTATGCTGCACCTAAACCAAGTGGTTCCTGGCCAGACAAGTCCCAGTATGACTGTTTGCAGTTACCGGTAGCAAATAAAAGACAAATACTTCAAGAGAAAGGCAGTTCTTGCCCCTTCTCCTGACACAGACCCAATACCTCATCAATCATTTCCACATGGTTCATGCTGATGCTCCATGCAGGCATGAGACTGCTGACATCAGTTACCAAACCAAGAAAGTGGAAGGATTTTATCACATTCTGTTACTGCCAGATCTGCCTGTGTAAGGCCTTCCAGTGAAGATATAAATCAGCAGTCAAATGGTACAAAGTGGGGTGTATGGCCCTGCTGCTAGGGGAGAGCTTGGCTCACAGGTGAAGGAAATAGCCCTGACCTGCTTCCAGGGAAGCCCCCTTGAGTCTCTGCACAGCCAGCTTGAACCAGGAAAAAATTGGGTTCTACCCCAAATGTTGTCATTTATCCATTTTATGATCTTGGGCAAGGTATAGCCCCATATTTGCCTCAGTTTATCTAATTCAAAGTGAAAGTAAACCCAGCCAACTCCTGAGAACTGCTTTAATATTCATGGGGAAAAGAAAAGAAAAGAAAAACCCAACAACATTCAACCCTCCCCCAAACGAAAAACAAAACTAACCCAAAAAAGGCAAGCAAAGGTTTTACAGAGTCATCAGTATGAGAAACCAACAACTCTTTTTTCCCTTTACAACAGCAGAAATCTATGAAGACGTTCACAGGCTCTTGCAGCTGGTAATGGGAACATACAAGAAGTGTAGGTTTAATGATTTTGGTCAAAGTTGTCCCTGCCTAGGGGTTTTCACTCAGAGGACACAAGGATTTAAAGCTCATTGTTTTACAAGCAGACAGAATGGATTTGTTGTTGTTAAAATCATTTTCCATCAAGAACTGCCCAAATAATTCCCCCTCTCTATCCCCCATCCCTGCTCCCCAGCCCTCGTACACCAGCACTATCAGTTCAGTTTTAGCTTTGCTGAAATGCCATTGAAAGCCAACAGGAAAACTCTGTCTTTCAGAATTCTGTCTGTCAACGTTTTTGGAAAGCCAATTTTCTTGTTTTCTTTTGGATCAAGACAGCAGCTCACAGTTCACTGAACCAGGAAACCTGGGGCTGCTCCTGAGCTCTCAGTTTCATTTCAGCATCTCAGTTTTTGGGAGAGGATTTGTACCCGGGGAAGCTCCTGCCATGCTCATGGTGCTTTTCTGGAAGAGACAGAGAGCCCCAGTGAGCCTCAGACACAGAATCCCAGAATGGTTTGGGTTGGAAGGGACCTTAACGACCACCTCATTCCAACCCCCTGCCGTGGGCAGGGACACCTCCCACTAGACCAGGTTGCTCAAATTATGTCTGAGTTGCTGGGCCACTGCTTTGAAGGAAACTGCCATTAAATCCAAACCAAACCTGGCTGTTTCAGGCTCAGGGACACTTGGACCCTGGCTGGGCAGCCCAGGGTCAGCTGCTGACAGGCACATTGCTGCTCCAAAGGAGGAAGAGCTCAAGGGGGCTGCTCAGCAAAGTCTTCCATAATTTGCTATCCTTGCAGCACAATCAGCCCAGTTTACACCTGGAGCTGCTCCTGGAGGAGATCTCGACTTCAGACACATCTGAGAAGTGCCTGATGCTGCAGAGGGGGCTGCAGGAGCTGTACTGCAAGCCCCAAGTACAAGATGGTGCATAGGACAGAATTAATCAGTCTGCTCTGAAGAAGAAATTCTCCTTGCTAGGGAAGGAAACAGCTTTGCCTGATGAAAAATTAAAGAACCCCTGGCCTGGTGGTTTCCTCCTGGGGTGAGTTAAAGCAGCAGCCTGGAGAGAGAGGCAAACCCTTCCCCTTCCATATTAACTGCAGATACGCTGCCCATCTCAGAGCATTTCTTAACAAATTGCCCTCCTTTCTTCCCTAAAATCCAGGGAGATGTTCATCCCTTCCCCTCTCCAGAAGAGAAATAACTAAAAGAGAAAGAATTCTCACTTTTCAGTTAATATTTTGCTGAGACTGAATTGTCAGAGCTGAACTACCCCAGACTGAGCCAACCCAGCATCTCCCTCATGCGGCAGGAACATTTGCCACTCTGAATTTGGAGGGAAGAGGTTACTGTGGGCATTTCCTGCTGCCTGACCAAGGTTACTGTGTTGTTACTGAGAAGAGAAGCAGCTCCTCTGGGATCTCACCCCTTCCCCAAGTCCAAGGGGATGGGAGCCCTGCCCTCCTCACAACTCGGTTCTCCCAGGAGTAAAACAGGGGTGATGGGGACATGGCCCAGCCGGGGCACTCCTGGCGGGCAGCCCCCGAGCAGAGCAGTGGCTGTGCTCTCCCAGGCCTCTGTCCCTTCCCAGCGGGAGACCCGGCTGTTCTCTCTGCCATCCCAGGACATGGAGAGAACTTGGCACGACTGTCCCTGCTCCATCAACCACCACTGAGCCCCTGAGTGAACCCAGTGGGGTTCCAGCAAATGGGGCAGCAGCGGCGCGCAAAGAACACGGGGGGCTTTACTCAAGCACCTGCACCTCTGCTCCCAAACAAAACCAAAGGCACGAGTTTTCCATTTCCTTCTTTTATTACCCATCTTAAAAAAATAAAACACCGCACTGGTCAGCCACAGGATTCCTGTTTTTACAGAGCCCATCCTGCCCTGCTATTGCTCCACAAGGACATTATTAATGCCATTTACAGGTCAGGAAAAAAGCAAATCCCAGCCGCTCCGTAGGCAAGGGCTGTGGAGCAGTCATTCCAAAGGTGATCCCAGCAAAACCTGATTCTGCCGGGCCACATGCTGGCAAGGCCAAGACAGCAATCACTCTGCATCCTGGCTGTAAAATCAAATTAAATAAAAGATCCCGTTTCACCAAGGGCCTAATACTAATTTGTGTAACATTTCCATTATACAGTGCTGCCTACAGAAAACATGCACTAAAGCACTTTGATGATTTAACAGGGAACGTTCCAATAGGAAACATTATTAGATTTTCCTATTAAGCTTCTCAGGGCACGCGCTTGCTTAATAGACGTTAATTACATTAGCAAGGCTGCAAATTCAGTCCTTGTGGAATCCAAGTGACTTTTAAAAAATTGACTGAGTCCTGGAATTTCTGCAGGGACAAAAGGCAAAACAAAAAACTCAACACAGACAGAAAATTGGAACAAAGCCACCATGTCACCACTTTCTCAGCAGTGGCTTTAAAACACTTTAATGTACTGGTGTGCTTTGCTTTTACATTTCTACCATTAATACTTAAAAGGGGAAAAAAAAGGGCTCTAGAAATCATGACCCGATTGTAATCAAGGCCTCAGAAGTAGAAGCTAATTCAAAGCAAAACAGGCCACCCTCTCCCTGCCATCGTGCCCTCATTTCCAATAGCAAAGCTGGACTAAGAAGAACTTAAGATATTACTCAGCTCAAGTGATGTGTCAGGAAGGCAGCTCTAGCTACAGATAATCCACTGAAATCAGCACTAAACCCCCCAAAGCACAACGGGACCTTGGACCATTTCCAACCTGCCACTGGGTGCTGGGACAGCGCAAGGGACCGAGCTTGGCTTGACAAGACAAAATTATTTCTTCACAAAACCAGTGTTCCACCAAAGAGAGGGAATGAGTGTAATTATGCCAGGTGTTTTATCCAAAAATAAGGACCATGCAGGAAGCACAGAGCCTCAGTCAGTGCCAGCAAGTCAAGGGGCTGGAAAGAAGAGATAAGCAGATAGGAAAACAGAGGTTTCTGGGCTAAGACCAGTCAGTTCTGCCTTTCTGGCAAGTTTTCTCAGTAGCCTTTTGCAATGGGAAAGAAACTGTAGATTTGAGGAGCTGATGGCACGAAGGATGGCAAAAAGGAAAAGCTTTTTGAGTGTGGCTCCGCAGCAACGGGCTCTGCTCAGCCCAGGACAGCCGAGCCAGCGCAGGCAGTGGGCACCGTGGGGGACAGGGGAGACACATTCCAGCCTGAGGGACACATTCTGTCTGGGACAGAAGATTTGTTGCGTCCCCCAGCTGAAATCCAGATGCTGTTTTTCACGTGGCAAGGGGCCTGCTCTGCTCACAAGGTGCACAAAAAAGGGACGTTTGACTGACAGCTGTGGGCCTCCTCCAGTGGGCAGTTCCACAGTTCTAACAGCACTGGAGGCACAGCTTAGTCTACTTCTAGGGGGAAGGGGGTAAAACTGAAAAAAAAAATACTTTTCCACCTCAAGAAATGTCTTTGCATCTATTCATATCTATGTTCTAGATAGGAGAATTTAGTTCTCAGAACCAAAGCCTCTCCTGCTACAGAGATAAGTGGAATCAGAGCCACATCTGGTCATCTCAGGGACTGCTCTCCTCTCACTCTGCCAGAGCCCCACTGACATCAGTCAGCACCATCTGAAACTGCTTTATCACTGTGAAAACATGCCTTTTCTTTCTTTTTTATTAAAACTCTTCTGAAATCTTGTACATCTTTGGTTCCTTCCTGCGAATAGCAGCAATCAATATTTGTTTGGGTGTTTATGCTCTTTGCTTGCCAAGAAGAAAGTCTCGTGCCTTTCTGCCATTCAGCATCACATGAAAACATGGCTATATCACAATATTCAGGAAAAATCTCTAGCCAGAAGCTTTTCCTAATCCATGGGCAGCACACTCCTGCACACCGATTTGCCAGCGAGTCCAACATTTCAAGATGATCACCCTAGGGAGGCTGATGACCTGCCTGACACTCCCTCTGCTCTCAGGAAGGACAGGTGCTGGTGAAGAAGCCTACAGGTACCAGCACACAGCTCCCACAGCACTGCATCCACATGCTGATCCTCATGCAAGAGCTGAACTCGGCTGACCTCGCTTGGCTGACGAGATCACAGCCCAGGAAAGGATGGCTGCAGGCCAGTGAGAAAGCAGATGTCTGCCATAGACATCACTCATTGATACTTCATTCCCATTTATTATTTATTTAATACACACTGTGTGTCGATTGGGGTTCTGTTCTTGTGAACTCTGTACTAAGATTTTAATAAGAAAGGTCTAAGAATAAGTGGAGACGCAAACCCTCTGCAATTCATTGAAGAGGAAGATTGTCTCAGTGATGCTTTTTATTTTCCCTCTACTGTTTTGTGCTGTGTTTGTTCAGGCTGGAAAGAGGAGGCTGAGGGGAGACCTCAGAGAAGCCACGACTCCCTCCCAAGGGACAGCAGAGGGACAGCTCTGATCCCTGCTCTCCGTGATCGGGGGCAGGACCTCAGAGAATGGCAGGGGCTGTGTCAGGGAAGGTTTAGGTTGGATATTAGAAAAAGGTTCTCCCCTCAGAGGGTGGTCTCTCTCAGAGGCACTGCCCAGGCTCCCCAGGGAATGGGCACGGCCCCGAGGCTGCCGGAGCTCCAGGAGCATTTGGACACTGCTCCCAGGGATGCCCAGGGTGGGGTTGTTGGGATTTCTGTGCAGGGCCAGGGATTGGACCTGATGATCCTTGTGGGTCCCTTCCAGCTCAGGACATTCTGTGATTCTGTGATGGAGAATTTTTTATCCTCCGGTAGGAAACACTTCAAAAGCTTATTGGACAAGCAGCTCAGGGTCTTCCCCAGCCCAATGACACCCTCCTCCCCAAGGCAGAGTTCTGTTCCAGCCCAGTCTCCATGACCAAGAGAAGTTTACAAACTGATGAGCTGCTTCCAGTTTTCCAGGCACTCTACAGGGCTACTCCAAGCAGAGACAGCCACAAGACACTTCGGATGTTTTGCAGCAGAAACCCCCTGTTTCTAACCCAGCCTTGCCACCTTTATGCTGAAGATTTCACAAACAAGATTTCTTCAATTACAACTGAGGAACATAGGATAAAAAATAAAATAGATGATAAAAAAAATTGCACCCTTTATCAGCACAAAACCAGCTCAGTGAAGAGACTGACCAGTGGATATCAATACAACTGGGGGCAGAAAGGGAAGGGAAAAAACCCTCAGTTCGTGGGAGCAGGGGAGATTTCTGCCAATGCTGGGAGCCACTCCCTGGGGAAAAGCAGGCTAGAGATTAAATGAGAGGGAGAGGGAGATGTTGCATTGGCTGTGCTCTTCTGCTGAGCAGAGAACAGGCTGCTCATGGACAGGCATCAGAGCAGCTCAGGTTCCTGCTGGTTTGCTGCAGAGAAAACATCCTCTGCCCAGTTTATCAGATCTGTCCTAGGAGTAGAGATCAGTCCTGTGGCTTTTTTGGTCCTGACTCACCCCAGCCCCACGAGGGGCCAGTTCAGGGATATAACTGACCTGGGTCCCCTCCACCCTCCTGAGCCAGAACTAGGAACTGGACTTCCCCCATTTCCTTCACTGGGCAGGTCAAGGTGTGAGGATGCCATGGGCATTTTATTCTCCTTGTGCTCCAGGGCAGTACAGGAACATAACCAAACCCACCATGATCTGCAGCACCTTCCGAACAATCCCCTGTGGAAACCAAAACTCAGTTCGGGTGCATCCCAGATCCTTTCCTGGCACGGCATTCCAGGGGCAAGGGAGCAGCCTGAGCAAACACAGCCAAGGAGACATCATCAAATTACATTTCCCTTTATCCAGTGATAATTGATGATCAGGCCATTAGAACAGAGATTAATGTCAGAGGGTAACAGAGGATAGGCTAGAAGGGACCTTGAGGTCATCTAAATCCATCCAAACGGTCATCAAAATGCTCATTTCTGGCAGTATTTGACCTCTTCAGAATAAGAGGGAAGTTTATGATCAATATTTTAAACAAAAATTTTCTTTGGCTAACTACAAAATGCTTAATTCATTTCTCTTATATATAAAAAGTCTATAAAGGCACTTTGCTTCAGGTAATTTCAAAATGGAATCAAACTCTTGATGAAAAGAGGTAATTCCAAACTTTTACGTTGTTTCTCTCAGAATAATCCATCTTGGAGCAACAAAAACTCCAGAGGCTCATCTTTCTCTTGTTTTTAAGCTTTATTATCAGCCAAGATATTGTTGTTCTCATTTTAAAAATATTTAGAATTTCCAGCAAAAAGAAATGATTCCTACTTCCACAGATACGTGGCATATTGTGGCACCAGGGGAGCACACAAGGGATTTGATCTGAAGAGTTTGGTGCAATCAACTCTTTCCACATTTTTCTCTCACCTGGTGTCCTCCGGAGCTCCTGTTTGTGTTAAACCAGGATAGGGGGAATGGCAGGGAGGGAAGAGGGGAAGGAAGGACCTTCATTAAATACTTCAGTGAACTTGTCTGAGAGGTGCCACCAAAGTGTGAAGCTCCAGGATGACGGATGTGGAAGCGTTATGCCACGTTTTCCTCCCATAACTACAATTTCATCATGTAATAATAATAGGCTGTGATTGATTGTGACCCTCTACTGCTGCAGGATGTTGGTTGTTAGGAAGAACTGATTGATCACTGGAGCTGTCATTTGACCATGCAGACCCCTTCCACCAGCTTTTAGAAGGAAAATGAAAGTATTTTTAAATAAATAAGCCTTTAAAAGATCCCAGGTCACTCTCAGGAGACCCCTAGCCCCTTCCTACCCTCATTGTGCCAGCTAGCAGAGCAGGAGGTTGCTAGACAGCTGTTTCAAAAGGCATCATTTAGGTGCTGTAAACCTCCAGAGACCCTTCCTCACCTTAGATGCCCTCCAGTTGGGGAGACACTGGTGAAGGACAGCAGGGACCATCTCCTCAAGCTCCATAGGGACTGTTTCAGTTGGTGGCTCTGACACACAAGGACAGTTTCTGCTCTCTAATCCCTCCGGAGAGGTCCAGTCCTCAGATGGGATTTGTATCTGCTTAAATGCTTTAAAGAACTGCGGGCTGAGAGCCAGGAATCCACCTTTGATTGCAAGCACTGCCACAGGCTCCCTGCACATCCTTGGGTAAATCCCTTGGCACTTGCAGTGCAGGGATGAAATTTCTCCTGTCTGAATGGCAATGCTTTTGGAGACAAGGACTGACCATTCCACAGGGATGCTGCCCTTCCATCCCAATGGGATTCAAAGTGATCAAACACCTCTTAGGAATTCCTGCAACAGCCACAAGGACCTCACACTCCAGGCTTCATCTCTTTCCATCCCTGTGAGAAGCTCAGCAGCTTCCCCGGTGACTTTAGGCACTGCTTGATGTCAGTACATTAATAAACAGAGATCTGCTCTCTGACAGGAGCACAGCCCTGCACTCTGCCAGAAGTGTTGTCAAGCAACTACAACTGCCTGTAATTGAGCTCTCAGAAGTGTCTGCCCTGAGGTGAGCCAAGGAGAAATTTTACAAATGAAGATAATAGATGTTTATGTCACACACACACACACACACACACACGCAGAGCTCCGATCACTGACTTGATAAATCCACCTTCAGCAGTGATTGCAACAGCTTTGTCCTCCACAGCTGAGTTAGGGTCTCTCTGGCAGCATTTATGCCTCCCCAGGCAGAGCAGGGCTGCTTCTTGCCCTGCACTGAGCCATGCCTGGAGCAGGTCACAGTAATCCATGTAACAACATCTTCATCCCACAAATATTCATAAATTTCTGCAGATTTTCAGACAGGATTCATTATCTGCAGGCATTCACCAGAACATCTGGAGAAACAGGGCCAGCCACATTGTTAACATCAATCAATTCTGCTCCCTTGAAGTCAACAAAGCTATGCCAACTTGTCCCTGCCAAGATTTAGTCAATCTTTTTTAAACTACAAGCTGTTCCTGAATTTACTGTTTATTCCCAGGTTACATAATTATTTAAACTTTAAAACGGGAGGGTGAAGGCAGTGAACAGCAAAAAAGATACATATGGATCCATCTGTAGTATCCAAGTGCTGCTTCAGAATTAACAATTCTGTCAGGATAAGGTAAGGCAGATTTGGGACCTCTGCTCTCAGGATAGAAACAACACAAAGGTGGTCTGGCAGGGTAAGCAGCTTGCCAAAAACACTCCATCAAAACAATCCAGGAGCATAAATGAAGCCTCCCAAAACAAAGACCTTTGGTTTTGCTTTTTAGATAACCTCCTAAATGGGTTGTGAACTTCTGAAGTGCCAGCGAAACCACCCGATCAGCTGGGGCTGAAGTGTTTTGAGGTAACATTTTCAGAAATGTTTGGTCCTGATGCCCCGATCCTAAATAGGCTTCTAACTAGCAGTGTGAGCAAATTGCTTCTATATTTTGAAGCTAGAGGCCGTAGAAAACTAGTACTCATCAGTATTCCATAGGAAAATGAGTGCCAAGGGACCAAGTTGCCATTGAAAATAGGATTTACAGAATAAGAAAAGTGGCTCATTATATATCTTTTGGAGTGTCTGCAAAATGCCAAGAAACATCCAGAAGATCAAAGTCTCCCACTGTTATCCTTCCTTGAGAGGGCAGAAAGTGGAGTCCCTGAGACAGTCAGGACTTCTGGAGGTGACCTTCACAAAGACCCCGTGGTTTGGTCAGTGCAGACCCAAATGCAGCCCTTCAGCATCATCTTACAGAGCGACACACGAGCACAAGGGTTGGACCCTTTCACGGGTGCTGTGGGCCCTGCCACAAATGGCAATGCAGACACTCAACAAATGTTTCATAGACTCCCATTCCACAGGTGTTCCAGTCTTTGTGCCCCAAATCCCAGCATCTTGACCTCCTTACTCCAAGATATCCTGCACAGGACCCTTCATCCCACAACTCACAATGCTGTCCCATTGGAATTGCACCCCTGACTGTCTGCACACGTTTTTTCACTGCTGATACATAAACCTTGTATTTTCCAGCACAATACTTGAGCAACCGAGTTGCCAAACACGATCTCGAGCAAAGAGGCATAAGGCAAATATACACAGAGGAATGTAATGAGATCCCAGCACTGCTCCCCCTCCAGGGATCAATAACGCCGCCCCAACACATGGCATATGAATTTCCTGAGGACTGACAGCCAGCTGGATTTCTTGTACAGCTCTATGGCTTCCTGCATCTGTGGCCTTGTCAAGGTAGCCAGTCTCCATCAGGACCGCAGGGCTGCTCAGGATGGAGCTGAGGACTGGCTGTCCAGGCGTTTGCTGCTGTGCTTTGAAGTTAGAAGCTCCATAAAAGCAGGTCCCACCAGATGCCATAAGCCCTGCAAGAACCACTGAACTTACTTGGACAACTTCAGCTGCAGCATGTGAAATGGGGCCAATTTGTACCAAACTGAGGATTTGCCCATCCACACTGGAGTTTGATACAAAGACTTGAAAAAAAATTAATACAGTCTTTTCTATGCCCATGTCTGAGGATCATCTGACCAGACCACAACCCATGCTGCAGATGGAGCTGCAACATGTAGAATCATGGAATGGTTTGGATTGGAGGGGACCTCAAGGATCACCTAGTTCCGAACTCCCTGTCATGGGCAGGGACACCTTCCACCAAACCAGGTTGTGCAGAGCCCCATCCAGCCTGACCTTGGACACTTCCAAGGATGGGGCAGCCACAGCTTCTCTGGACACCCTGTGCCACGGCCTCACCACTCTCATAGGGAAGAATTTCTTCCTAATGCTTAGTGTAAACTTGCCCTCCTTCACTTTGAAGCCATTCCACTTTTCCCACATGACTGTGACCCCGGGTTTTGGGTAGGTATCTGCTAAATTCCACACCGCACTTCAGCAGGGATGCCATCCCTGTGCTTTCTTGGTGTTAATGGGTCCCAGAAGATTTGTGCGTTGGAGCTTCCCCCTGGCAGAGCTGTATTAGTACTTGGCCTGAAGTTTACTCTTTTCCATCATTCTCATCATCAAAGAAAGCCAAGGCCTGTCTGACAGTTCTGCAGTTGATCCTGTTTTAGCCCATGACTGAACAGCACTTCAGGTGGATTTGGATATCAGTACAGCCCAGCAGCTCCAGCACATCTCCCTGTCTGCCCAGTAGAATTCACCTGCAGGTCTGCTCAGATATCAGCTGGGACACTGGGCTTTCACCTCCTTCCTGCTGCACACACATCCAGCTGTCAAGGTCCTCACCCTCCAGTCCCTACTGCCCCGTGTGGCTGCCTTCTGCTGGGCCAGAATTAGCATAAGTGTTAGTGCTACTCCATTTCCCAAAAAGATGTTTTCTTAGTTTTTAATTACATGGAAGTTTCTGCGAAGCAGGGTTTTGTGGGTGAAGTGGATTCACCATAGGAAATAATGAAAATCTGGGGAGGAGAAATGAGTCAAAAATTCCTTTGGATTTTAGAAGCATTTTCCTTGTTTGGCTTTTTCATTTTCAAGTTTTATTTTGGCTTAGGAGGAGGGGAGAGTGGAACATAAAGTAGAGCAGCTCTGCATCTCCTACAACAAGATATGGACAACACAGTTTGTCCTTTGCCCACTGAGATGTGGGATCCTGGACTGAGAGCAGGTTTGCCAGAGCCTCTCCCAGTCCTCAGCAGTGACACATCGCGGGGCAACCAGAGTCCTCCAGCCTCGTGGGCTGCAACCACATGAATTTGATTTACTTGCTCACTTTTCCCTCCCTGAGCTCAGCTTTAGAAATTCGGCACTGGAGCCTGTCTGGTCATCCAGGAGGGCACAGGGGAAAAGTGTGATGGTTTGGGCTGGGATAATTTTCTTTATAGTATCTGGTACAGGGCTGTGATTTGGATTTGTGCTGGAAACAGCATTGATAACCCAGGGATGTTTCCCCTATTGCTGAGCAGGGCTGGCACAAAGTCAGGGCCTTTTCTGCTGTCCACCCCACACCATCCCACCACTTAGAAGGCTGAGGGGGCACAAACATTTGGGAGGAGACACAGCCAGGACAGCTGATTCAAGGGATATTCCAGACCATACAGCATCATGCTCAGCATATAGAGCTGGGGAAGAAGGAGAAAGGAAGGACATTTGGAGGGATGGTGTTTGTCTTCTCAAGTCACGATTACATCTGATGGAGCCCTGCTGTCCTGGAGATGGCTGAGCACCTGCCTGCCATGGGAAGTGGGGAATCCATGACTGGTTTTGATCTGCTTGCTAACATGGCTTTTGCTTTACATTCTGAACTGTCTTTGTCTCAAGCCATAAGTTCTCTCAGATTTACTCTTCCAGTTCTGTCCCTCATCCCACCAGGGGACAGGGAGTGAGTGGGGCTGAGATCCTGGTTGGGGTTAAACCATGTCAGAGAAGAAGACAATGGTAAATTCAAGCCAGCTGTAACCACATAGCCCTTGAAAGATGTTGGTGAAACACCAGGGAAATGCTGAAGTGTCGGTGACTCCTCTTATCTGAATTTCACTCCTGGTCTGAGTTACACGAGCTTTGGCCAGTCAGCCATATCCAACTTAAATTACACTTTTATTCTCAAGGTGGGCACGACCCGCTGAGTTTCAGAACTACTCTTGTGTATAAGGTACCTCTGAGAAGCCTCAGCCCACACAAAGGACACAGAAGAACGGTATTTGTCGCTGTGCCCTGCTCCCTTCCCCACTCCACACCACCCTCCAGCCATCTGTTCACCGCCTGCAGCTTCCTCCCCGCCTGCCCTTTGAAGGCAGTGGATCCCTGCCAGCTGAGACTGCCTGCCTGGCATTCCTGGCCGTGCTCCCTCCTGCTTTCCCCAGGGAGGTGCTGGAGCAGCTCTTGCTGTCTGCCCGGGTCACCTGCTAACCAGGTTACCTTGCAGCAGCCCAGGCTGCCTGGAAGTGGCAGTTCCTCCCACGGGAGATGCAGAGCTCTTGGTGCCTGGGGTAGCAGGCTCTGCTTCTGAAGTGCTGGGAAACAAAGGGATTTTTTGGAGGTCCAATATATGTAAAGCATCCAACACTTTCTTGCCTTTCTAAATCACCTGAGTTACTTTGCTCTGTAGCTGGGACTGGCCCTTTCACACAAAGGGTATTTGCTGGTGTCTGTAGGTTATGCTCAAGGGGCACACTGCTGCAGAAACCCAGCAGAGCAGCACAGACCTCCACATTACAGATTCACCCTGTTCACCTGCAAGCAGCAGAAAACAAAGGTTCATCTCCAGTTCCTTGCCCTTGGAGCTATCTGGGATCAGCGGTGAGGTACTGGGTAAAAACAACAAATCTGATCCAGTCCTGCTTGGGAGCATCCTTGGGGCTTGCTCCAGAGACTTGGAAACAAGCTAAACTTGAGATAACCAACCGTTAGTAAAAACCAGCACACGAACCAAAGCAGGAAAGCAGAAACATGAACACTTCCAATAACTGGGACACACGTGCCTGGGACAGAACCACGGATGATCCAGGTGAAGGAACCAAATTTTAAACCTCAGCAACAGCCTGTAGCTACGAGAAGAGCCAGGGATCCTGGAAGAAACAGAAAAGCCAGTGATGGTCTGTGAAAAGCACTTGGAGAAAATACCCTGAGAACTGCAGGGAAAAGCCTCTTTTTTGATGGAATGAAAGCCCAAACCAGAGCTTGAATATGCAGTGTGGTATAGAAGGAATTTCGCAGGGAGCAAGGAGAAGCTGAAGTCCTGGGTAAGAGCCTACCAGAGTTTCTGGGAAGGGAGGCTGGAGTTGTGCCATGAAACCTAAGCTACACTCGCTGCACCTTTTCAAGGGTGATGCAGAATTGTCTAGGGATTCTCTCCTTATTAAAAAGAAAAAAAATTTCTTTGCTTCAATGCCAAAAAGTTATATAAAAATAATTCATGGCCAGATTAATGAGAGCGAGTAAGTCATTAGAAATCAAAAATGAGATAATTCTGTTGTAGACATGACTGATGGTGAGAAATAAATTATATTTGGCTGACATTACTTAATTAGCTGGAATCATGGCGCTTTCTTAAATTTTCTTTGGTGAAGCCTTTAATGTTTTGACACATCAATTCCCGGCTAAATAACCTCAGTGTCAAAGCAGCTAGTTGTATCTTCTCTGCCAAGCCATTTTTGGACCATATTATTTTAAAACTTTATCCTTTTGTTCAGAGTTTTGGTGGCTACCACCACACGGCCTCCATTTTCTGGCAAAAGCCCAATATCCAGATTGCTCCTGAGGGCAGCTGGTACCAATGCTCATCCCACCCAGTCCCTGGTGGGATGGGGAAAACATCAAGGCAAAAAAAATGGTGATGCCTTCACTGCTATGAGCAGCTCAAATAGCCAGGAACCCTTAGCACTGCTGCAGTGCTGCTCATCAAGCATCTCAGAGGGCTTAATGAGCATGAATTAAGCCTCACAATTAGAGCTCACTGTATAAATAGTTGCAAATAATATTCCTGGAGAACGATGCTCTCCAGTTCTTAAGCAAATTGTTCCAGTGAGAGTGGCTGATTCTTGCAATCCTATTTGTAAGCCCTTTCTCAGGGGGAAAGAGCAAACTGCAGAGGCAGAAGTTGAGATCTAAAAGTCCTGCAGGACTGAATCATGGTCTGATGGAAAATAAGGGAAAGCAGCAGGAGGAAAAAAGAATAAACAACTTGGTGAGAAGAGCTCAGAGACAGTGAGACCGACCAACCTACTGCGTGTTTGGGACCACCTGCTCTCCCAGTGAACTGGGCTGTAGGACCCTGCAACAGTCAGGTGTTTTAATGAAATTAATTTTAATCTGTCAAGGGAGGAAATCCTGATTTACAGGAAGGTCAGAGGACTTGCAATGGCCAGAAGGTTTTATCCCAGCTGAAGGCACCAGCACTAACATTTGACACAGGAATTCCTCTCTCTAATAAAGAGAGAGAGAATTGGGCCCCAGGAGATTTGTGCTTTGCCATTTAACAAGATGCTGAACAATTGCCTTGCATAGAAATGTTTGAATGATTTATAACCAATTAGTCACTATTATTATCTTTCTAAATATATGCGTTAGGAAAAGTTTTAACACCATGATTCTTAACCACAGAGAGAAATTGGAGGATAATAGTTTGGCTTCAAATAAAGCAATTTACAGGCAGATCTAGTGGCTAGGTAATATTTCTGAAGGGGAGAAAAAAATAACAAAAACTGCAATGGCCTGGTCGTTGGGGATCTGGGACTGCCAGCAGCACAAACTCCCAGCCATCTGAACACCAGGCACAAGGAAAATACACATATTTAATAAAGACATTTTTCTGAAAACAGGCCCCAGTGAAAACCTTCTCGAGCTTCAAGGTGCTCTTAAATGAATCATTTTGGCCTGAAGCTCAATAAATGTGGTTCTGCCTATGAAATCTACCAACATTTTCAATGCCTTTGTTAGCATGGACTCAACTCCAAGCTTTACCAGCACTTCTTGCCTTCACAGATTCTCCCCAGATCTTTCCCTAGTGCTTACAGACTCTCCAGATTATCCTTTCTTGTTTCAACCTTCCCTCACCTTCCTCAGGGAGGTCCCCACACCCTCTGAGTGCCACACAGAGATGTTCCTGGCAGCAGCCTCTACCCTTTCAGGTGGATTCCTCCCTGCTCTGTGTATTCTCATCCCTGCAAGGTGATGCTTCTCTGGGATGCTGCCATTGGCCTAAGCATCTCCCCTAGAAATGCCACAGTCAAGTGCACAACCTGGAGACCTGTTTGATTTCTATGTTAAAGAAATTGTTTCTCACCTTTCTTGTATCAACCAAGAGAAAAAAGTAAATCCGCCTTGGCTGTCACCATCTTTAGCAGCAACATTTCAACAGTCTCACCTACCTCTTCATCAATTCAGGAGCTTCCTCCTTCAGCTGAGGTTCCCAGGTCTACAAGAAGGCTGAAGACCCTTCAGCCCATCTTCTTCTGAGCAAACCCTTCTCTGTATTCAGGACTCCATGAACCACAGACATCCTTATCCTTGTCTTCTAGATGCTCTTGCCAAAACAGCACCTGAGAATGGCCCCCAAAGCAAACCAGGGAATGCATCCTCAAATCCACAAGCCCAGGTACAACTGGGAATAGTTTTCAGGGAGATACAGAGGCAGGGAGATTTCAGGGCAGATGCTGAACCCCACAGGCACTCAAGGACTCCCCTTTCCTCTGCAGCACCAACCCCCCTGTGAAGGAAAAGCACCCACACTGTTTCCAACCCAGAACTGAGTAGCTCATATAAAATACAGAAATGAGGGACAGGGGTCCATGAGCTGCTGCAAAATCAGAGTGAGCTCAGATCCAGGCTGCCTCCAGGACTGACATCTGCTGGAGCATTCACACCTGGTTTGGAACAAAATCAAGGGGAGGTGAGAATGAGGTAAAGAGCAGCTCAACTCCATCAAACTGAGGTCATCCAGCTGTGCTGCTTTAAAGTTACACGGGAATGTTAAAGTAAAATCTACATATTTTAAAAATGAGACACCTATAGAGTTTAAGCATTGCCAGAGTTTGGGAGCAGCTAATTACAGTCCTGACCAGCTGGAGGTTTCCTGGTTGAATTCCTCCTAAATTGCTAAATTAAATCTTGTGCTCTGTTCTGATTCCTTCTCTAGAAGGTCTCTGAAAAACGGACAATCTGAAAGAGTCCCATCAATTACTCTGCACCTTGCAAGGCTTGCAAAGAGAAATGAAATTATTTAAATTTGTTTTTAATGGCATTTGGTACATAATATATATCTGTATCATTTTTCAGGTGCTGCTTTGTATAGCACTGGCCTGGGACTCTTCTGAATTTAACGATAATTAAGTTTTCTGTTGGAAAATGCTGAGTGTGTAGGCAGCAACAGCCACCACTGACCCCAGAGGCTGGATCAGCATCACTACAGCAAGAGCAAAGCTTTGGAAAAGTAACTTGGCACTGGAGACGTTCCCCACTGCGGCTGTAAAGGACTGAGCTTGTCCTGCAGCATCTCTGAGCCCATCCAGGCTTTGCAGCAGGGCTGAGGGTAATCCCTCTGATCTCTTCCCTGACATGGCCCTGGATGAAGGTGTGTCCAGCGGGACAGATCAGCCCCCACACCACTGCCTGAGCAAAACTCGGGCACATCCACCCCCAGGAAAGCCTCTGGCCCCAGCACAAGCGAGGGCTGGAGGGGAGCCCGTGCTCGGGATCGTGTCCCGCCGCCTCAGCACAGGCTCCTGGGCTTTGCCACCGGGCCAGCGCGGCTGCACGGACAGTCCTGGCATGGACGTGCCAGTACAGGGGACAGCGCCTCCGACCCCCCAAATGAACACAGCTGTGACTGTCGCTTCGTAAAATAGAGTTTTATTTGTTCATACAAATAGTATGAATTATCACAATTTCATTTTCTTAGAAACATCTTTCTCTGTGTAAAATTAATTTGTGTTGTACATACCACAAAATACTCCATATATTTTTTTTTTAAGATTTTCTTTTTTGTGGCTTTTTTTTGTTTGTTTTTCTTTCCATTTTGTTCCTGTTTTTTACAAATTGGCTACGTCACTATAGAACCATGTTACAGACATCACATCACTAATACCTGTACTGCACTTCTGAATACAGGACTGAATGAAACTCAGCCATAAATTAATGTTACAATGTGAAAAAAAAAAAATCAACCAACCAACCAAATTTCTAATCACACTGCCAAGCTTTTTTTTTAAAAAGGGGTATTTTAAAAAAAAATGCACTGATTCCAGTATTAGCAACCAGATGAACACCACAGAGGATTCACCTTCATTGTCATATTTGTTAGGTAAGGCTTTTTTACATTAAAAGTCTAGTGCAGACTTCATCATGAAGGATATTGAGTCAGGACCAACAATTTGCTTATGGTTAGAAGAGTTATTACTCACTCTGTATTTCCACTCTCCAACAAGTTTGCTCCCCAAGAGCCTTTCGCAGCAGGGCTCGATTATACAAATTAAGCCCACACTCTGCTGTGCAGCTGAGGAAGGCATTGGGATATTAAAAACTTGTTTCCAAGAAAGCAAGAAGGAAGACGTAGAGGATGCAAAACTCTTCCGGCACTGAGCAGCTGGCACACGCTCCGGAGGGAAGCGCCTGGAACAGAGCCCATGCCAGCACACAGGTCCTGGAGGCTCCACCAGTGAAACACTCTGGGAAGTGCCACGGCCATGGCTGGGGGCTCACCCAAAGGCCAAGTGGAGAGGTCAAGCTTCTTTCCATGCATTGCATAAGCTGCTAGAAGGAAGACTGAGGTTTTGAGAACCATAAATCACTTGTTTTTCCACAGAACTATTTTCTTCTCAGTGCCTGCAGCTCCTTTCCCTCAGTGACCCAAGAGTAGCAGGGTCTGGGACAAAGCAGACACACTCCTGCATTCGTCACCTATCCCGGCAGCAGGGAACAGAGCCAGGAACCTGCATGGAGTTGAAGCCAAACCCCTCAAAAGTGCATAGATCCACCCAGCTGCTCAGGCCTGCAGCTGGATTTTGCAGGACTGGGGAAAAGCAGGGGCTGCCAGCCTGCACAGCCCAGCAGGTCCCATATCCCACCTGTGCCCCCTGAAGTTGGACTGTATTGGCCCAAAGTGTCATTTCTTCACTAGGAATGGCTCAGGGTAAGGAGGAGAAATTCCCTGTTTGTGGGAAGATATGTTCAGAGGCAAACCCCGAGGAGGGATTTGCATCCTGCTCACAGCAGCTTTGTAGGCAGCTCAGCCTGATGTTATGCTTAAAATCTCCCTTTCCTTGAGGTCACCCACATGCACTGCACCCCAAATGTGAACCCACGCACAGCAGTGCGGGTCCCTAAACCCCTGTGGAGATGTGACACTGCTGAGCCAAGCCTAAAGTGCTCAGGTTTAAACTCAACTCTGAAGGGCAGCTTCCTGGAACCGGCGGATCCCTGCAGCAGACCCAGACCCGAGACTGCTCTTTGCTCTGTCAGCAGGAGCAGGACTAGATCAAGACCCAGACAGAGCAGCCCAGGCTCTGAGGAACATTTTCATCACCCAACAGCCACAGCAGAGAGATGGAAGGGGCAGGCAAGACTGAGGAGGCTGCAAAAGTAAAGCAAACATTTGGGAAACACCACTGAATGGGCCCCACCGCAGCTGGACACAGCTCAGCAATGGGCAGCTCTGGGTAACTGTGGAGAGGTGCAGGGCACGGATTTCTATAGGCAATGCATACGAAATTAGATGTTCTGCCCATTGGTGCTTTTGCTGTTTCCAGTTTCACTCACACTGCTTATGGAAGTGCTCCCACAGCAACACCAGGAGATGTTGGGTGCAGTGCATCATTTCAGTGCTGCAGGTGAGGTGTGGGGAGTTTTGCTGCCCAAAGACATCATTGCTCTGTTTCTGTTAAAAAGTCAATGAGAAAATCACTTCTGCTGCCACCTTGCTCCAAAAGTGTTCCAGTCAAGCTAGCAGAACCTCTGACAGCAACAATAAGGCATTGGACACCCATGGTGCTTATTGGGACCTCCTCAGCTCACTAAACACTGGCAGAGCTCTCAGGACAGCCCACCCAACCTGTCCTGGAGTCCCACAGCAACCAGTTCCACCCAAGGAGAAGGATTTCACTCAGGTTAATGGTTACATGCTTGGAGCCTCCTGTCCTGCCTGGCTGCCACCCCTGTGCTCAGCCAGGGCACCTCTGGACTGCCAGGAATACCCCAGATGCCCCCCTGCCCTCCTACAGATTCACCCTTGTTGGTAGAGCAGCACCTCTCCTTGGCTCTAAGCAAATGATGCTCCTTGGGAGAGACCACAGATAGGGTGTTGGACCAAAGAGTGATGGGAATTAACAGGGCTAAGGGTGATGTTCCCCAGTCTCATGTACTGGGAAGGGCTGCAGTGGCTCTGGGGCTGGAGGTAACACTGCCTGTGCCACGTCCTGGGACACGCTCCGTGCTGGGCATGATGCCAGGCAGACACCTGAGGTTTTCCCAGTGGTTCTGCTGGTGTCTTTGGTAGGCGGAGGGTGCTCCACGTGCTGCAGGCACTGCCATCTTCCAGCAGTGCCTGGCATGCATGAGTATTCCTGGAGCGACACTTTCTGCAAGTCACTCTGACCAGCAACACACGTGTCACACACAGACACAGCATTTCACATTTGTCCTGCAGTAAAGACTTTAAATGCATAGAGGCATCATGGGAAAGAACCTCCTGGACAAAAAGCAGGAAGGAAGACTGTACTGAGGAGAGCTCTGCCCCTGCAACAGGCTCTGCAGCTTCTCTGCTGGAAAAAGAGCATGTTGCCCTCCCGGCAATCCTGAGCAGGAGCCCTATGGCTTGGGGTTCCCACGCTTACAGCCACTGGGAAAACATGCTGCTGCTCAGCAGAGGTATGTGGGGTGCAGGGATGCCTGGCCTTCCTCCCACCCACCCCAGAGAAACTCCCCCGGGGCCATGGAACTAACCAGAAAACTGTGGGTTGAGGGAGCACAACACGGGAGCAGAGACTGGGACACTGGAATAGGGAAAGCAAGTGTTTATAAAGGCCAGATACCCGTAACAAAAATAAACTTGTGCTTTCCTTCCCTCCCTTGCTTCATTTGATTTTTAAATACAAATTTTGTTTAGGAAAAGTGGAAGCACTGTCTGTTACAAACCAAACCAAAGAGAAAGCAGAAGGGGAAAAAAAACAAGGAAAGGAGAGACATATTAGAATTAAACACCGTGGAATGTTAAACAGGTTACAGGCTACCGTTCTAGCCAGTGCGGTTAGGCAGCTTAGTGAATTAATTGCTTAGGAATTAAAAATAAATTATTATAAAATAGATTTCTGTACATTTTACATACATATATCTCTCTTTATATAAGCAAACCGTGCTGGGCAACTAATTACAGGGACTTTCCCATGCCAGGCTCAGTCCCAGCCGAAGTCCTGCCCCGTCATCTGGTAGAACTTCATGTTGAAGGGCCGGTAGAAGTCCCGCAGCCTCTGCACCACCTCCTGGTCAATGTCAGGGTGGGTCCTGCCTTTTGTCTTCCCCAGGCAGTGGGGTTTGCTGCTGCCTTCCGCCTTCTTCAGGCACGGGAACCCCTTGGTTTTGTTAAAGTAGAAGTGTTTGTCAGTGATGATCCTCTTGAGGCCCAGAAAGTCCTGGACCCTGCCCAGCTCCCCCGCAGGGTCACTGATCAGCCTCTCCCCACTGACAAAGAGGATCTGCCCGATGGGGAAGTAGAGGAGCCAGTTCTCCAGGTGCTTGGCGTAGATGCCAATCTGGATGGCGCTCCACGAGGTGTCGATCAGGCCCGTAGTCCTGTTTTTGAAGGTCAGGCTCTCAAAGGTGGGGATATCGGGCTTCTTGGAGAGCGTCTGGGTGTAGTCCGAGATGGCTCTGGTCACGGGGTCCCGCACCACCACGATGAGCTTGGTGCCCTTGGACATGGAGGAGATGCGGGCTGGGGCCTCCTTGGTGACAAAGTAGCTGGGGGTCTTCTCCATGGTGATCTGCCCCTCCAGTGTCTTGGGCATCAGGTCCCTGGCAGCAAAACACACAGACATGGGTCAGAAGGGCAAGGAAGAGGAACAAAAATATCCACATGCATTCACATTTATGTTCACACATGGATACACAAGAATTCTTCTCCCTAAAATGCCTTCACAAGCCATTTGGTTCATATGGAGAAATCCATTTCCCATTGATTTAGGGATTAGAGGGGGGATTATTATTAAAGGCCACTGTATTAGAAATCCACCTGAGTAATCTCCCAGTTATCCATGAGTGGATTAGCTGAGCTACACTCTGCGCTTGCACCGTGTCTACACGTACCACACCAGCTCCAGACTGATCAGGATGGGTCCTGAGCTGCACCAGGTGGATGTCCTGGCTCACGTCAACACCACTGAGACCTCAGCCCCAATCCAGAGCTCATTTCCCCATGGAAACGAGAGGATGGTACAGCAGAAAAGCAGAAGCTCAATGGAGCACATCTACCTCACTTCCCCTCAGCACCTCAAATGCAAAACTTCTCCCAATTCAGGCAAGAGGGTGCAGTTTTTCCCTGGCTTGCCAACAGCAGGACTTCACTCACAGGTGTCCTCTTGCACCCAGTTTCAGCCCCTGCTTTACTATTCTCTATCACTTGTTCCCTCACATGAACTAGACAGAGCATCAAGAGCTGCCAGCGGCATCTTCAGCACATCCCAGTCCAGGAGACAACGAGGACAGCCCCACCCCAGCACTGCCCACCAGGGTACAGCAGGTCGGGATATGGAATACAACCATGGAGAACACAACCCTAGCGGATGGGCAGCACATACTTTCACAAAGTACTTTTAAAACTTAAAGCTTTCAGCAATTCCACCTTATTCCCTGGCTATTTCTAATTAACCACATAGGAAAACACCAGGGAGCTTGCAGAAATTATGGAAGTGGCACGAAGCAGGAAGAGTAATTTTTTCCTATCATTCACTAGACAAGCTAGAATATTTTAGACCATTTGCCAGTTCTTTTCCTTTATAGCCCAAATGGACTCACTTACTCTGGGTTGTGAGACAGGTGAAAAGAAAAGGAAAAAGGCGGGTCAGGCACAAAATTAAAGCTATGAAACTTGATTAAGTTTTCAAAGCATCCACCCAGCACAGAGAAATAAGCAGCCACTGTGTGACCTGCAAGCCTGAAGCTGTGCTTCCCTCAGCCACAGAGCACCGCATGGAGGCTGTACCCAACAGCCATTTCCTCCCCCACTGCTTTTACGCTTCCACAGCAAAGATCACCAGGGCTCTTGCAATTAAAACAGCCACTGATGATTTGTGCTAAAGCCAATGGTTGCCCTGATTAAGAACTCAAGGGAAGAAAACTGACCAACCTGTTCTGAGGGCAAATAACAGGGGGGATCCAGGCATGAGAGGTCTGCTATCAAAAATCATCCCATGTCTATGAAATTTGGTCAGTAACTATTTATGCAACTGTTGGTGACCTCACACTGTACCTGGTATTTTACTTCATCAGCTTCTGGCATTACCTTTGTGCAATGTGTTTACTGGCAAGGGGCACCCAGTGGCTGCACCTCCATCCCACAGGTGAGCTGTGCCTGGAAGCTGCCCATAAAGCCCCTTTCCCATAGTCCCAAGGTGGGAGACAGCCCTGTGCCAGATCTGCATGGGACTCTGGGAGAAGTGGTGATGGACAAGCTGGACTGTGGAAGAAGAGCATATCAGCTTGTGGAAACCTCCAGTCATGCCCAGGGGTGGTGGCAAGCCTGAAGGCTGGGATTTCAAGTCCATACAAGTGGAGTTTCACATGCAGATAAAAATCACGCTGGTCTACCAGATACCTGGGATGTGAGAGCTTCTGGAAGGCAGGAGCCAGTGTGTGCCAAGAACAACAACCAGAATAAAACTCTGACTAATCCTTCGCCTTTCTGGCCAACTCTGCAACCCCATAATGCTGTCACAGAATAGGGCCAGTCAATAACGCTCAGAGCAACTCTTAAATTTTATCGTGGGCTGATGTGGATTTCAACATTTGCTCATTAAGTGGTGTCTCCTTTTATGGCCACATTAAACCCAAGTTCTACATCCTGCACTGGCCACCAACTGCTTTTCAGCTTGATTTAAGAGGTTGTTTTCCACCCATGAAGTCCTTAATGGCCTGGTACCTGCCTAGAGAGGAGAAAGCTTCCCAAAACATTCTCAGGTTGCCTGCACTGCACTGAAGCCCTTCAGCTTTAGGTCAGGTTCATCAGATTTCTGGTTGTAGGGGGCCCTGCATTTTGGGACTGATTTCTCCTCCAGGGCTACTACAGTCAGTATTTATCAGTCTCATGGGAATGACACAAGGTTTATTTTTCCCCTCCTTGCACAAGAAAGGCATTGGGTAGGGCTGGGCTGTGAAACAGGAGGAAATTGCTGGGGATGGACTGCCAAGTCAGTTGATCCTGTTGGGAAACGCAGGTTCCTAATTAGCATTTCAGCAAATACAGAGGAGCACACCATAAGTGGAAGAAAGCAAGGAGCAACTCTTTACCTAAGAGGCATCCACTGGCCTGGTGTCAGTCCCTTTGCAGAGCAGTTCATCTCCTGAACCCACACTGCAGTTGTGGCTGAAAGCACTCAGTTCTGGGCAGGTCTAAACCTCCCAGACTGTTATGTTTGGAGAGGGCCTGAATTCTTGGCAATTTAAGAACATTTTACTGGTGACCTATCACAGCAAGCAAAGCAGAACAAGGCACACCTACTGCCCTCAGGTTGGCCAACACAGGCTGAGGTGAGCAGAGGTAGAAACAGAACCTTCAACCCGTGTACAAGACCTGGATCCACCAAAAACAGCCCTCAGGCCCTTGCTCCTGTTCTCCCTTCATTGTATCCCCATAGGCGCCAGGCATAGCCCAAAACTAAGACCCTCAAGATTGTCTCAGACTCTGCTTTGTTTGTAAAGTGGCTGCATGAAAGGAAGATGGCTACAAGTGAAGCCAAATATTGTGGCCCGTGGATGTGGTTTGAACCTCTGACATCACCACATCCAGGAAAGCAAAGTTCTATTGCATCGGCATGTCAGTTGTGAGGAGCTTTCCCATGGTTCCCACAACCTCCCACAGAGGCACCATCCATCCTGCTGGCAGCCAGAGACAGCAGAGCCTCGGGGACAGACGGAACTGGTACCTTGGCTGGCCTACACTCACAGTGGTGGAAAAGTCTCCAAGAAGAATATATTCCCATTCAAGCCACAGCGGAAGAAGGGCAATTTGGCCCAATTGTTGTGCTGGAGCACTGCAGCTCCAACACAACACACTGGACATATGTTTTGGTGGAAGGAGGACCAGATCCAGGCCCTAACATATCTGCTCCTGCGGCTCCAAGGCAGCAAGGGCCATGCTAAACTACAGCTGCTGCTTTGGGAGGAAGAAGAGGAGCTGTGATGGTGAGAAACCATGATGCCCTGGCAGGATGCAGCCCCTTGGGAGAAAGGAATGGGGTTCAGCAGAAACCCGTTTTCAGCTCAGGGGTGGATACAGATCACACCAGGGCAGCTTGTGACTGCTGTGGAGCCTCCGTTTACATGAAGGATTCACAGGCACCGTGGAGACATGGGGAGCTCCTGCCAGCACTGTCTGGCCCAAGGTGAGAAAGGCGGAGGTGCAGCTACCACTGCTGTCCATGGGGGAGATGACAGAGGGAATCAGGCTGTGGGAAACAGGGAACTCAGCTGAGCCCCAGGGCTGGATGAAGACACCACTGAGGGCCATAGTAGAAACTGCAGTGGAAAATACAGTATGAAAAGCTTGGCAAGCCATCCCTCCTGCCTTGTTATCCTCCTGCCTTCTGGCAGCCTGGAGTTCAAAGAGCTCTGGAGACAGCATCTGCATCCAAATCATCCCATTTCATAGCGACTATGAACTGTCTAATCCTTTCAAACCCACAAATACTGCTGGCCTTGAGAACATCCCACAGCAGAGAGTCTCAGCACCAAAGCACTGCCTCTACCTGTCATTGGAAGTCCCTCCCCACTTCCCTGCTTGGGGATGAGGGAAGGGATGAGGCACCTGCTTCTTGAGCATGGGAGAAGGAAGTGAGGATGAGAAGCACCAGCAGACTTCCAGCATCCTTTATTCCCCACCCAGCCCAGCCAGCAAAGCACTGGAGGGGCTCAGCACTGCTGACTAGGGCAGAGCTGCCAGCAACGGGGTCCCAGCGAGGGGAGGGAGTTGCTGTGTGAGCACAGCTATGAATTTTGCACAGCTATGAATTTTCCACAGGCAAAGAGCAAGGCCCTAACCCTGAGCTATTAACATGTCAAGAGGGACAGAGGAAAAGCTTTTCCTTTAATGAACATTTCCTCAGTGAAGTCTGCACCCTTCATAGGTGAAGTGATAGGCTTAGTCTAAAGATGGATTGGCCTACTTTACCTATTAACCACTTAAACTAATGTAATAAAGGCTCTCTTCATTCAAACAGCCTTAATCCCCAGCCCCACGCAGCTCTGAAGCCTGGAATAAGAAGGGATACTAAGATGAACTCAGCCAGACTGCTGCTTGGAGAGGCACTGGGCAGGGGATTTTATGGGGGTTTTTTAAGTGCAAACTTCTCCTGTGTGAAAACCGGACCCAGAGTGAGATAAATTTACAAAGTGGGGATGACAGGTGGCCACATGGTAATCCAATCCTGAAGCCTAATGCCCTTTGTGGCAGCTTTTGTCTGCACAGAGGGGCTCCAGGCTAATCTGCTGCTACTTCTCAAGGCGGAACAGGCGAGGGGCCAGGGGGGTGAGGGGACCCCCACAACCTGTTGCTGCATTATTTGCCACAGGTAAGACAGACAGTGCAGGGCAGAGCACAGCAGTGGTGGCTGCTTTTATCCCTGGGGATGTCTGCTGGTCCCCCCACGCACCTCCTGCCATGGCAAACACCTGCTGAGATAAACCCTCCCGCTCTGCAGAGCCTGGAGCCCACGGCAGGACTAAGCCTGGGGGGCTGCGGCCACAACCGTCTGCCCGTGGCAGGGGTCACCGTCAGGCTGCCCAGCCAAGACCCAGCACACTCAGGTATCCTGCTGCCCAGCAGAAGCCCCAGAGCTGAGCGGATGAGCTTTCATTTCCGAGGAAGGTTTCATGCTGGATGTATTCCTATCCAGCACCTGGAGCCACCCAGCATCATTCTGGGAGATATTTCCCCTGCTCCAACAAACTCAAGCAATGAGTCCAGCAGGTAGATCTTAAAAGCAGGTTGTCCTGTGATGCAGCTGCAGCAATGGCACCTTCCAGTCTCAAATCCCTCTGCTCCACACCACCCCACTTCCTCGATCCTCTGTGCTTCCTCAGTTTCCCTTGGCAAAGGTGACAAAACTCTCCCAGAGGAGATGGACAGCTGTGTACAGGGTGTTGAAAAAGCAAGAGAAGTGCTGTTATGGTCAGGATAAAACACCACCTGAAGGCAGCTATGAGATGCAGGCTGGGGAGCACTCACAGCAGTCCCCACAGCAGCTCTGCCAGCAAATACAGCAAGAACCACCTTTAGCACAGAATTTCTAGACTTTCCCCCCCCCACAGCTGTTCCCTAGAAGCAAGGAAAATATGGGAAATGGGAGGAAAAGCAAGTCAAACTATTTTGGACATCAGCCACATTCATGCCAAATTCAAGTCTGTAATCCAGAACCGTTTGCTTTGCAGCCCAGCACTGCACACACAGAGCAAACCACACGGTTGTAGCCCCAACTGGCACATGACCATGAGCAAGAGCTCAGAGATGCTCTGGTAATCAAAACCCCAAAGCATCACCAGCTCAGCTCCTGAGGCCACCACACTGATCCCATCCCAACCCTACCAGGCCCTTTTCCCTGCATGGCTGATCACAAGACCATTGAATCCCAGCAATACTCCTTAAAAGCAAGAACCTGACCAGCTCTGGGAAAGACTGTTAAAGTAATAAAGTGTTTTAATTACATCACAAACTCTGCCACCTGCATGCAGGTCAACTGGCTTTAAAATTACCTTCTTGGCTTTGACTCTGCTTTCTGGTGGCAGCAATGGGATGGGGGAATGAGGGAAATGGAGGAAGAGATAGAGAGAGAAGAAGCAATAGCAAATTCCTTTTTTGGGGTGTGAGTGCTTGCTGCTTTATTATTGGACACATCATCTCCAAAATTTTCCTTGACTTCAGCTGCTGTTGCACCACAGACCTGTATAGTAGCAGGCACCCTCTCCTCTTTTTATGACCAGTGGTAAGAGCAACATGTGTGCCTTTGTCTCGAGCAGGAGTCTGTTGCTTGGGTTGGCAAATTATACAACAATAAAAGGGAATGGCTGGGAACCACCCTCGGCCTTTTTGAAATGGATGTAACCCTATCCAGCTCCGTCAAACACGCGCCATGACGATTACACAAACCAGATGATGGGAATTAATGAACTTTGGGGGTGAGGAAGGAGTAGATGAAGGAGGAGGGAAAGGAGGAAAAAACATGTCAGCCTGAAATTAATGTTTTTCTCACTCTCCTTGCTCCCTGCCTCCAAATCTGCTAGGCACCCTTCACTTGTTGGGGAGTTTTGGGGATTGAGAGGACAGTGATGGTGTGTGAAGAGTCCCCATCATGAAGGTGCTCAGGGACTTCAATGGGACCAAAGAGCCAGTGGCCATGTGTGGCATCACCATGTACCCCACAGGAACAGGCTCTGGTCTGGCTGTGGAGTCTGATCTAAGCTCCTTTGATGAGGATAAAAAACCCCATCAAAGCTTCAGGGAGATGTGGGGCATTGGCAGATGGCCCTTTCGTCCCCACTCCATGGGGCACAGCTGGGACGCACCAAAGAGCCCTGGCAAAGCAAAGCAAGCAGTGCCTCAAGGAGTGCTGCTGCAAATACCAGGGTTTAGGGTCTTTTTGGGGTTTAGGGGCTTTTTTTTAAATAAAAGACTTTATCCACCTCTTCAAAAGTGACTGCATTCAAATCAGACCTAGGAGCCACCACAGAGCCTTGACCCTCTCTGTGCTGGGACGCAGGGGGCTAACCCAGCCACAGAACTGAGCAGACAGTTTGCAGCAGCATCCAAGCACCAACCTGGACAGAGCAGGGCCTGATCCATTCACAAATCCTGGACAGTTTGTGCCTCCGGGAACAGCAATGGGTGTAATGAGCTCCACCAGCCTCTGCTGCAAAGGCAGCCTCTCACCCCGTCCCAGCCAAAACCCATCTCTCACCCAAATGCCTGCACTACTGCATGAAATTAAATGGGTTAATTAGAAGCAGTCTCATAACCAATATATGACGTGTTATTCCTACAGGGCTGCTGCCTTCTGTATCGAAGTGCCATGTAGGGTGTACCATATAGCTGCCACCTATAGGAGAGGAATAACTTCGATCAGCAGAAACACTTGGTGGGAGTCCTGTCTGCACAGGACAGGCTTATGCTTTCACCAGGAAGCACAATAAAGAAGCCCAGGTTACACAAAGGCTCCTGGGAGGCTGATGGGCGATGTCATCATCACTCCTGGGACATGCCCGTTCCTTAGCAAAGGATGCAAAGGCATAAAGGTGGTCTTAGAGGTGGCTGATTGGAGTAATCCCCCTTCCCACCTGAGCTGATGCTCCATGCAGGGCAGCCTCTGAGAGGAAGAGTTCAAGGAGCTGAGACCACCTTGGAAACTTGGGAGAAGTGCATCCTCCTTGCTGACGCTCACATGCGTGTGCCCACAGAGTGCAGTCCTTTCCCTGTGGCCCTCTCCTCTCCTGGGGATCTCCAGCCCTGGGCAGAGGAGGGAGAGGGCAGAGAAGGAATGGGGCAAGCAGCACGCTGTCCCCTACTGCTTTCCCAGCTTCCATTCAAATTCAGGTCCAAAGGTTCTCTTCTGCCTGATGCACTCCATGCACCCAATAATCCTCAGTCGGTCTCTCTTCCAGCCTCCTGTCTAGGTGGCTGCCCCATTCCTGTAACTGTTCAAGGCCAGGTGGGATGGGGCCCTGAGAAATCTGGTCTAGTGGGTGGTATCCCTGCAGGGGGATGACATGAGAGGATATTCAAGGTTCCTTCCAACCCAGGCCATTCTATGATTCCTCCTGAACCCTCCACATGCACAGCCCATCCAGGCTCCTTGCTTTGCCCATTTTCACCAGCCCCTGCCCTCACACCACAGCCCCAGTCCTTGCACCACCACACCAGTCTATCCCCTCCTCCATCTCCAGCCTAGCTCTGAGTCTGGCGAGCACCACACCTTCCCCCAAGAAATCTCTTTGCCAGGCTGAGGACTCCCAGGCTACTTGGTCATTCCTCAAGTAGAAGTTCCTCCAGCCCTACAGAACAAACCCAAAACGTTGCTACTGTCACTAGGTAGATCATGCACCAATTCAACACAAGCTGCAGGGATGTGGAGCTTTCTTTGGGTTAGGAAGGGCCAAATTTCCAATTATTTTTTCACCTCTTCCCCAAATAATAGCAGGAGATGTTACAACTGCTAAGCAAGAACTTTCCCGCCTCCTTTGCTGGAGCCAGGCAAGATATTCATCAACATCCCCAGTTCATTACACAGGCCCTCCTCTTCTCTTTATGTAAACAAGGAAGCCTCTTTCTACTCCACATCATACTTAAAAGCTCTGAACTTCCACTAAATAATTATCTTCACTGGGGGCAGAGGAGCAGCACTTTACATATCAAAGGGCTGCTTTGGAGGGATTTACAATAATTTAAGATGAAGTGGTAAATATTCTATTCACTCCAGTTCATCTCCAGTAATAATTATAATCCTATTAGCAAGGTCCCAAGAAAGTGATTGCATTATCATCTAGCGAGAATCTATGTGGATTTCTTGGAGGGGTGGGATGGGGGAGGCCATGGGCAAGTAAAGAAGGAAAAGCAACAAAAGATGCAATTTCCAGCATCTCCCTTCCCCCAGCAGGATTTGGGCTCCATTGTCCCGACGCTTCAATAGTGCTTTGCTCTGAAAATAAGAGCTTTTGAGGGCAGTAAGGGGGTGGGGCTGAAATGAGCATCTTATTCCCCTCAGTCACCCCCGCTCCCCTTTCACGGCTGAGGGTCTCCCCCCTCCAGTGTCACTTGGCGACAAAGAGCACCCGGTGCTGTTCCTGCAGCCCCGGGCCGGCGGCAGAGCCACAATTAAAAGCTAATTGCTGTTTATGGGTGAGTTCTTCAGAATATTGCCCAGCATCACTGGGCTGTGCTGCCCACTGGTCAAGTCATGTGAGATTACTCTAATCTGTCTCCATTTCCCCCAAAAAGGACAAAAAGACTGGTTTTGTTTAAAAACACAGCAGAGAGAGGGAAGTTCTGTGAAACTCATGATTTAAGGGCGAAAAAACCCCTGAACTCAGCAGGAAACACGACTGAGCTAACTGGCAAACTGGGACTAAAGACCCTTTTTCAGCAGATAGCAGCGCCAACTGTCTACACCAAACTGTGTTTTATTCCTGCTCCATGTCGCCTCTTTGCACACCTCACCAGAGTGTTTAACTGGAATTTATCCCTGCAGGAGTGCCTCAGTTGCACCAGTGTAATCCTCTTCCCTCTCTTCTGGCACCTGGAGGCCACCAGTGTGAGTCCTCAGCACTTCCACCAGAAGCAGGCAGCTCTGCTCACCCTGGGAAATCAGCAACTACTCCAGAGCTGCACCATTTGCAGGCTTGGAACAAGCCAAAATTACCGTCACAGTGTGCAAGAGTTTACTGCAAAGCAGTAGAAACATTTTTCTCAATAAATTAAATAGACAACAGCCTGAAAGGGAAGAAAGAGGAAGAATTTTAGGCATCTGGAGAGATTTCCGTGCTTACAACTCATTCCTGGTAAAAAATAAATTCTCTGGACTGCCTCTGTGTCTTACCCTTTTGCAACCAGAAAGAGCAGCAACTTCTCCTCCCTCAAGAATTTATAGCCTATAGTTAACATTATGTGTACTAATCTCCTAGTATGCAAAGATTTGATAGATCCACTTACGGATTCATTGCAAGACAAAGCTCTGCTCTTGAAGAGTGCTGGTTCAACACATCCTTGCACCAGAGATGTGAATTCTTGAATTCAGCTTTACTTAGGTAGCACCAATCCTGCCCTCATGGGAAGCTGAAACCAGTATCTGGACTAGGTCAGCATCTGCAAGCACAGAATGTCCTTGTCCAGAAAACAAACAGCAAAGTAAGAGGGTCAGGGTCTGGAGTTATTGGCTTAATTGTGGAGAGAAACAAAAGAGAAAAACCCCCACAGCACTTTCTGCTAGTTCAGAGTAGGCCTGAGCAAAGGAAGCCTGGCATGGAAGAGGCTCAAAAGCAGATGAAGAAATCATAATGGTGGGACATCCAAAACACATCCATGGTACCCAGGTGACAGGAGAGTCTCCTGCAGAAGAGGATGTGGGACTAACAGAGTCCACACTAACACAGAGCTCTGATGTCAGGTGTTTGGCTTCAACTCCATCAGGAGAACAACTGGGCTGTTCCCACAAGTCCCAGCCAAAGCCCACTCCTTACTGTAAGCTTTCTTGCCCTGCAGCAGACACCCAGTCACGTCCAAGAGGCACCAGTGCCCACTGCTCACACCACAGCCTCCTCCCTCTCACACCTTGCCTGCCACCAAGGCTCAGGCACAAATCAGTGTGGCAGGAGCAGTACTGGTGGTGTGTTCAGCCATGGAGTCCTTAGCCCCAAACAGCTCCCACACCCACCAGTTTGCTCTCTTAATTGTAGCAACAGCACTAATCCTCTCAAAGATGTTAAACCACCCCAGGCACTGCTCCTCACAGGTCTTTAAGACATCTCTCTTCCTCCTAGGTCTCAGGAAAATGCTTCCTTGCAGCAAAGGGAGCAAAATCATCAGGTTAAGCCCCAGAGATGTGAGGATCTGGGATTTGGGGGAGGCAGAAGTGGGTATTGAGACACACAGAGCAGGCACTGAAGAAAGAGTACAGCCTGTTGGCTTTCTGCTGCTGTCCCAGGAGCACCAGGTGTTTCAGGAATTAGATACTCAAACCAATTAACACCACAACTCCTCCAAGGGTCGAACTACCCACCACTGCACATGGCACAGAACATCCTCCCGGCCCATCCCACCTGTGACACCAGAGCACCCGAGGGCTCCTGCCCCTGGCTAGGACACAAGGAGGCATTCCTAATCCAGTTATCCCACCAACCTCATCC
This sequence comes from Dryoscopus gambensis, assembly GCA_013389985.1. NCBI lineage: Eukaryota > Metazoa > Chordata > Aves > Passeriformes > Malaconotidae > Dryoscopus > Dryoscopus gambensis. The sequence goes on along the minus strand of WEIT01015159.1, from coordinate 12,881 downwards.
CTACAGCACCTCCTCTTCCAGGCCCTGCTCCACTGACTTGTTTTGCTCTGTGCTGCAGGTGGTGAGCCCAGCGAGCAGGGTCCATCTCAATTTGGACCCCAAGGGCACATCTGGTGTAATCAATGCAGGGAAGATGGTTGCATCTTGTACCCCCCAGTCATCTGTATGGCAGCAACTCCCTGCCACACTGTTTCCGTAGCCACACTGCAATAGGGAAGTTTCTCAGTCTCCCAGAAAAGGAGTCAGTTCAAGAGAAACAACCCCTGGTTTGGGCCATTCTAGAGCGCCAGTTATATGGATATAGATTTTTATGGCACACACTCACAAATTAACTTTCTGGTTAAGTAACCATGTAGTGACCATGGCAGCAGCTTCTCTCCAGCCACCAAAAAGCAGCTTAATGTGAGTGGCCAACCCTGGTCCACCACAGCTGACACTCAGAAACACCTGACAAATTTCTACTCAGGAGTGCACTACAAGGAGATGAACTTCCCAGGCTTTGCCTCTCCTCTGGGGCACTACCAAGCCACCACATTTCACCTGCTCCAATTCTGCAAGAAGGTGGGAAAAAAAACCCCAACCCACATAGCAAAGAGCCAACCCCTAAAGGAAATACAAGTCAACAGCCACTCCAGCAAGATATGGGTTGGACCATGTTCCACTAAGCCAACTTTCATAAATCACAGCCCTGCTGAGAGGTCTTTTGTATTTTCCCCAACACAGAAACAAATGCCCTAATCTGTGTGCCTGCACGGGCAGGTAATGAGTTACACTGATAATGTTGCCCTTTGTCAAACACCTGCACAAGTGGCCCAGCATTTGCACAGGGAGGTCTTTGTTTGCCACCTTGACACACATTTCTCCTAATTAAGCCCAGCCTTCCTGCTCTGGGGCTTTACAGCCATGATTAGAGAAAAAAGCCCCCTGATAAACTTTGGAGACCTGAGCGATACCCCAGCTCTCACCCTTCAATTCATAACCAGTGCTGGGGGAGTATTCCCAGTGATTTGTCTACACTTGGGGCAAGACATGCCAAAGTCAGGCTTAAACCACTGTGCTGAGTTAGAGCTCCAAAAAGGGACAGGTGGCAGCTTTGCTCCTGCTTCTCTTCCTCACCATGGACATAACAAAGCAGGGAGGGGAGCAGGGACACTTCTTTATTCACCCACCAGCACTTTCCTCTGTGCACTGACAGTCCCTGGAACATCTTCCACGTCACATCTGAACCACAGGCCACCAGCTCTTCCACAGCACGTGGGAAGGGATCTCACAGGGTGGCCAGGGCCAGGCCAGGCTTTAAACAATCCTTGAGACACATTTACATCAACAGTTTTTCAAAAAAGCCATGTAGAATCTCCAGGAATTCACTTTCTGCTAAAGGGATCCAGTGGGCATCCAGCACCACCTGAACAGCAGAGACCTTCAAAACAGTAGCTCAGAAAACAGCCAGGTTTCTACGTTCATGATGAAAAAAGAAAGTTACGTTTTTTTCTGCCCTTCCTGATCATGCACACATGATCCACAGGCCAAGTAATGCCGACAAGGTGCTGCCCAAGCTCAGCTGCGTGACTCCTCCTGCTTCTTCAGCAACACCCAAACAAGCCTGGAAACTGTACAGCACTGAGGCTTCTCCTTACCTGTGGTAAAGGGAAGGGGATGCCCCTCTGACCATCAGAGGACCTTCTCGGTGGCCAGTAACAGCAGGGAAGAACAAACCCATCAGAGGAAAACTGTGAAGATGCTCAACCAACCGGGCATGTTCTGTACTCGCCAGCTGCTCGTTACCCTCAGCATCTCATTGAGTGGGTCAAGAATTTAAAATTAGTTTAGATTTTATTCCCAGCTGAGCCACCTAATTAACTTCTGAAAGTCTCCTGCTTCCTTCTCAGAAGGGAGGGGTGGCACCAACCATAACCTGAACCATCAGTAATCTGGGCACTGGCCAGGTCAATGTGACCCTCACTGGGATGAGCTAATTTTGCTACCCACTGGAACAAAAGGCCTGGCAAATTAATACACCGGTGATCCTCTCAGTACTGATCCCTAAATGCATTTTAGCACAAATGGGATTGTCACCTCAACTCATTTGTTAATGGATTTGTGATTTGCACTCATAAAGGAGTGGAAATTCAGATCTCGCCATAGTAAACAGACCAGGCCAGCGAGACATTTGTCCAGAATGAGATTTTTTCTGCCAACATCTCTAGTCAGGCCAGGATGAACCTCTTGACTCTCCCCTCCCTTTGACACCTCACATCAAACATCAAAAGCAGAAAATACAATTAATTTCCAGGACAAAAACTCAGCACGTCCATTGAGGCAATCAGGTTGCAGGTTTGTGCTGCCACCACATCCCTGGGTCACCAGTGACACTGCAGGACTTGGGATAGAGCAGAAGGAACCAAACCAGCCTTGGGAAGGGGAGAAATTCCCAGTGAGGGAGGGAGACAGGTGCCAATTAGGGAAACATGAAGGAGGAGGTCTGTCTGCAGACTGCCTTTCTGCCCAGTCATTACCTGGGATGATGGCGTGGTCATAAACAGTCAACGAAATCCAGCCAAGAGCTCTTTAAAGAGCAGGCTCAGCTGGTGGAGATGCTCTGCTGCAAGTACAACAGATGCAAAGCACTGCTTCTCACTAAAAAGGTATTCACATAATTAGAGACTTCACATGGCCATACCAATGATTTGATCTAGTCCAGAGCACTCAGGCAGTATTTAAGAGGGCTCTTGCCTGCTTTCCACTTGTGATGGCTTGGGTTGTCTTTGTGCATAACCCTGCCATCTCCTCACACCCACACACTGCGATGGCAGGTCCATGGCTATGATGACAACCAGGAAGGACCTTATGAGAAAACTACACGTGCCAAAGCCCATCAGCAACCTCCAGCATCCCCCTCTGCTTTCATTCAGAGCCAGTTTCCTCCCAGAGCCAGCCATGGGGCTGAATTATCCCCAAGTCCTTCAAGCCCTTCTACATAAAGAGCACCGTGGGCCAGTCTGCCAAGGCCTTAGAGCACAACCCAAGTGAAATGACTTTTCCCTGAACACTGAGGACTCTGAATGACAGCTATTGTTATTCAGATTAAACCAAGTGTCAGATTAACAAATCAATGGGCATAAGAGATAGAAAATGGGTGACCATTGAAGCTTTTCAAATACCCAAACATATGGATGAACCAAATGTGAATTGTAATTGACTCACCCACACCTTTGATCTCTACACCCTTGGGTTCTCAAAGAGACGGCCCAACCCCCTCTGACCCGGGCTGAACCGATCTGGGACTCCATTGTGAGCCTCACAAAGTCTTTTCTCTGCCTCCATCCCCTGGACTTAGATGCAGCCTGGTGCTTGAAAAGTGAGAAAAGCCAGCTCTGCCTTGGAGAGCCAGGGAGCTGGAGATGGACAACCTGCACTACCAAAATACAGCCTCTCACATGGAGCCCATCACCTTGTGCATCTCCTCCACTGGTCCTCACTCCTGGTGGTGATCCTCAATCAACTGGACGTGTGTGAGGAGATGGCCTAGGAAGCAGCAGAAGAGGGTCTGGAGCGAACACGGGCAGTGACGATGCTCCTTCCCCCACTGCTCCTGGAGCTGGACATGGGGTCTCTGGTTTTCCAGAATTTCCCTGTGCAAAACCAAGGATCAGGCTTTGCTGATGGGTTCAGGGCATGCACATGGGCACGTGAGAAGATCTGGAAGAGCTGGAAACTGCTCTGCTCTTCTCCAACTGCCTCGACAGCACATAATCATTTATGCTTGATTAAGAAATCTGATCTTTAATTTTCCCTAAGATGTTTATGCAGCTACATTGAAAATAACACAGAGCTTAAGTAAACGTTATCCTTAAATTTTTACATTTGGAGTTTGGAGAGAGTTTTGATCAGTTTTAGATAGATACATGAGAAAATAAATAAAAGAGCATAATTGATTTTGATACCATACAAACCTCAGCTCCCTAGGAGTCACAAGTCAAGCAATTGTTTGCGTTTAGTTTCAAGCCTCATTACAAACTTAAATTTCTGTAGCTCTTCCAGGAAACCCAGCCCAGCTTATTCTTCCCCCTCCATCCTGCAAACGCCACAAAAACGCGCCTTCGGGGAAGTTTTGAACCTCACACTGTGGCTTCCCCATGTTCCCCATGACGGGGAACAAGCTGTCCAGCTTAGCTCTTGCTATACTGAGTCTCAAAGCAACAGGAACTTTGGAATCCCTGTTACTGAAGGCAAACGCCAGCAGCTATTCTCAGCAGCAGGCACCACCACTGAGTAAAGCGATTCACTCTGGGAGGGCAGAGACTTGGCATGTGTTCTGTCCTCCAGCACAGGAGGAGAGGGTTGGATGGGGGAACTGGGTGAGGCAGAGCAGGCATTGCTCTGTGCCTATCATTTTTGGGCTCCGATGCAGCTGTGCAGCTGCTTAACCCAACTGGTGAGCCCTGCTGGAATAGCCAAGCCTGTGACAACTGCAGGGCTCACCCACAGAGGAACCCCAGAGGAGGAAGACTATGGGGAGGAAGACGGAGAAGAGGAAACTCACAGGCTCTTCATCTGCTCTAGGACCACATGAGCTTTCTGCTTATATATAGCCTAATTAATTATTACACTGCATTGAGCAGTTTGACCCCGAAATCGTCTCCAGGGGGAGGCAGCAGGGGGTGCAGCCAGGGCAGCCAGCCAAGGCCCCGGTGTGTGCCCAGACGCCCGCGCGGGGCGGGCGGCTCCTCCTGCGCGTCCGGCTGCTCGGGCAGCGCCAGCCTGTAATTACCAGGCTTCGGAGCAGACAGCAGCTCCCGGCCCCTCTCGGCTTGCAGCAAACCCAGGTTGAAACCCTAACCGGCTATTCCACTTCTGCTTTGGCAAGGCTGATACCTTCTCCCAAGGCTTCCTTCCCTGCTCAACACCCCATATTAGCTATTCCCTGTGCTTTTCCACATGCCATGCAGACAGCCCAAGGCTCATTAGCTACCAGACCAACTCAAGAGGGAAATTAAAAGGGGGGGAAAAAAATGTTACAAGCCTTGTCTTAAGTTGCAACAAGTTCAGTGCATTGCACTGGGAAAAAAGGAAGGAGATGGGCTTTGCTAAGCATGTCCTCAAGAAGAGCAATGCCCAGGCTGCCTGGCTTTTTGCAGCTCACTTTGGTTGGTCCAGCTATAGTGAAGTCAGAGCAGGAGCCCAGGGATGCTCAGAGACACCCAGACATCTACCACTGCCCCACTGGTCCCAGGTGAGACCTTCATGAGCTTGTCCCATTCTAACCCACTTGCAGAAGATGGGAACCCCCAAGCACTCTGGAGACTGGCTCCAATTTGGTACAATTCACTAAACGTGGCACCGGAGGTGTGCGCAGGGGGTTCAGAGCAGAGGCACAGCACCTCAGAGTCAGGCATCACGTTTGCTCCAGCCTGCAGAGACACAGGGCACAGCAGAGTCACAGGGTCTCTGCAATCCACGTCCAGCAACAGCATTCCCAGCCCTGTGTACAAACCAGCTGAGAACCGTGTACAGCCACTCCGGGACCAAAGGGCTGGGACACACCTCCTGTTTACTCCAACACCTCCTGATTTGCTTCCAAGTCTAACACACCTTTAGAAAAACAAACTGAAGGCACGCCAAAGCTGCAGGCCTTGCCAGTTTTTAAACAAATATTTAATAGCTCAGTGAAGCAGCAAAGCACTTTATGAGGAAGACGCTGGGGTTTCGTCCTCCCCCTAGTGACAGGAGGATCCATGCTCTGAGCCTGCTCAGCCGCCGCAGCCCCCGGACCCCATTCTGAATCAGAAATACTACTGCGACTTAACCCCTGTGCAATCCATTGCAGTCCATTCAATTGCCCTCTCACTAAATGAGCACTTTTCCAAAGATTTCCTGTGCCTCGCTGTGCCACTCACCCACACCTGAAGTTTTAAGTTTTCAAGTTTCAAGACTTTCAAGCTTTAATTCAAGTTTGTGTTTGATAATGGAAAGAGGCTGAGAGCTCGGGGCCTTGATAGAAAGCTTGTCAAGCTGTTTTATTGAAGTGAATAATTGCAGTGGATTTTGGTTTCTGTGGGGACGCTTTCTGCACAGTCACATGGATACACACTGAGGGTCTGATCCTGGAGCCCCTCCCTAGGCAGAGTTTTGGACTGCATTAAACACAGGCACGTTTGGGGACCTGGTTCAGCCTCTGTCACCACACGCTGCTGAAGACTCGTCTCCTCATCAGAGCTAACTTCCCACACGGAAAAGTGTACTTTTTAAAGGGAATTGGTGTAGCAGAATACAGTTGTGCTCAGTGCTGTTGGACCATGTCTGTGGCAATGCAGGATTTGGCCTTGCGTTCACTTTTAGGAAGGATCTATCAAGTGTACACATCCACCTATAACGTTATACATTGGCATATAAAATGAAAGACCGTGCACAATAATTCTCTTTCTTCTGGAAGAGCTGCCTGCTGCACTGCCAGGAACACAAAGTCTGTGCCAGTTCCAGGGAAAGGTTACAACTGCTCACTTTTATTATAAACCAGCCACTTAGGTGGATTTGCAGAAACCCCCAGCAGCCCCAGCAGAGAAGACTGGCCAAATTACAGCTCTGACCTACGGAATTTTAGCAGGACAACACTCACAAGAAGACCAGAACAAGGGAGGATGACCCCCACCCGCACAGGGATAGCAAAGCTGGGTTCCATGGGTGACACTGTACAAGCCACATCGAGGGCAGGGTCAGCCACACGGCTCTGCATCCCAGAGAGGCTGCAAATTAAACTCTGGGTCAGACCTGCTGCCAATAGAGCCATAAGTCCCTTGACGCCAGGGCTAGCTCATGCATCCCCCTGTAGAGATGTTCTGCCTCCCTCCGTTTTCTGTATGGAGAGGAGAAAACAAAACTGCTGTAGAAACCAGCTAGTTCCAGGGCGTTTCCAAGGAGGTTAACGCAGATGTAAAGCATTTAGCAGAACCTGGAATTATTTTTCTCTAAATAAAGTTCCCCTAGCCACCACGTGGCAGGGCACTGCCATGCTCACATATCTTGACAGAAAAATTTTTTAAATGGAATTACTCATTTACTAGAAATCAGTGTGAGATCTGCCAGCAGCACCTGTACACCTATTTTCCTCTAACATTCCCACCAACATCATCTAAAGTCCCAAACACCCAAGTTTTTGGTCCTCTCTGAATGATTCCTGTGGCCACAAAGCCAGGAAGAAAGGTCAGGCAGCCAAGCAAGCCAGCTCACAGCTCCCACAAGTCCCACCTCACCTCTGGACCTTCCCAATACAAGGGCACCACATGCTAAATCATCATCACTGAGCTCATTTTCCTCCTCATTCGGTGCTATTCAAAAGAAGAAAACCACCATGGGGAATGCTCGAAGCCAGCGCGGCACCAGGAGAGGTTGTCTCGTTTGGATCACTATTCTGAATGGACTAAGGTACACTGCACATCCCAGCCAAGCAGGCCCTGCTCTCCCTAGGTGCAGACAGAGGGGCTGTGCTCCTGACCTCCAGTTCTTCCCCTTATCTGACCCATAGCACAACGTGATGCCCTTCCCCACTTGTCTGTGCGCACCTTCCAGCCACCTCCAGACTGGGAGCAGCTCCCTGATGGCAAAGTTACAGCACCAGTAACTGTTACGCCGCCTGTCCTGAATTCACCCCACCTTTCCCCTGAGCCTGCTGATAATCAATATGTTTCATCACAGCACCCCTTGTTTCCATTAGGAAAGCTAAGATAAGGTCCATTTACTCCATTGCCTTCTGGCTGCTGCTGGGCTGAGCACCTTAAAAAAGCACATGGTGTTTCTCGCAAGCTAATTAAACACACATCAAGCTGCTGAAAGACCTGGAATTGCAACAGTGAGGGCAAGCCCCGCTACAGTCATCAGCAGCACAGCACTCAGTCGACTGTTTCACACAAACCAAGGAAGAAGCCTCTCCAGCCCATCCTCACACATCAGGTGGTGACAACAGGTAGCAGCCAATAGCTCCTGACCCGCTAATTACACCACTGAGACAACATGCCCCACTATTTTTTGTTCTTTGAACCCATATGTTACCCGTCCCACATGGCCCTGGCCCATTCATTATCCCCTGAACCCATTGGTCACCCTTAGTCACACCACCAGGAGACATGAATCCCATGCTGAATGATCACTAAATTAGACTTCTTCCCAGCTGGGATGGATAAATAGCCCCAAACCCAGGCTCAAGCAAACAGAGCAGCTCAGCAAGAGAGGCCTGAATACAGGACAATCCTATCATCAGGCAGACTGGACATACAGCTCCAAAGAACAGTGGCTTGGGTAGAGTTCCTATAGCCACTGCACCCAGGGCTTGCTGGATGCTTTTAAAAACAAAGCCTTGCCTGGAAGTGCCTCGAGATATCCAACATTCAGTGTGTGTTACAGACACCTGCCATGGCCCACTTGAAAAGAAAAAAATAATAAATCCCAAACCCAGAGCCGAGCCTGTGGGTTTTCATTCCCATCATTTTCATGCCAAGGAGCACAACACTCCCCGGCAGGCCGCGCGGTCCTGCGCTAACGCGATTAGCCAGGCAGATCCACCATCCACATCCGTCACCCCCAACGCTTGGTCAACTTTGAAAAGTTCAGCAGCTCAACAGGTGAGGCCATGAAACCTGATCACAACAGACAATGTCATCCCCCCCCAGCGTCGTGCTGGGAAGAGCTTGTCACGTGCGTCATACCGGGCAACATGCTTGAAACAGAGCAGTGCACTGAAACCCCAGCAACACGAATAATCTTTGCCATCTGTTTGAACAACTCAACCCTCCTCAGATCTAAAGGAATGATCCCATGCAAACATAAGGGCCTCGCTGACTGATTATAACAGCCCAGCCCTTCTTTTTTGGGGCCGTTTTCCTCCCAGTGTTACACAGCAGCTCAGGACCCATCGCAGGGAGCTGCTGCAGTGGCCAAGGGGGCACTGAGCTCTGTGCACATTCTGAGGGGACCATAAAAGTGCCCACTTGCTTAGGCACAACACCATGCAAGGTCAATAGTTGAGTTTTAAATTTTTTTTCACATTAAGAAAAGATAATCTCAATACCAAAATTGTTTGGCAAAACCTTCCCAGAGAACACAACTGTGCTTTGGGAGATACTTGTTCCGACCCAGCACAGCTCACAGGAATGCGGTGGAGGAACCAGTCTCTGCTCAGATGCAGTTATTTGCACCCAAAGTCCGGTTGGGAGTATCAGAACTGCTCCCAAACTTCCTGGGGCCAACGAACCGTGGGACACTCAGCAGAAACCAACACACTGAGTTTTGCAAGCACCTGGTTCTGTCTGTGCTGCCGCATCCATGTCCCGCTGCAGAGGCAATTAAGCAGCAGGTATTAAACATTCACTAAAGCCGAGATTATAGAGAATGGCCAAATACAGGGGCAAAATCCTGCCTGGCTCAAGATGTGGTTCATCAGGGCTTTCACCCCGAACTTTTAACCATCATTTCCTTATTCTTCCCTTACTCCCAGCCTGGACGATCGCAAGCATCAGCTTGTACCCCCACACATTCCTTGGAGAAAAAAAAAGAAGGCTCATGGGGAAAAATTTAAAAAATAAAGTTTTTCCCGATTCAGGAATTGCTGTCAAGCAGCATTTTGCACACTAAGGTCCAAGCAATTTGGGAGTCTAAGAAATGCATGTTTGAAACAGTTTATCACACACCACCAGACCACGGGGCCTGATCCTGCTGATCCAAATCACTCAGTCTCAGCAAGGAGAATGATTTAAGGAAACTTAGTAGTGGGAAGACAAAGCACCAGCATTTTAAGAATTTTCCCTAAGAAAAAAAGAAGAAAAAAGGACAAGAGGTCTCCTTGGTGCACTGCTAGAGTCAAAGGAGCTCAGCCTGGCCCTGCTGTCACAGTTACAGCCGGCACCACAGCACAGCGGTTCCTAGCAGAGAGCTACAGACTCAAAATATAAATCAGTGATGTTGAGTATGGCTGGCAACGCCCAGCCCAAGGCAGGAGGGACTGAGCATTACAGCCCACTGGGCTGAAAATAATAATAAAAAAATAAAAACCCCAAACAACGTAATACTAATGACACAATCTTTTTTTCTTATGTTAATTATACGACAACAGGCTTTCAAGTCCCTAGGACATTTCAAAATGCATCATTGTTGAATCAAGTGAAGAAAATAATAAAAGACATTCAACAACTGATTTTCTAGGCTTGCAAGAAACTTCTTTCCTCCCCACCAAGCCCTACAGTAAACCCCAAAGAGAACACATCCCTGCAGGCTGATCAGCCAGACACATGCACACAGGCTGTGGAGCTGAACTCCGTACTGCTGCAAAGAGAACTTCTCTACTATCTAAAAATTCAAGGCACTTCATAAAATTAGTTTGCAAGAGTGGCTGGATCCCATTTCTCCTCTGTCATGGTACATATTTTCACTAGAAGCAGTTAACATGCTGTATTCATTATGGGGGGGAAACCCTGCAATGTGCGTACAGAAGTTATTTCCATCAAATTTTAGTTATCTCACTATTGGAAAAAAAACATTTAACTTTTCCTGTTTCCCCCCTGGTTTTCAGGAATGGTACTCAGCCAGCTTGATGCTGTTCTGCATTCCACACAAAGGAAACAAACCAACAGAGTTCATTCCACTTGACAGAAGACGGAGCAAGGAACAAGTTTGTGTTCTCTCCTTCTAAAGTTATTTTCGATAGATGAAAACTTCAGGCAGAAATAAGTAGTTAAACAGGATTAATCACAAACACTCCCAAAAATAAGAATTCCCCAGGCTAAACAATTAAATCTGTGATGCCTCTGCATCTTGAAAATCTAAAAATGAAGATTTTGGATGGCAGGACCAACTTAAACAAACAAAAACTCCTAACAAATATAAAGAAATTTAGCCAGTTAGCTAAAATACACTTTAAATGAGACATGGGTCAAAAATTCTATCTTCATCTTTTCAAAGCCAGGCAATTTGATTTACACTGCACTCTGGGTGCTGAGGACACAGTAACTCCCCCAGTTCCAAAATTCAGTTGATTTGAGCATAAGCATCTGAGAAACAGAGATGAGGCTTGCCCAGCTCACTGCACGATGCTGACACCGTGTACCTTTTATAGCATCTTAAATCCAACTGTATTGAACCACTAACAAGAAAATATAAACACATCTCCTTATTGATACCAAGATTAAAAAAAAAAAAAAGCCTCATTAGGTCTGGGAGAAATAAGCATGTTCTTGAGGAGTGCTGAGAAGCCAAGATTCTCTGAAGTCAGCACGAGCTTGGAGTTACTGCTATAGAGGATCTGACTTCTAATGACAAAATTTTTAGGAACAAACTTCCGCCTCTAATTCTAATTAAGTTAGAAATAATGCACAATGTATAACAACTTGTCTGCTGGTTTTCATCCTCCTCCAAGCATTTTGCGTTATTTAGTCCCCCCTAACTGACCCAGCTCCCAGTCCCACGCACAGCCAGACACACTCCCATCTCTGGGGTGAATCACACACGACTGATTTCAAGACTTCCAGCATCACTTACCCTTGCTGCTTGAGAGCATCACCATTCAGATCTCACGATTCGTCAGATTTCAGCTAAAACAGCCCTTTTGCAAAGATAATAATGAAAAACTACAGTGCATTTGCAGGGATAGGGCCCGCACTTCTTAAAATTCAGCAGCTGATAAGAATAAGCCTAATTATATAAGGCGAAACTTTAGGAAGTCAAACACGACTTTGATACCTGTTCTCCAAATCTAAAAATAATGTGTATCCTTTAAAAATTGGCTTTCACCCACTACATCTGGGATAACAGATGAACTCAATCATAAGCATTATTCTCTCCTTCTCCCCTTCCACCTCTTACTTGTAAAAGATTAATCAACCATTTTATGGTCTAATTTAGGTGCCTAATTAAAAACAGAGTTCAACACATACAACACCATTTTGCTAATAAATCCTGACAGGTTTTCTGCTCTGTTATACGCAAGTTCTCCTTCAAAATGCGAGATCGATACTTTTTTAAACTCAGCTGAACTGACAAAGGTTTCGTTTGGGCTGCTGTGGGACAACACACTACATCCTCCACCGAGATGACAGAATTTCGTAAAACGAAACAGCTTTCACAAATTACTTCCTCCTCATCAGATTTTATCCGGCACTCATTTCACTAACTGCTGAGGGATGGCAACATTAAAAAAAGAGACATAAACCTAATCGGACTTGCCGGGTGGGAGTTTCAAGTCTACAAAGAGGTTACAATTCGTAACTTCACAGCTCCCATCTAGCTTCAAAGTTTCCATCTCTGCTCCTTTAGCATTCCTGAAAACACTCAGTAGAAAGACATATTCAAAACACTCCTGATAAAGGAACTTCCATCGGAACAGGGTGAAAAAGGTACCGAAACGGGGATCGCCCTCGCTCGGTGTCCGATCGCGCTTCTCCTCCGCATCCACTGCTCCACCGAGCCCACCCGCACTCAGACATCCCGCACCGGGCTGCTCCTCGCAAAATCACTTAGAATTACATCCATCCTTACAGGATGCAAGCCAAAAATTCATAATTTTCTCCCAGTCCAAAGGGCTCATCCCGTTCCCGAGGCTCCCGTTACCCACTACACCCCACACCGCTCCTGCAGTCCAGCGCCGGGCTGGAGATCGCGACCTCGGGCGATCGATCATCTCCAGAGATGATTACGGGGTAGGAGAAAGTTAACGGAGACGGAACGCAGAGACCGAGTGAGGAAGTTTTATCTGGAACGCGGAGCTGCCGCCTGCCAGTCCCAGCTGCCGCCGCGCTCCCGGAACGGGTCAAACCCCCTCCAAACGCATCGAAAAATTCCCAAACGGGTAAAACCTCCCCACCTCGCTCCCCGCGACCCCCACCCCCCCCCAAAAAAAA
>WEIT01015158.1:19048-52511 GCA_013389985.1 Dryoscopus gambensis | reverse complement strand
TTGGCCACGCGCTTCGCCATGTCTGCAAGAGAGGGACGGCGGGCTCTGCGCGGGCTCTGCGCGTGCTCCGCCCCGGGAGCCGCGGCAAACCCGCGGGGAGGGGACTGCCCGGGTGGGCAGCAAGCTGGGAGCCGAGGCAGGTGGAGCACGCTGTCCTCTCCCCATCCCCGCCCTCAGCACAGGCAGTGCAGCCACAGCAGGGAGGAAACAGCCTCAGGCTGTGCCGGGGGGGTTTAGGTTGGATAGTGGGGAAAGTTTTTTCCCCCAAAAGGCTGAGGGGGCTCAGCCTGGAGAAAAGGAGGCTCAGGGGGGACCTTCTCACTCTCCTCAACTCCCTGGCAGTCGGGGGGGTCGGGCTCTGCTCGCAGGGAACAGGGACAGGAGGAGAGGGAACGGCCTCAGGCTGGGCCAGGGGAGGCTCAGGTTGGATACCAAGAAAATTCCTTCCCAGAAGGGCTGTCCAGCCCTGGCACAGCTGCCCAGGGAGGTTTGGAGTCCCCATCCCTGGAGGGATTTCACAGCCCTGTGGATGTGGCACTTGGGGACATGGGTCAGTGGTGGCCTTGGCAATGCTGGGGAACGGCTGGAGTCATTGTGAAAGGTCTTTTCCAACCTAAATGGTTCTGTGAATTTGGGATACACCTGCAGCCCAGGTGCCAGCCAGGTGGGGAAGCGGCTGTCCCGGGAGCTGCTGGGCAGGGAGGGCACCATACCTGACTGAGCCAGGCGGTCCTTGGCGTTGTGGCACTGCAGCTGCTCTATCCTGTTGCACAGGGACGTCACTTTGGTGTGTAACCGCTCCAGCTCGTAGGTGGAACAATCCAGCTGCAAGCAAACAGGAGTCAGCTCCGAGGCAGCACCCTCGGAGACCCTACACCAAACCTGCCTGAATTAACACTGGAGCAGGGAAAGGGGAAGCCTGGGCCGGAATTCGGGGAGATGGACACGGAGACTGCTAGGTTTGTCCTGTCCCTTTCACGTGTCCCTGTCACACACCCCACAGGGCACATCCCACCCCTTGTGACAGCAGAGCAAAGCCCTGGTTCTAGAGATGCCCATGTTCTGTTTGGTGTCTGCCAAGGAGAAGCACCAACTCCCCCTCAGCAGTTGGTAACAGCTTCAGTCCAGACCCCGTGAGAGCTTCCAAACCCCAGGGAAAGCAGCTGCCCGTTACCTGCTGAATCCTGTCCAGCATCTCATTCACACAGATGTAGTCAAGGTAGACCAGCCCCGCCAGCTCCCAGTCCTGGATGAGCGCGCTGCGCTCCGGGGGCGCGAGGTCCTCCAGGAATCCTTTCAGGTACTTGTAGTTCTCGTTGATAATTGCATCTGGAGAGAACAGGAGTTAGGAACAGAGGCCACCCCGTCTCCCACAGCAGGGACACCCACAGGATCAGGGAATGGGAAGGTCACTGCTGCCCTTGTTCCCAGAGGCCCCTGTGCCCCAGGAAGGTGGGGCTGTGCAGGGGGAAAGCACTGCCCTGGCGCCCTGTCTGCCCGGGAGAAGCACCACACCAGGTATCCAAGGAGAGCGGGTTTGGCACTGCCAGGCCCTCTGTGCTAATCCAGCTGCTCCAAACCCAGCCTGATCCCCTCACTGGCCCCTCCATGGCTTGGAATCATGGAGTCACTCACTGGTTTGGGTTGGGAGGGACCTTAAATATCATCCAGTCCCACTCCCTTCCACTTGTCCCCAGTCCCTCTCCAGCTCTCCTGGAGCCGCTTTAGGCCCTGCAAGGGGCTCTGAGGTCTCCCTGGAGCTTCTCCTCTCCAGGTGAACACCCCCAGCTCTCGCAGCCTGGCTCCAGAGGGGCTCCAGCCCTCGCATCCCACTCTTGCCATGCCTGTGTGTGCTGCTCAAAGGACAGGATGCAAGAGGAGCAGCACAGACCCACCTGAGGCCAAGTGCCTGACAACCAGCTTGTGGCACTGGTTCCAGTGCCCAGCCTTGAACAGGAAAAGGGCTTCTTTGTGCTTGTCACCCTCCATCCTCGCCCGAACCGCCTTGGCCTCGTGAATCCAGTGTGGGGGGACGCAGAGCCGCTGTGTCAGGAAGGTCTCCTTGGCCCAGGACTCGGGGCTCTCGGCGAGGGCGCAGTGCCGGCTCAGCAGCTCCCGCACGGCCTTCTCCCGGATGCTGCGGAGAGAGGGCAGCCTGTCACTGCAGCAGCTCTCCTTCCCGCCGCCCACAAGGTCACTCCAACACAAGGAGCGGGACACTGGAACCAGATGGTCTTCAAGGCCCCTCCTGCCCCAAACCAGCCTGGGATTCTGGGCTTTTCCCAAGTGGCACAAAGCCCTCCGGGTGCACGGGTCCACGTGGGAGAAGCCACGACAACCACAGGTCTTTAGAACTGACCCCACGTTATCTCAAGGCCCAGGACAGTCACACGGGGTCACTCACTGCGTGTCAGGCTCGTGCAGCATCACGAACACGGCCCATTCCCACAGCCCCTCGCTCTCCAGCTGCGCAGCGTAACTGGTGTTCAGCACCCCCCGGCTCTGCTGGGACAGGTGGGAGTAGTTCAGGGCCCGGAGCACCTCCCACAGGTGCCAGCTGAGGCGGAAATCCAGCGGGTCACAGGTGACGCTCCTGGGATCCAGCAGCTGGTCGAGCTCATAGGACCTGGAGAGGAAAACACTGGTAACTGAAAGAGATGACTGTGCCCACAAAATCAAATCCAATCCCCTCCCTTCATGCACCTCCACGCGTGTGATTTACATCGGTGCGGGGGTTTGTTTTTCATTTTTTAAGAAGAAAAATAGTATTTACTGCTAAAATTCTTCTGAGTCTGTACCCAGGCTGTCACCCCTTTTCCTCTGTATCTGCTGCCCTATAGATTTCTTACTGCCTTCAAAGAAGGCAGCTACAGAAAAGCCTTCCTGCTCTCTTCAGACCCAGAAAGCACCTAAAACCCCACAAATGTGCCCCAAAGCTTAAGGTTCCCAATCTCTACCATCCCCAGCTGTGACACCACCTTCTGTCAGGGGGTACACGTGGGGCTGATTTTGGACTGCTCTAAGCCACTCAGGCTGGCTTCATAGCCCTGGTTTGAGAACTCGGGAAGTCACTGATTATGATTTTTCTGAGTACTTACTGAACTCTCTGCCCACTTACCTGTCACTGTAGAGCTTTAACAAATGGAAGCAGACATCTCTCAGGGGCCTTCCTGCATTGTCATCCTCTTCAATGACACACCCAGAATCTTCCAGGTAAGGAGGCAGAGGACAGCAGGCGTATTTTTCACACTCTGAGGTGTTCTAGGGACATAGTTTTAACAGTAAGTTTAAAGACAATATTCTGGACAAAACTGAATTCCACAGCTCCGCAGGCTCAGGAGAATCTTCTCCAAAGAAGGTGCAACCAACTGCACCTGCAATTGGAACCTCCCCAGAACTACAGACCAACATGAAAAACCTGAACCCAAAATGCTTTGGCAGGTTCATGTCTCACACGGAGCTCTTACAAACCACTGCCTGCAGGTACAGCCAGCTCTCACACGCAGCCTGTACTCCTGAAGGATTTTATAGCTGGAAAACCACGCAGGGCTTGATGGAATGAAGCAGATGCATCCCAGTGAGCCTTCTCTCTGTAGCTAAGCAGGGTCTGGGCAGCCAAGAGCAGCACTGAGCTCGCTGAGTCAATCAGAACAGTTTAACTGAGAACTTTCACTACAGCTGACTATGTACAAGTGCTCAACGCTGTACACAGAGAACACGAAGTATCAACGCAAACATCAGTGACAAGTTTCCAGACTTGCTGCTGTGCTTAGGCTGCCTTGAGGATGGAGGGCTGAGCTGGCTTTAGTTAAATCATTAAGCATGTTTTCCAGCAGAACCCTTTGTCCTGCTGCACACAGAGCGTGGGGCTCTGCATAATGCATGGAGCCACACGGGGTGTGGGACCGTGTCTGGGGGGGCACGCGCAGGGTGTGGGGCACCACGGGCTGCTGGGCAAGGCAGCTGAGGATCAGTGATCCCACTGGGAAAACAGGCTGCCTGGCTCAAAAGGGCCTTCCTGCTGTTGGTCACTGTCCCTAATTTTGTCCAGCTGTCAAACAGCTAGACAAAACCGGCAAACACTCCATAAATGGGTTTTCTCCATAGAATTTATGATTCTATAGAATCACACAATGGTTCAGGTTGGAAGGGACCCTAAAGCCCACCCAGTGCCACCCCTGCCATGGCAGGGACACCTCCCACTGCCCCAGGCTGCTCCCAGCCCCAGTGTCCAGCCTGGCCTTGGGCACTGCCAGGGATCCAGGGGCAGCCCCAGCTGCTCTGGGCACCCTGTGCCCACCCTGCCAGGGAACAAGTCCTGCCCAATATCCTATCTATCCCTGCCCTGTGGCAGTGGGAAGCCATTCCCTGGGTCCTATACTCAATCCCACATTCAGCAATTCCACCCCCGTGCAGCACCAGACAGGCAGGAGCCCCCTGAAGGGCTGCTCCTGGGCAGGAGGGAGTGACCCACCTGAAAGGCCGACTCGTACATGGCCAGGGCCTTGGAGATGGAGGCCGTGGGGGGCAGCAGGTACCAGAGGTGCACGGCCACGCAGCGCTTCCAGTCCAGCAGCGAGCACACGTTGACGCTGATCCTCTCGGAGAGCTGCCACACCTGGGGACACAAACCCTGCTCAGCCACGGGCCTGCCACACGTGCCCGGCAGCAGAAGGTGGCACTGGGAGAGCAGCCCCCTCCCTGCACTGCCCGTGGCTGCTCGGGGAGGGCTCGGAGGGGCTCGGGGGTCCCGTCCTTACCGGCTTCCCTGCCAGCAGCGCGAAGAGGCGCAGCCGCTCCTCCTGGATGAAGCGGTCGCTGTGCAGGCGGTGCCAGTCCACGAGCTGCAGGGTGAGCAGGTCCCGCACGGGCTGGCTGCCGGCCAGCTGCGACAGCAGCAGGGCCAGGCGGTGGTCACCTGCGGGGACACGCTGTGAGCCCGGGACACGGCCGCACACCCGGACTTCGGGCACAGCTCAGAGCCCCAGAGGGCTCTGGGTTCGGAGGGATCCTAAAACTCATCCCGTTCCAGCCCCTGCCATAGGCAGGGATACCTTCCACTAGACCAGGCTGCTCCAAGCCCCATCCACTGGGGGATGGAACACTTCCAGGGACGGGGAGGCCACAACTCCAGTACTTCTTATGAAATAAACCACTCCATAAACACCTGGGAAAACTGGAGCAGGAGGACGAGACAGAGGAATGGGTAGGGCAGTGTCCGCAGAGGAGACAAAGTTTAATGTGAGCTGGTGTAACAGACAGGGCTAACACCTGCCATAAGGCTTTGAAAATACACGTTTTTAACCCAAATGTAAAATGTCTGAACAGAAGCTCAATTAAAAAGAACATTCATTAAAAATTCAAAGGAGTGACTGTGAAAACTCCCAGTTCCAAAGGCACTCCAGCAGCCCTTCCTAACTGGGGGTAGCTGACAGAGCCAGAATGAAGGGGACCAGGGATTCCAGCAGCAGCCCCTACCCAATCTTCAAGGCCAGGCTGGACAAGGCTTGGAGCAACTGGTCTAATGCAACTGGCCATGGCAGGAGGTGGCACTGGATGATCTTTGAAGTCCCTTCCAACCCAGCCCACTCCATGATTTTGTGGTCGCTGACAAGGGAACATTCCACATGCCAAGCAGCCAGTGACTATGAGCTCTCAAAGTTTAAACTCTCTTTGTGCATCTCCTTCCTCCTGTACACAAAAGCTGAGATTTAGGAACCTTAAAGACTCAAAGAATATCCTGAGTGGGAAGGACCCACAGGGGATCACCCAGTCCAGCCCTGGCCCTGCACAGACCCCCAGCAATCCCAGCCTGGGCATCCCTGGCAGCGGTGCCCAAACGCCCCTGGAGCTGTGGCAGCCTCGGGGCCGTGCCCATTCCCTGGGGAGCCTGGGCAGTGCCCAGCACCCTGGGGTGCTCACCTGCCTGCTGTGCCAGCCTGCAGGCCTCGCCGATCCTCTTCCCCGTGAGGCAGCTGAACACGGCCTCGACGTGGCTGCCGTGCCGGGACAGGGACACCTCGTCCTCGATGCGCCCGGCCGCCGTCTCCGACAGCCAGCGCGAGAAGGCCCTGCGGCGCTCCAGGGCCAGCACGTACTCGCTGGGCTCCTCCAGGCTGGCCTCCAGCTCCTTCAGGTTGCCCCAAATGGCCTCACATAACGTCCAGGCCAAGCACCAGTGCTTCACAATGGCTGTGGGGGGACACACCCAGTATCAGGAGTGAAGCACAGAACTCAGAGGGGCTCATGTGATGACCACCCTGGTGGGCTCACTATCCCCACCCTGAGGGATGCACTAACCCCACTGTGTTCAGAAGGGGCTGCCCAGGGAGGTTTGGAGTGCCCATCCCTGGAGGTGTGCCAGGAGTGCCTGGAGGTGGCACTCAGTGCTCTGGGCTGGGGCCAAGGTGGGCACCGGGCACAGCTGGGCCTGGCTGGGCTGGGAGGGCTTTTCCAGCCTAAACCAGTCTGTGAAAAGAATCATTCCATACTCACTCTCTGCCACAACAGGATCCTCGGATGCTTTCCTGGCCCAGTCTGCATAGTCATGGATAGCAGAGACTCCGGGGTTGGGGGCCAGGAGGGGACAGGGCTCATCCATATGGACAGTGCTGTGCTTCAGCTTTATCTCCAGAGGGGTGAGATACAGCTCCTTGTCTCTGTCCATCTTCCATTGTGCCAAGCTCAGCTTTTCCACATGAACCTTGAAAGGGGATTCTGTGAGTCTGGAGGAAGAGAGAAGATAGGTAGCAAATGTTCTGCGTGTTCTCCATGCAAGTGGAGCAGCACATCTGCAGCTTGTCCTAATTAACATGACAGTAAAACGTGACCCAAGGAATGAAGATCCTGGTGAGATTCTGGGATTTGGAGCTAGGTTTTGGGACCTGGGGTAGTGGAAGGTGTCCCTGCCCACAGCAAGGAGTTGGAACAAGATGGTCTTTAGGGTCCCTCCCAACCCAAACCTTCTGTGATTTGGCGAATAAACCATGACTCACTGAGCTCTCCAAAGGCAGCGAGCACACCTTCACCCCAGCTCATTCCTCAGCACTTCAGATATGCTGGAGAACATCCAGACAAGCATTTTGGAGTACTTAAATGATGGGACTAGGCTATATTCCAGTCAAGTTCAGGTATGGAGACCCTAAAGGCCGCGTGCCGCTGGATGCACAGGCAGAACTGAAGGTGTCTGGGAACTGAGAAGCTGAACAGAACTTCCTCGGGTAGGGCAGATGTCCTCAGGGAGGACCAACAGATTGGAAGTTTTCTGGACCACTTTGAACTTTCTCTTTAACCTCGTGCTATTTCTTTGGTTAAAA
The DNA here is from genome assembly GCA_013389985.1 of Dryoscopus gambensis. Lineage (NCBI taxonomy): Eukaryota > Metazoa > Chordata > Aves > Passeriformes > Malaconotidae > Dryoscopus > Dryoscopus gambensis. The sequence goes on along the minus strand of WEIT01015158.1, from coordinate 45,195 downwards.
AAAGAAAAAAACTCTCTTATTATGCTATTGCAGGATTTGACAGAGATATTTTTGTGGAGAAGGGCCATGAAGGAGATCTCCATGGCTAACATCATCTTGCACCACTCCTGCATGTCAGAGGGAACAGCGACCGGCAGCCAGGGTCCTGTCAGCCGTGAAGGGCGAGCACGTCACAGCCATCCTGAAGGCAAGCACTACTCACGATTTGGGAGCGACGGCAGTCGGCAGGAATCCATACTCCACGGGCTCCAGCTGAGCATCTTCCGCTTCACTCGAGCCGCTCAGCTGATCTCCACAATTGACCAGTGTCCAGTTGGGTCCCCAGCCAACACGGAACGAGCGCCCCATGAAGAGTCCCATATCCATCAGGAGCTTCCCTTTCCCGTAGGTGATGGACCTCTCCAGAGGGACGAGCCCGCGCTGCCTGCGGACCCCGACTGTCCTCACCTGCACCTCGGGTGCTGCCGGGGGCACGGCGAACGCCGAGGCCAGCGGGGACGCTGCCGACCACAGGGCAGCAGAGGGGGGACTGCCCAAAGTCCTCGGGCCCTTGGCATCTGCCACAGCTGCACTCGGGGCTTGGAAAAGGACACTGGCAAACTTGGATTGCAGCAGCCCAGCACCTGGCGGGGAGAAGCAGGAAGAACGTTTCAGTGGAAGGGCACCTGTATTTCAGGGGACATTCTGGCCTCTGAAAGGGATTTCAGGAATTGCGAAGCAGCCAGTGGCAAACGTTGGGATGGTGTGATGGGAACGTGGAGCTAAGTGTGGCTGTCTGCAGTGCTGAGCCCCGCTGACCCTCCAGCCCTGCCCAAAGGAACACATCGGGTGCTCCCACTACGGGAAAAGCACAGCCCCACCCCAAACTGGGCCGTTCCCAAAGCAGTCCCTAATTTCATGTCGGAATCAGGACATCAGACCACAAGTGGGGTGTCAGACAGGGACCAGCAGGGCTCACGCTGGCCCCACACCGCAAGTCTGTCCCTGTCAATCATGTGGGCTTTGAATTGATTAAGAGATATGAATTAATGGGTTTCCTCAATCAGGGAGCATCCTCCTGCTTGTTCCCAGAGCTATTCCTCAATATCCCTACGGAGAGCAGCACTTAGTGGGTGCACCGGGTGTGAGGGGCAAGGTTTGAGCACTGGGGGAACCTGGCAGGGGCTGCCCTGTGCTGGGCACAGCTGGTGCCCACAGCAGACTCACCACAGGCCACCTCCAAACCAAACTGCAAAGTTGGTGCCTCTGGGAGATCTTAAAGGGGAAAAAAAGCCATGGAGGCATTAAAAAAAAAAAACCAACAAAACAACCAAAAAAGAAAAAAAGTGGAAAGAGCAATGCAAGCATGAGAGAAGGAGGTGAGGAGGTGTTCCAGGCAGTGGAGCACTCACAGCACTCAGGGCAGGGCTCGTGCTGGAGCAGGGAATGAGCAGAGGAGGAAGGAGTGGCAGGAAGAACTGCTGCAGACCCCAGGAATTTGCCTGTTCACGTTAAAATTCAACTTTCTTCACACAATCTGTGGTTTCTCACCATACCTGCGTGTCTTTTCTGTCCTTGTGATTTTGAAATGGGAAGCCTCGGGGAGCAGATCTCTTGGGAAGTGTCCATCTTGACAGTTTGCTTCCCAGGATAATCCAGGATCAAGTCCAGGTCATCATCATCAGCAAGCAAGGAAGCTTTCATGATCTGAGGATGTGGGAAGCCAAGCCAGAACATCAGCAATCTCTCCCACAGCAGCAGCTCACTAAGCTCATCAAAATAGCTCTTCCCACCCAAAAAAACTCCTACGTGCAGCACATGACCAAACAACACAGCCATGCTGCAAACACTCCAAGGAATGCTGGAGGCACAGCTCAGCTTTGTCGCCTGATGGATGAGGTTTTACAAGTACTTGTTAAATCAGTGCACAGGACTTGCTGGGGACGGGGGTGACATCCCAAAATAATCCTGATTTCTTAGATCTTAGGTCTGTCTGCTGTTTGTCAGCTTAAGGAGTAACTTCTGGTCTATTTGTTATTACAGGTAGAAGTCCAAAAGTGTTCAAGCTACTGTCCTTCCACAAAAATTACAAAGGCCTGGAGGGACAGGACCCAGGGAATGGCTTCCCAGTGCCAGAGGGCAGGGCTGGATGGGATATTGGGCAGGAATTGTTCCCTGGCAGGGTGGGCAGGCCCTGGCACAGGGTGCCCAGAGCAGCTGGGGCTGCCCCTGGATCCCTGGCAGTGCCCAAGGCCAGGCTGGACACTGGGGCTGGGAGCAGCCTGGGGCAGTGGGAGGTGTCCCTACCAGGGCAGGGGTGGCACTGGATGGGCTTTATGGTTCTTCCCAACCCGAATCTTCTGTGGTACTCTGAAATAAAAGCATCCACAGCAAGCCCCAAACCAACATCAGTTATCCCAACACCTTTTTCTCCACCAAGGGAGAAGGGGCCCAAGGCAGCTGCTCTGGTATTAGTTCAGCTCATCCCAGTGCCCACACTCCAGAGTTCTGAAATCTGAGTTTGGCTTTAAGGTGTTTCATGTCAGCACTGAGCTTCCCACGTGTGAGGCTTCCCCCAGAAGAAATGCGGTGTGCGAGCTCAATCCCACTCCAGGGGATCATTACAAGCTGGTGTGTAAATACCCTTGGTGGGGCAAATCCATCCTTGGGAAGCACTGCACTTCCCAAGCCCCCTCCTGGAGGGGAACAGGGGCAGGAGGACACTGACCTGCAGGACGTAGGGGTTGATGCCCTGGGTGGACGCGATGTGGGTGGACGCCGGCACTGCCTCCTGCTCCTCCACCAGGGCGTCCTCTGCCAAGGGCTCCGGGGCGGGCTCCTGGGTGATGTCGGCCATGTCACTGTCCAGCTCCACCACCCTGCCCAGCTGCTCCAGCTCCGGGGGCTGCGGAGACAGAGGCCAGGTCACAGCCAGAGCACAGCTCTGCCAGGACAGTCACAGCCCCGACCATCACCTGTGGGCGCTGCGGAGCGTTCCTGGCTCTGCCAAGGTTCCACACCAAGGTCAGGGATGGACACACAGAACCTTCGGGGTGTGCCACGCCAGGGAAGGAAGGAGCAGTCCCAGATTGGCGGTGCCCTCCTGGAGTTTTCCCAGTTCTGCCATTCGGTTTAGGAAACTGTTCTTCAGCTTTCCAGTTCTCACGTGCCCAGCAAAGGGAGAGCTCTGTGTGGCCTGCCTCCCTCCCCTCCTCCCGAATCCATCCCGTGTGGTACGAATTCCCATCACGGAGCCTGTTTTCCACAAAGAGCTGCATTTTACGTGGTTACTGGCAGGGTGGGCAGGCCCTGGCACAGGGTGCCCAGAGCAGCTGGGGCTGCCCCTGGATCCCTGGCAGTGTCCAAGGCCAGGCTGGACACTGGGGCTGGGAGCAGCCTGGGACAGTGGGAGGTGTCCCTGCCATGGCAGGGGTGGCACTGGGTGGGCTTTAAGGTCCTTCCAACCCAAACCATTCCATGGCTAACTCTGCTCACTGTCACAGGCTGTACTTTTGCCCAGCTCACTCTGTGGGACCTGAGCTCCCACGTACTGGTTTGGCTCCAGTTTAACCAACCCATGACTCAGCTTCATGTCCTGTGAAAGCCTCATGCTTCCAGCTTCCCAGAAAAAACACAGCACAGACTGCTGAAGAGATGCAGAAACAGGAGTGAGGAGACCCAGGCAAGGAGATTCCTGGGAATCCTGCTCAGGAATTAAGGAGTACATTCACAAGGCTGTGCTTAGCTCTGTAGAAACAGCCAGGACAGGGTGAAGGCTCCAGCTGAGGCAGATAAAATCACCCTGGGGGTCTGTGAGGACAGAACTGAGTGGCAGACGTAGACTCTGAGCCTGGGCCCGCATGCAGAACAGATTTACAAGTCAAAATATGGTTACAAACACACAAGTTTCACTGCTCCCTTCATTGGGCTTTAATGCAGCAGGTTCCCTTGCAACATTAATAAATTCATTAATATTTAAGTTAGTGAGAGAAGACAAAACGAAAACCAAGTCTAGATACTAAATGCTTCTCAGAGCCCAAATAATCATACTGTTGGATGTGTTCTACACCAAGAGTTTGGAAAGTTTTAAGCGATGCTATGATGTTTCTTAGGGTTTTGGGAAACCAAATGATGTTTTTCCAAATTTCAGAAATTAAAACCTGAGTTAATGTTATGCAAGTCAGAGAGGTTAATGAACCCGGAGGGGTTTTTGCTAAGTACACTGGAATGTGTAAGAATGTTTGAGAATATCAGAGATATTCCCAGTACTCCTGAGTGTTTAAAACCTCAGCTCTGGTCCCCTCAATCTGATCATGAAGCAGAAAGTGGAGCTGAAGTGATGCTGTTGGGCAGCCAGGCGTGCAGCTCAAAATGCAAATAATTAAAGATCTACTCCAGCAGACGGATGAATGAGTGGGTGTTAATTAGCCCAGGAGCCAGGAGAGCTGGAGCAGCAGAGCTGGCAGCCCCCCTGGCTGCCCCAGCAGCAGGATGTCCTGCCCAGGGAGCAGACAGTGCCTCTGGAATTGCTGGACAGGGATCAGGGTCCTGACAGATCCTCTCACCTGCCGGGAGAGCTCTGCTCTCCTGCCATGCAAGCGGCCGGCAGAGACTCACACTGAATTCCAGGGAAAAGCTCTTCTGTGTTACAAACACAGAACTACTGAGGGTGGAAAAGCCTCTGAGCCCACCAAGTCCAATTGTTCCCCAGCACTGCCAGGGCCACCACTGACTGCGTCCCTAAGTGCCACATCCACAGGGCTGTGGAATCCCTCCAGGGACGTGGCTCCACCACTGCCCTGGGCAGCTGTGCCAGGGCAGGACAGCCCTTTCCAGGAAGGAATTTCCCCAATATTCAGCCTAAACCTCCCCTGGCACAGCCTGAGGCCACTTCCTGCCCCACCCTCCTGTCAGGGACTTGTGCAGAGCCACAAGGGCTCCCCTGAGCCTCCTTTGCTCCAGGCTGAGCCCCTTTCCCAGCTCCCTCAGCCGCTCCTGGGGCTCCAGCCCCTTCCCAGCCCCGTTCCCTGCCCTGGACACGCTCCAGCCCCTCCAGGGCTCTCCTGCAGGGCCCAGAACTGGGCACAGCCCTTGAGGGGCCTCTCAGTGCCCAGCACAGGGGACAATCCCTGCCCTGGGGCTGTGCCCACACCGGGGCTGGCACAGCCCAGGGGCCATCGGCCTCTGGCCCACCTGGGCTCCTGGTATTCCCAGTGAACTGGATCAAACACTGCCTGTGGATCAAACATTCCTGTGTAAGATGGGCCCAGCACTGAGGATGTTTTGCAAAGGTTTAAAGCAGTCACATCCAACACAAATATGTTTACAAAGCCAGCATATAGCCAGCCTTACAAATAGTATTATTTTAATAAAAATAGAGCACATTCTTAAAATAGAAAGCAGACAGTCTTGCACACTAATGGTGGTAAAGGCAACTGAGTGCACAGCATCACTGTCCAGGCAGGCAGCACACGGCGTTGGCATTATGGGCGTGCATTTAATAGCCACAAAAACAAGGGTTCTTCCAGAAGAGGTGCAAATCTGCCAAACTCAGACTAGAATTCAAACAAGAAACAAGGGTTGAAAGCCTCCCGCCCCATCCTCAGTCTGAAACGTCAAGTGTCTCACAGGAAAACAACATGCAGCCGCTCAGCCAGAGTTCAGAAGGGTTTCTGTACGGCTTCACTCTCCAGATTCCAGGTTACTCCAACCACCCCCTTCCCAGGCACCAGCTACTCTCCAAATTCCACGTCATCAACCCCCTTTAGTCACTGTTCTCCTTCTACCTGAGCTGGGGGTGCTGGTTTGCCGTTCAGGGCCATCTGCTGGGGCACGAGGTGCCCTGGGGGTGGCACAGGTGTGGTCTTTAACTTCTTGGTGTCCACTTTTGAAGGATGATCTTCCTCTTCCTCATCTGAATCTTGCAAGCCATACTTGGAAAAGTGTGCTACCTGTGTTAAGGAAAAGGACAAACATGTCACAGCTTGGCAGTGAAATTTCTGGGAGGCCTGACCACTGGGCAGGTGTAACTGTGCCCTAGACAGGTGTCCTAACACACACAGCTCTTGGGACACCTGCAACAAATTCAGCCTCTCCAGAGACCAAAACCACCTGCTCTAGGCAGGTCTGGGGCCACAGGTTTCACCGCAGAACCGCAGACTGGTTTGGATTGGGAGGGACCCTAAAGCTCCTTCATTCCATGGGCAGGGGCACCTCCAGGTTGCTCCAAGCCCTGTCCAACCCAGCCTTGAACACTCCAGGAATGAGGAGCCGCTTGGTGAGGACGGTTCTCACCACAGCCGAGGGACTTGGCACAGCTGTCCCAAGCTAGCCAATCACCCGCATCACAGATTCTCAGGAGATTCCGGCGCCGGGGCGCGTGCGAGGCGCTCACCTTGAAGACCCAGGAGCCGGTCTCGGGGCGGTACTCCTTGAAGCGGGCGCCCTGCTTGCGGGACACGGCCTCCAGCCGGCCCTCGTAGTTCATCTCCGCCAGGCGCTCGGGGCTCTTGATGAGGCACCGCGACGTCTTGTCCGTGGGCCACACCCCGTCCAGGGTGACCTCGGCTCGCCTGCAAAGGCACCGACGGGCTCAGAGACAAGGGGCTGAGGCAGAGCTGGTCGGGAACAGGGACGGGGAACCCGGGCAGGGAGCAGAGCCCAGCGCTGGGCAGGGGAACTCGTATCGGCTTTTAAACCCAGTTTGTGGTTCAGAAATCTGCAGGTGACTCATTAACAGTGCAAACTGAATGCACATTTGGATTTGTCTCTTGCGTGCTGCCTGCAAACGCAGCGGACGGTCAGGATTTTAAAAATCATCCTTCTGTAACATGTACCTGTTCAACCCTTCCCCAATGGGTGGTTTCTTTTCATCGTCAGGGTAAACAATAACTTCTTTTCTCCGGATGTGTACAATCTCATCCAGGTTTAGGTTTGTTAGATTTATTTCTCCTTCGAAGTAAATTGATCCATAACCTGCAAAACAACCCAAAAGGTCACAATAAATTGTCTGTGAAAAGTCACGTGCCAGAGAGCCCAGGTTCCTGCTGTGCTCCTCCTGTCCCCACCCAGCCCCGTCCCATCTCCTGAGCAAAGTGACCTCTTTCCCTGTGAGAAAACCCTGGAGGAGCACTATCAACTCTGACACTGATATCAAAAGGCTGGCAGAGCTGGGGGTGCTCACCTGGACAAGAAAAGGCTCCAGGGAGAGCTCAGAGCCCCTTGCAGGGCCTAAAGGGGCTCCAGGAGAGCTGCAGAGGGACCGGGGACAAGGCCTGGAGGGACAGGACACAGGGAATGGCTTCCCAGCGCCAGAGGGCAGGGCTGGATGGGATCTTGGGCAGGAATTGTTCCCTGGCAGGGTGGGCAGGCCCTGGCACAGGGTGCCCAGAGCAGCTGGGGCTGCCCCTGGATCCCTGGCAGTGCCCAAGGCCAGGCTGGACACTGGGGCTTGGAGCAAGCTGGGATAGGGAAAGGTGTCCCTGCCATGGAATGAGAAGAGCTTTAATGCCCCTCCCAACCCAAACCTTCTGTGATACTGTGATTTATTCTATCCTAAAATCCTACAAAACCTTTATGCAAGCTGCTCCCAAAGCAAGGGCACTGGTTACAATCAGACTGAGGGTTTGGAACCCGGGTTCCATAGCTTCAAGATCCCTGGGAAGGGTCTCACCCCTGCGGCCGATGGTGAAGTCCGTCACGATACAGATCCCGTTGTTGGTCAGCCGGGCCAGCTCCTCCAGGGAGGGGATGGTGTAGTAGCCAGCTCGTGTCAGAACAATCCCTGCAACACAACATTCCCTGAGCGCAGCGCTGGCAGCAGTGTATCGACATCCCCAGAGTGTCATCCCAGCCCATTTCTTTTGCCAGCCTGAACAGCTGGAAGCCTCGGAGGAACTGAGAATCAGTGCACCCAAAGCCAACAGACAGCAGAACACCTTCATTCCACAGCCTCCAGAGCACAGTTAAGCCAACTGCTCTGGCAGGTTCTTCCAGCCCAGGCACCTGCCAGAGAGCAGCAGGTGTGCAAACAGGAAGGGAAGGAGTGCACAGGGAAAAGAAAAATTGCAAATGCATCAGCACTTGAAGGAAACGCTCTCCCAGCTTTAGCAGCCTGGGGCCTCAGGCACTGCTGACCAAGCTGCAGCTGCTTGTACATTTAACAGGCTCCAATTCTTCTTCATCTATTAATTTGTCTAATGATCCTCCATTTCCCAAAAGCATTTTGCACCTACAAAACGTCTAGAGACATTTCTTTTGCACACGTCACCTGCCAGTTTCATCATGTGCCATGTAAGTATTACCTGGAAGGATTAACAAATCTTTTCCCTTTACCTTCTCAAGTTTAAAAAACTCCAACACACATGATACAAAATTGAGGGATAAAATTTAAATCCTCGTTGACTCAGCAGATAAGATTTCTGCACTAGGTAAGGAAAGTCAGATTTGTGTTTGAAAGGAGGAGAGAAAAAAAGCAAAAGCTGAGGGTGTCAAAGAGCAGAAAACTTGCATGAAACACTGTCCCTGCCAGCCTCACCTGCAGGATGCAGCTGGAGCTTGTCTTCTGCCTCCTTGTCGTGCTCATCCAGCAGGGAATCCTCCTGGAAGGAGGCGTCCTCGCTGCTGCCCTCCAGGCCGTTGCGCAGGGCCGCGCGCATGTTCAGCGCCACGATGGTGTCGTCCACGCTCGCGTGCGGCTTGTGCCCGCTGCCCTCCAGGGTCTGTGGGATGGGCTTGGCAATGGGATTGGTGTAAAACCTGGTCACCTCGTGGGCCTCCTCCTCCTCCTCCTCCTGCTCCCCATCCTGCCTGTGGTTCTCCTCGGGAGGCACCGACAGGAAGAACCTGGGCAGAGGGAGGATAATGTGAGTTATTTAGTTCTAAGGGACCTACATCATCATTCCTGTGCAGGGCCAGGAGCTGGACCTGGATGACCCCTGTGGCTCCCTCCCCGCTCAGGAGACTCTGTGATTCCATGATTAAAATTCTGCTCTTTCCGCACAAAGAGCCCACAGGACCACACGAACAGCAGTGTCAGTGACTATTCCCCTTCCCTCTGCTCCTGCTTGACCACCTCTGCCCCTGAGACTCCCACTACAGCAAGGACAGTGGTGAGACTGGGAGAGTCCCCACAATGCTGGGGACTAAAGCACGTGCCCTGTGCAGAGCTGAGTGGAACAGGGAGCTCAAGCTGGAGAGGAGCCTCAAAAGCGGCTGTAGCAGCAACCCCACAGCTCCAAACGCTCTGCCCACAGGGCCAGGGTGACCTCACTCCCACTGCAGCTCTTATTTTAGTAGCTTTCAATAAAACCAACGTGGTGAGCTGGGCAGGAGGTTTTTTCCAGACTGATTAAAAGAAAACCACGGCAAAATCAGAGTTCAACTGAAATATGGCCACAGGTTTTTTAAAGGAGGTTGGAATTCTGGCTTCTGGGGGCAAAGATGTAGCCCTCCTTAGATGCAGATGTTCCTCACTGTAATCTGTACAAAATACGTATCTAGGAAACAGAAATATGAGACATGGGGATCAGTGGAGCTTCCTTGCGATTCCCACATCACTGAGGACTGATCAGGAGAGGGTCTTTTCCCCTCAGAGTCAGGTTTAGCACTTCCCTCAAGGAATGTCCTGGTTTCCTGCCACAGGGCATGCAGAGAGACTCGTCCAGAACACAAGTCCCTGCCCTCTGACCCGGGTTTTGGGTGGGGTGACCTGGCAGTGCCCCCACAGGAAGAACCCACGGTTAGTCCGGGAGGAAATGAATCTCCCAGCAGGTCAGTTGCTTTCAATGAACAGCGAAGTGACATCCCTGAAAAGAAGTCGCTGCTGTCCAGCAGTAGTTTGGGGACAGGCAGAACCGGTTTGCATTTCTGAGGACAAACCCCTGCAGGGCGACTCCTCACCTGTCCCCGTTCTCCGGGTACTCCGACGGCGACGCCAGGTCCTCGTTCTCTCGGCTCACAGGAGAGAACAGGTTGCTGCTGCTGAGGTTCTTCAGAACCAGCTTCTTGATGCTCTTCCTAAAAACACAACACACCAAGGCAGGGAAATTTAGATCTATCCAGTGCATAAATATCTATTTCATACTTATTCAGATGCTCCGGGGACCAGGAGCCAGCTCTAAGACCTGTTTTCCCACACCCAGAACGTATCAAGTCTCTTGTCAGAGATCCTAAAATTTTTTGGGGAATTTCATTCAAGGCTCTGCTTTATGTGGAGGTGTAAAAAGCATAAGCCAGTCAAAGGCTCAAAGCCCAAGTTCAGCCAACTACAGTGTTCTCTGTTTCCCAAATCAGCTTTTCTACAAGCACAGAAGATCTGGCCCACAGGTGCAGGGTTATTTTACTGCAGTGTCACTTTAGTCTTTTGCTCTTTATTTTCACTCAACTCCAAGCCTTTCCAAACCCCTTTCCTATCTAATTGCTACTGATGCCCCTAAAAACTGAACCCAAAGCTTCACTCAGGCAGATCCATGATTTATTTCTCACAGAACCACCTGTGGACCTGAAATAGAACCAGGGCTGGGATAAAACCACCAGAAATCTGCCTCCATAGTAAGGGCATGAGCAAACCTGATGACACTCCCAGTTCAGCAGCAGGAAGTATTACCCTGTGCAAGCTCTCCTTGTATGAATTCCTAAATGACTGTATAGAGCTTTGTTCCCATCATGGGCTGACCTCATTTTACAGCTTATTTGGCCTTAAGAGTTTAAGCTGAACCTTTTTACCTCCTCTACAGAAAACAGTTCTAGTGAATTCTTACAGACAATTTGTTATTGTTCTTCCTATCTGAACCAGGGCACAAAATCATGGGATGGAGGGTAATGTACAGGAGTTTACAGAGGATTCTCACACAGAGACAAAGAAGCAGCTCACTTTGGCATGAAGGCTCCATTGGACAGGGAGGGTTCATCATCATCCAGCCCATCGAAGAGCTGGGACTTGGCCGAGCCCGCCGACTGCAGGGCCTTGGGCCGCACCCTGGTCGCGGGGCGAGGGGTCAGCTTGTAGTGGGTGGGGGTTGTCAAGGCCTTCTGGGCTGCTGGGTTGGTTGGCTTCAGCCTCTGCAACAGAAAGATGGACAGTTGGAACCCTCAGGGCACAGGGACAGAGCTTTAGCGTGCTCCAGCCCAGGGCCTCGAAACATAAAGGGGAAGCAGTAACTGCACCCGGCTTAGAGGGCTCCAGCACAGCCCCGTGTCAGCCTGGATCCATGTGCCCCTCCGGGCTCCTGCACAGCCCCGTGTCAGCCTGGATCCATGTGCCCCTGCAGGCTCCTGCACAGCCCCATGTCAGCCTGGATCCATGTGCCCCTCCGGGCTCCTGCACAGCCCCGTGTCAGCCTGGATCCATGTGCCCCTGCAGGCTCCAGCACAGCCCCGTGTCAGCCTGGATCCATGTGCCCCTCCAGGCTCCAGCTGCCAGGCAGGACTCACCTCCAGCCCCTGGCATCCGCCCGAGGGCAGCAGCCACTCAGGACCTCCCCTAACACTTCAAAAGCCTGGGAAGTGTTTGTTTTATCTTTTGAACAAAGCAACAGGGAAAGGTTTATCAGAGACTCTCAGAGATGTCCTAAGCAAAGCACTACAATTATTCCAAGCTTAACAACGATCCATCTTTACTCCCGACCAGCAGCAGTGAGCACAGGAACTCCTCAGCCAAGGTTGCGATGCAGCCAAAAGCAGGAAATCATGGAATGGTTTGGGTTGGAAAGGACCTTAAAGATCACGCAGTTCCAACCCCCCTGCCACGGGCAGGGAACTTTCCACTGGAATGAAATCAAGCACTTTGTGCCCTGGAGGGTAAAAAGCCACTGCACCACTGGGAGAGCACAGAGGGCAGCTCACTCAGCTGCTCACTGTGCATTTAGGTGACGAGAGCACACGGACCAAGGTAATGCAACCGCCACCCATAAATGAGCTCTGTGCAGACGGGCACTCACCTCTTCTTTCTTCTTTGGGTCTGACATGGGGTTTCTGAAGAGTGGGGAGTCTCCAAAGGGGGAGTAGGTCAGGCTGTTGAGGTGCTGCTGGAGGACAGCCTGCTGGGCTGCAGAGGCGTTGGGGTCTGTCAGAGCTATAAAAGGAGCAGCATTTTAGTTTTAGAGCTTTGGGAACTGAACCAGGGCAGGCAGAAACACAACAGCTCTCACAGCATTTCCTTCCTCCCTCAGTGTGCAACCACATTCGTTCTCTGAGTTCTCATGGGTGAAAAGCTGGGGGCACAGAGAGCTGCAGAGCAGTGGAAAGGGCCTGGCCTACCAGGATATTCAACGAATCCAGCTGGCTTCTGAAAGGGTGTGCAGGGAAAATACTTCATGCAGAATTTTGACATTCCTGCTACCATAACCAAACATACAGGTCTGGAGTCCCCTCTACAATGGATTCTACATCTTGTCTCTCCATCGTATAGCATCTAATTTTAATTCCTATTAAAATGCCCCAAGAGTTCACACCATGAAACATTCAAGCCACCAAAAGCAGCTTAATTCTAATTCCAACAAAAACCAGAGTGAACGTGAGCATTCCCAAAGAACAACAAAACCACTCTCAGAACAACAGCTTACTGTCGGGGTCTGCAGGAAGTCAGGAGGAGAGCTGGAGACAACTGGGTCTTATTTTTGTCCCAGTGGCACAGCATTCCCCTTAATAAAGGCCCTCTAGGCCTCTCCTATCTGGAACCACTGAAAAACTCAAGGCTGTACTTCCCTTACCTTTTTCTGTGAACATCTATTCTTGCTGCCCCAAATTCAATGATGGGAAGTGCTACTAATCTTGAAAACAATGCTCTAAAATAGGTGAAATTATTGGGCATGTAAAGCAACTCCGAATTCCTTTAAAAATATACACATAACTAGCAAAAAAAGGGTCATTAACGCGGTCTGCACTGCGACTGAGAAAAGAAGTGGCCTCAGGGAGATGCTTTGTCATTCCAAACCCTTTGGGAGGGGTGTGCTCCTGTGTTCAGGCACATGGGAACAAGGCAGCAAGCAGCAGGTTCATGGACACTCACCTACAGCAGGCTGAGGGGCCCCAAAGCCCAGGGTAGCTGTGGATGTGTTGAATCCTGGGGCTCCAAACGCTCCCGTTCCCAGCGTTCCCCCCAGCTTTGGCTGGGTGTTCCCAAACAAGGATGTCTGTCCTGCCCCCAGAGCTGTGACACGAGAGGTGACTGTCATTTACTACACGACTGTGACAAGTTTACAAGCACAACAAAGAATCAATCCCTTATTAAATGGCAGGAAACACTCTCCATGCCCACGGCTGCTGCGGACACTCAAGCCTCGTGACCAGACCAGAGGCTCTGAGCACAGAGGACCTCACCAGTCCCACCAGTGTAACCAGTGCTGCCCAATTTCTATCAGGTCACTTGGCACTGTGCTAAGAAGCTCCCCTTGGAGCTGCCCCGAGACATCCTGGCTTGAAGCTACAACATCCCCAGCCTTTCCTAACTCAGTTACAGGCAATATCCAGGCTGGACCAGCACTGCAGCCTGAGGGCTTAAGCTGCCGAGAAATGAGCTGGGAAACTGCTTACCTGTTCCAAACCCTGTTCCAAGTCCAGTTCCCAGAGTGCCAGTCGCAGGCTTATTTCCAAACAAGCTGTTTCCAGCAGTGTTGGCACCAAAACCTTCAACAACGGAACGAGCAGCCCATTAGAGATGAAATTAAAACCATATATTGAAATAAACAAGCATCACAGCTTCAAAGAGCCCTGCCACAGTCAAGGTCAAATTTCTCACTGTTTCCAGCAGTGCAGGTTGAACTGACAATCAGCAAGGGACTTCACTGGTAATAAACATATTTTAGTTACAAATACAGCATTAAAGCAGCACAGAAGAACGCTGGTCTGCCTTCTTAAGCTTTTCAGTTTGTTACAAACTTCAAAGTTTCCCCGAAAGACAGAGCTGACGTGATGCTGCTGTATCTGACAACAGAGTAAAATGTGCTGGGGTTTTTTAGGTGCCTGGAAGGCACAAACCTCATTTCATCCTGTCTATACCACACACTCATTTCTCTGACCCTCACCACAGATCAGGGGGGAACTCAGACCTGCACAGTTCAAGGACACAGCTGTATCTGCAACAAGGCCACCCCAAATCTACATGAGCTCAGTTCTGCTGCAGATGCTGACCCCATCCCATGCTTGGTAACTACACAAAGCCAGGATTAAACTGAAAAGCTGCAGGCGCACACCAGCCCCTGGGACTCCAGCTCCTTTCCTCCTACAAACTGCTACACAGGCAAACCAAAACTGCACACTGCAAAGGCTGGTCTCCACCAAACAGTGCCAACACACTGGTGGAGCCATGGAGATCCTGACGAGCAGGACAAGAACTCAGAAGCACCTTCCACACCCCTGGGAGGTTTGCCCAGGACTGGTCACCACAGTCAAACCTTGCTTGCCAAGGCGCTGCCCTGAGCACTGAGAACTGCACAGACCTTGATTTGGGAAGGTCCTTAAAGATCACCCAGTTCCCTCAAGTTCCTCCCTGTCTATCCTGGCACAGCAGGCTAAAGGCACGGCAGGCCTCGCTGCCTTTAAATAACCAACACAAAACAGCAGTGCAGGAGAGGGATGTCAGGATCCAGCCCCTTACTCACTTTTAGAGACACAGTTTTGTTGCTCTAAAATCCAGGATTAAAAAGGCAGAAGAGATTTCAGAGTCCCATGAAAGAAGCTGCCACTCCCTTCAGCCATCCCTACACACTCCTCCTGCTCAGTCACACACTCACCCAGCACCAGCCCCCACATCAGTGTCAGAGGCCACCAGAACACAACATCCAGTCCCTCAGGACTCTGGTCCTTCACGCCACCAAGGCCAACAACAGCCACCAGCTAAACTGGAGCTGACTCATTTCACCTTCACTGCAGTGCAGGATCTCCTGACACCTGCCCAAGCCCAGGGATCACTGGTTTTACCCCGATTTCCCCAGTGCTGCTGTGCCAACACAGGGTGTTCACAGCCTCCTAACAAACCCCTCTGCTCCCTGAGAAGTTGATTTCAGGAGTTTTCAACCACAGAATCCCATCATGGCTGGGGTTGGGAGGGACCTCTGGCCATCACCCAGTCCAAGCCCTGGCCAGGCAGGGGCCCCTGGAGGAGGGGGCAGCGGAACGTGCCCAGGGGGGTGGGGGATGTCTCCAGAGAGGGAGACTCCAGGCCCTCCCTGGGCAGCTGTTCCAGGGCTCTGCCCCTCCATGCAAGGAAGTTCTTCCTCAGGCTGGGCTGGAATTGTTGTGGTTTAGTTCCTGGCCGCTGCTCCTCGTCCTGTCACTGGCACCCGTGAGCAGAGCCTGGCACCACCCTGACACCCCTTGGAGAGGTTTCTATAGATTGATGGATCCTCTCTCAGCCTTCCCTGCTCCAGACCAACCAGGCCCAGCTCCCACAGCCTCACGTCAGCAGAGATGCTCTGGACCCCAAATCATCTCTGTGGCCTTCACTGGGCCCTCTCCAGTAGCTCCTGGTCCTCCTTGAACTGCAGAGCCCAGAACTGAACAGGACACTCAGATGAGCCTCCCTGGGGCCGAGCAGAGGGGCAGGATCCCCTCCCTGACCTGCTGGGAATGCTCTTCCCAACGCTGCCCACGATCCCAGGGCTCTCCTGGCCATCACAGGCTGAACCTTCCCTTGCAGACTCACCAAAACAGTGGCACTTGACCATCTACTCCCTGAGCCAGGGAGTCCCACCAAGAGCAAGGGCACAACCCAGCACCCAGCACATTTCCCTGTGGCAGGGCCGTGGCTCACCTGACAATTCCAACACTACAACACTTAGCACGTGCTCTCAGCAGTGTGTGGTACACACAGTACAGCTGTAAATGACTGAAACCCCATTTTGCTTTCCCTGTCCCCAAACTGGAAGGGTTTGCAGGGCTTCCTAAACTCAGAGCTGGTTTGTTACCGAAGAGGCCACCGCCCGTGGTGGTACCGAACGAGGGAGCGCTGGTCGTGGTGGCTCCAAATCCAGCAGGCTTGTTCCCAAACAGGGTCTGAAAGGAAAACAACAGGGGTTTGGAAACCTGAGAGGCTGATACCACAGGAATCGATCAGGCAAGGAAGCAGAACTAAAGCCAAGCACAACTGAGCCCCCCCAGCCCGCCTGCCCATGAGTGGGGGTTATCCCAAGCCATGTGTGAGACCCCCCAAAAGCAGCTGTTAGGGTCAGACTTGAGGGGCTTAAGGGGCTTTTCCAATCTCAGTGATCCTGTGATTTTTGCTCCACCAGAACCAAAATGACTGAATATCAAAAACCAAGGTTGGTTTTGGTCCATCACAACTTACAACCTTATTTCCAACCCTATGCTGAGGCACCCCCAGGCATTCAGAACCTCAGTGTCTCCTGCTGCTTTCATCACTCCACACATCACTCATTAAAAAAATGACTCTGCTACACCTGTTTATCCTCCAGTTTACAGCAAATCACCTGACTTCCGCATCTCAGACATCTTAATCCCTACGCTAACAGAACTTCCATGAAGGTCAGCACCCCGGAGTAGGGCTCTGCTTGGTTTTCTCTCTTCATTACAAAGGCACAGACGTACCGAACCACCAACACCAAATCCTGTGCTGGCTTGTCCAAAAAGGCCAGTTCCGGTTCCAAATCCAGTCCCAGCATTTGTATTGGCAGCTGTCCCAAAAAGGCTTCCAGGCTGCGAGGGCTGGGTGACCCCAAAGAGACCCTACAAACAGGAACCAGGTTAAGGTAATGCTCCCAGGCTTTTCCAAGTCCAGCACTGACAACAACAGATCCAACACACAAAATCAGGCAATAAAGCAATGCTACATTTGCCCTTGTGCTCGGGGAAGAGGAGGGGTGAAGAGCATTCCAGAAGCTTTAGTCCTCCTCCAAGAAATTAGTTACAAAAAGGAAATTTAAAAAACAAACAAGCAAACAAACAAAAAAGTTATGCTCCAAGCATTAAAGGATATTGGAATTTCCTCACTGCTTTGAGCAAAGAAGATGGAAAAGAAACATTTCACAGGGTTTTCTGGGAGAAGCCACACCAAATTCACTATGAACACAGGACATTTGGAGCCAAAGTCTCTAGTTATGCAACAAGTTACAACTATGTAGAATCTTTCTGTCACAAAAGCCCACAAATGCTGCTCATTTGTCACCAGAAAGCCCAGGATTTGAATTCCCACAGAAGGTTAATGGTGGAATGACATTATCTGTGTGAAAATGATCGGAAGCACAGGAGTTGCTAGAGAGCAGCTGCTTGAGGAGGCGAGTGGGTACATGATTTGTGAACAGCTGACTGTTCTACAATTGTCAGAACAAAGCTGGCTGGCAGGAGGCTCCTCACTTCACCACAGCCTTCCGAGCTCAGCATTCTGGCTTTACCGCTCTGTACTGGAATCTGAGGAACATCCCAATCCCGCAGCCTCCCGTGTCCCACAGGAGCAGCCGCAGCGCCGTTCCCAGCTTGCAGCCCCCCTTACCATGGTGTTGGTGTTGGGCTGGCCCAGGGTGCTGGTGCCCCCGAAGGAGAAGCCGGTGTTCTGCGTGGTGGTGGCCTGGCCGAAGGGTTTGTTGAACAGGCTCGTGGTCTGGGACTGCTGCCCAAAGAGCCCGCCCGTGGTGCCGGTGCCAAAGCCAGTCGTACCTGGGACACCACACGGGGATTAGAGACCAAAGCCAGCAGATCCCACACTCCAGCTTCAAACAGGGAAAAAGGTCACGGAAGGTCCTGAGTGGGAAGGGACCCACAGGGATCACCCAGTCCCACCCCTGGCCCTGCCCAGACCCCCAACAACCCCACCCTGGGCATCCCTGGCAGCGGTGCCCAAACGCCCCTGGAGCTGTGGCAGCCTCGGGGCCGTGCCCATTCCCTGGGGAGCCTGGGCAGTGCCAGCACCCTCTGGGGGAAGAACCTTTCCTGATCTCCAGCCTGAGCCTGCCCTGGCCCAGCTCCAGCCACTCCCTGGGTGCTGTCCCTGCTTATCCAACAACCACTTCCATTCCTACAGCCTGGAGGATTTGGATCTGTTTACAGTTGAATTCCACAACCACAAATATCCATTATTAGGAAAAAATCCTTCCCTGGTAGGGTGGGCAGGCCCTGGCACAGGGTGCCCAGAGCAGCTGGGGCTGCCCCTGGATCCCTGACAGTGCCCAAGGCCAGGTTGGACACTGGGGCTGGGAGCAGCCTGGGACAGTGGGAGGTGTCCCTGCCATGGCAGGGGTGAGACTGGGTGAGCTTCAAGGTCCTTCCCAACCCAAACCATTCTGGGATCTAATTTACCTTTCAGTTTGCACCAAAAACTATTAAAAATCCAACTGTTGTTTCAATTTTTCCAAGGGGACCTAAGAAACCAGATTTCTATGGCAAAGAGCCCCACCAGTGAATGCTGGCAATACAGCCAGCACAGCTCTGAGCTCACAGCAGTGTTTCAGCATTTTGCACCACAGAATTTTAAATGGTTTAACAGAACACTTGCACGTGCACTCCCAGGAATGCCAGGGCCAGGCAGTACTTACTGGTTCCAAAAGCAGTTTTATTCTGTCCGTAGGAAAAGCCTGTATTGGTAGTGGAAGAGCCAAAAAGTCCTGTGGCTGTGCTGGACGTGGCAGTGGAAGAGCCAAACAAGCCAGCAGTTGCTCCTGCTCCTACAGGATTCGTGGGCCCTTTCCTATTGGCCTGGTAGTCTTCCAAGCGGAGTTCCTAGAGGAAAATCCAGCTCTTTTTACACAGGACAAGGGCAGGCAAGTGTCCCTACCACTCTCACACAGCAACAAATCCTCACCAAGGTGAGGGCTCAAGAAAAGCTGCAACACCTATGTTTTTAAAAATAAGGACACCAAAAACAAGACCTGAACCTAGATCCACGTTCAGGCTTCAATGTGACTTCCCAGAGCTTTTTCAGATCTTGTCATAAAAGATCTGTTTTGGAGGGTCAACAAACCAACTCGAATGGGAAGGCCTCAGGTTAAACCCTTGGGAACACCAGTTCACTATAAACAACTGAGTTCTGTCTGGGATCCTGCTGTTATCTCAGCAGAGCAGGGCTGCTCCCAACAGGATCTCGTGTCCTTCTGACAAGATGGAATTTCAGCTCTTCCACACCTGCATTAAGCATTTAAACCCAACTGCAACTAACGTGGCATTGCATTAATTGTTTTACTTGACAACACCTCTGGTGTGTGATGCAGATATTGAAGGTTCATTAATATTCTTCCATTAATGAGCACAGACTGTAATTATGGCCCAGGAAGGCCCACGGTAAGGCTGTGTCCCCCCTGCACTGACCTCGAGGGACTTGCTCTCGTACTCCTTCATGGCAGTGATGCACTGGTGCTTGGTGTTGATGTTGGTGCTGACGCCGGATTTCACCATGGTGTCGGTGCCGGTGGGGGGCTGCCGGGAAGGGAGAGAGGGCCAGGTTAAAATCCAGATGGATTTGGGGGAACACAGCCAGAACTCCCTGCAGACCCTGGGAATGCCTACACCTAGCACACACCTGAGGCTCTGTGCGACTCCTGTGCTCTGCTCAGGCAAGACCCCACCTGCAGAGCTGCCTCCAGCCCTGGGGCCCCAGGATAAGGAGGACATGGAGCTGCAGGAGCGAGTCCAGAGGAAGCCGCAGAGACACTCCAACAGCTGGAGCCCCTCTGCTCTGGAGCCAGGCTGGCAGAGCTGGGGGTGCTCACCTGGAGAGGAGCAGCTTCAGGGAGAGCTCAGAGCCCCTTGCAGGGCCTAAAGGGGCTCCAGG
Source organism: Dryoscopus gambensis (assembly GCA_013389985.1). Taxonomy (NCBI): domain Eukaryota; kingdom Metazoa; phylum Chordata; class Aves; order Passeriformes; family Malaconotidae; genus Dryoscopus; species Dryoscopus gambensis. The sequence goes on along the minus strand of WEIT01015158.1, from coordinate 25,499 downwards.
AGAGTTGCAGAGGGACTGGGGACAAGGCACAGAGGGACAGGAGCCAGGGAATGGCTTCCCAGTGCCAGAGGGCAGGGCTGGATGGGATCTCGGGCAGGAATTGTTCCCTGGCAGGGTGGGCAGGCCCTGGCACAGGGTGCCCAGAGCAGCTGGGGCTGCCCCTGGATCCCTGGCAGTGCCCAAGGCCAGGCTGGGCACTGGGGCTGGGAGCAGCCTGGGGCAGTGGGAGGTGTCCCTGCCATGGCTTTGAGGTCCCAACCCAAACCTTGTGTGATTTCATAGTTTTATGACTCCATCATTATTTGTACAGCTGAGGCCTCACCCAGGTGTGTTCGATGACAATCAACAGCGGAATTTGCCCCAGGAACACTCAAAACAATGTTCAGCAATTCTGCTTTTGGTTTCACTTTAAAAGCAGTTGGCCTCAGTTACTGACACAAATCCTGGAGCTCTGCATGAATTTCACTATCCCCCCCTTTTTTAACAGGGCTATGAAAGTACAAATCAGCAGCACTGCAAGAGCCCAGGCAGCAGCACAGCTCTGCCCCCAAAGTCTCAGTCTTACATCAGCTCAGTCCGGAAAGGGAGAGGGACGAGATCCGCACGAACAAATTTTTGGGGAAAGAAGTCCTCTTCTAGCAGGCCTCAGTTAGCCCAGCTCCTCAAGGCCTCTCTGCTGGGCCACCCTCCAGCTCCAACTGCCACGGAACTTTGTAGCAGTTACTGAATCCCGTCTTAAAGGGGACTCGTCCAGAGGAAGCAAGACACCACTCCTCTCCTTCCAGGTCCCATTCCCAAAGCCAGGCTGGCTCAGGAGAGCTGCCCTGATTCTGACCCATCCCAAGATGTCTCTAGCCCTTATTGCTGCCAGCTTTTGCCACGGATCACCTTCAATTCCATGGCAGTTCCTGGCAAGGCTCAGCTTTGGGAGCTCCTTTACCCCTCCAGCATCAGCACAGCTCTAAACACAGCAAGTCTGAAATTCTACACTGTTTGAGAAGCTTGTCAAATTCAGGATAAAACCTGGAGTTAATGACACCTGTTTCCACTGCAACAGTCCCTCTAAAGGGATGTTTTCAAATCATTTCAGAACACTTGTGTATGAACTCCTCATTTTTTCACCTCAGTGACCAAGACATCACACAAACAACTGCCAAACTGAATGCTTCCCACAGTGAACAGGCTGGACTGAGAAGAAAAAGCAGAACTTACATTAAATTTAATCGTCGTGCCAGTTGGAGCAGCAGTAAAGCTGGTTGGGCCAAAGAGAGAGCCAGATGTGCTCCCAAAGGGGTTGGAAGTGGTGTTGGTGGTCCCAAAGAGCCCTCCACTGCTGGTGCTTGTACCAAAGTCTGAATAAAGCATAAAAACCAGCATCAGTATTAAAACAAACCTGAAGTTTAAAACTTAAACCCTAGTATTTTATTCAAATCAGAAATTGGTTTGAAAATGGAAAAAACAGTTGAGAAAATAATTTGACAGCAGAGCTGGAAACTGATGGTGCTGCTAATGCAGTTCTCTGCTGTTAGAAGAGTGTCCCTACCTCAGCACCCCAGAAACACCAGACAAACCACTGCAGCCAGTTTCCTTCTACTCCTGACAAGCAGGAAGTAAATAATACAATAATTCTGTAATACAGGGAATCAGCAAGGCTCCCTTTCTCTTCTCAGAAGGGGCTGCAAGCAGTTGCTTTTGCTTCATGGAATTACAGAAGAGTTTAACAGCATTCCCTGTCTTCTCCTGCCACAGACAAACCCAACTGTAACTGCTCTGCCACAGGACAAAAACCTAAAATCAAACAGCACCAAAAGATTTCAGAATAAAAAATTCCAGCCAATTGCCTTTGGCAATTTATGTTCAAATTTGGGCTGGAATCACAGCTACAGATTCAGGAGCACATGGGCTCTGTGGGCTCAGGGATGTCACTGCATGCTCCAGCAGAAACCCCCCCAGCCCCACCCTGAGCCCTGTCCCAGCCCCCAGGTGCACCCAGCTCCCCCTGCTGTCCCATCAAACGGCAGAGGCCACCAGTTTCACTCACTTCCAAAGCCAGCTGGTTTGTTCTGTGCAAAGGCATTATTCTGGGATGAGAAGAGGCCTCCACCAGTGCTGGTGGTTCCGAAGAGGCTGTTTGATGTCCCAGTGGAAGTCCCAAACCCAAAGCCGGTGCTCGTGGAGGACGTGGCCGGTTGGTTGAATGTGGTTGACCCAAACAACCCTCCTGCAGAGAGAAACAGGCTGTTAATCCTTCACAACCTCCTTTGCTTGGGTGCTTTGATGGCTTTTTGTCGTTCTGGGCTTGGGAGGGCGTTAGGTTATTTTTTGTTGAGGATTCCTTGGTTTGGGAGTTTTTCCCTTTCTCCCCTCCCTCCGTTTTTTACCAGCATGCCCCCCCAGGCCCCCGTTCCACTGCAGCGGGGCAGTACCTGGCTTTGTCTGCGTGCTCCCGAAGAGGCCCCCGGTGTTGTTGTTGGAGCCGAAGGCCGACGTCCCGAAGGCCCCTCCGCTGGTGGTGCCGAAGCCGGCATCTGCGAAGCACCACCTGCAGAGCCCCTGCCCAGCCCCCGCGCCGGGAGCGCCGGCTGGAGCGCCACGGAGCCCCTCACCACACACAGCTCTTCCTTGCGAGCCTTCCCAGCAAACCCGGCACTGATCTCAATCCCAAAAAACCCCAGCGAGACCACCTTCCCCAAGCCTGGCATTTTCCGCTCTTCCTACAGAAGGAAGCTTCCACGGCAGACATGGAATCCTGGTGTCTGCCCAAACTAAAAGCTTGGTTAAGGGTGAAGCCTCAGGCTCCTGAACCTCATCCAACCCAGCTGGAGCACCCAGCAGCTCCCTAATTCCATCCCATGGGGGACCACCACCTCCATGGGACTCTCTGAGCTGCACTCTACAAAAAGACACTCATTAAAAACCACCTTAAAACCACTTTATATATTTTACTTACTTTGCCCAAAAGTTGAAGTCGTCCCAAAGCCAGTGCTGCCTCCGAACGGAGTTCCAAAGGATTTGTTAAACATTTTCACGATATATCAGGTTTTCTCCCTAGAACTGGAAAGCAGAATTCAGGCTTTATTGAAAGCTCATCCTGCAAACTCATTTTCCATCTCCCCCATTGCCGAGGGCAGCAATCCCACTGGAATCCTTCAGCGGGAACCCCACGGCACTGTGCCAATTCCAAACCCTGCCAGAGCCCTGGGGGGGTCAAGGACACCAACATTCCAGTGACACCCCAGGTACGGAGGTGTCACTAAACACCACTGTCCCTAAAATTGTGGCATCACCCCTAATTATGGCTGGAGCTCCTGCACACCTCAGCCTGTGTCCTGGGCTGCAGCGATCCCACGGCAATCCGCGGGGTTTCCAGGACTGATTTTCCTGTTCAACCCTATTTGCCAACTACTTCAAGCACGACAAAGGGGAAAGCACTGCACAGCGATTACAGGAATCCACCCTCCCTCTGCTTCCCACTTCCACACTTCCCAGCAGTTGCTGTTCCAGGGGAGTTTTGCCGGGCCCAGTTCCCTCTCCAGCCCCCACGGTTAATTTACAGCACACTCCCTGCCACATGCCCTCAATCTCCTCCCCGAGCACAAACAGGTACCAACTCTGCTCCAACTCCCTGAGTTTGTCAACAAATCCAGCACAATCCCCACAGCTCCTCGGGCACACTGTCAGGGAACTGTGTGGTGTCTTCCTGCAGCTCCACCACTGAAAATTCCACATTAGCAAAAAATGTGCCAGATTAACAAAAAAAGCCAGTGCTACCCCCAAAAAATGTCCATAGTACCCCCAAAATGGCAATACCAAGGGAAAAAAAATAATAAAAAAAGCTAGAACTAGCAAAAACAAAATGCCGTATTAATCCAAAAAAGTCATATTAGCCAAAAAATGCCAATGTTAAAAAAAGCCAGTACAACCCCCAAAAATGCCATGTTAGCCAAAAATCATGGGCGTAACAATCCAAGAAAAGCCATATCAGCCAAGAGAAACTGACAATATTAACCAGAAAACGTACATTACTAAAATAATGCTTTATTAACCAAAAAAACGCCAGTATTACCCAACCCCCCTCCATATTCAGCAGGAAATGCAGGAATTCCCCCACACTCCCAGGTACTCCCTGGCAGTGGTGGCTGACACACAGCACTGCAGAACGAAGAGCTCCAGCAGCTCAAGAATGGCCCACACCAGGAATATTCCCAAAGCCAGCAATTCCGGTTGGAGCCAAAGCTGCCCTTCCCCTGTGCCCAGGTCTGGCAGCTCCCCCATCCCAGCTCCCTTGACCCCCTCCCAGCCAAGGGAAGCACACAGGGACTGGGCACTGCTCAGCACAGCCTCCTGCAGGGAGGTCACTACACCCTCTGCCCACCCTTGGGACTGAAGTGTTTGTCTCCCTGAAACCAACAGCACTTTCTGGGAATGGTCAAATCCAGACTGGGAGCAGCCACAGCCTTCCACCATCCCTGAACAGCTGGAGACTAAATCAGCCCAGAGCAGCCAGTATCCCACACTTCCCTCACAGAAGAACTAACAAGATGATTTGTGTCACCTCCAACTATTCCAACAGACACCCAGCACAGTTTTGGAGTGTTAAAGGTCTCCACTTCCACAGGCAAATCCCTACAGACTTCACTTGTCACAGAAGAGGAATTTCAGAGAAAATCCTGAAAAAAGCCAGAAAAAGCTGCTCTGACAAACTCTCAGAGCTCCCCAAGCTGAGAGGAGCTCCTGGGAGAGCTCCTCTGGCACACGGGAACATTGCACCCTGAGCCCTCCTCACCTTCTCCCATGGAATCCCTGAGGCTGGAAAAGCCCTCCCAGCCCAGCCAGGCCCAGCTGTGCCCGATGCCCACCTTGGCCCCAGCCCAGAGCACTGAGTGCCACCTCCAGGGATGGGCACTCCAAACCTCCCTGGGCAGCTCTTTCCAAGGCCTGGCCTCTCTTTCCAGGAAGAAATTCCTCCTACTGTGCAACCTGAACCTCCTGTCAGGGAGTTACGAGAGTGGAAAGGTCCACCCTGAGCCCCCTTTTCTCCAGGCTGACCCCCCCTGCTCCCTCTCTACCAGGACCAAACACACTTCTCCATTCCTACGGAATATTTTCAGCCATCTCCCCTTGCCCTAGTGCAAGCCTCCCTTTCGGGCCACATAAAAATCACCTGCACTTTCCAGTTGTCTGATGTTGAGACTCTCAGCCTTATCTGCAAATTCACAAGTCCCTCATTTTCCGTGGTTCCGCTTTTTTAAGTCACTGCTCTCACATTGTCCTGAGATCATTAAACGCCAAACCTTACCTAAGAAGAAACTTGAAATATCGTTTTCTAGGAAAAAAAGAGTTACGGAAAGATTTCCCCCTCCCACAGTGTGCATTTTGTTGTACTTCACACCTACCCCTCCTTCCCTGCACCTCGAGGGCTGTGCCCAGTTCTAGGCCCTCAGAGAAAGAGAGCCCTGGAGGAGCTGGAGCGTGTCCAGGGCAGGGAACGGAGCTGGGAAGGGGCTGCAGCCCCAGGAGCGGCTGAGGGAGCTGGGAAAGGGGCTCAGCCTGGAGCAAAGGAGGCTCAGGGGGGCCCTTGTGGCTCTGCACAAGTCCCTGACAGGAGGGGGCAGCCGGGGGGGTCGGGCTCTGCTCGCAGGGAACAGGGACAGGAGGAGAGGGAACGGCCTCAGGCTGGGCCAGGGGAGGCTCGGCTTGGACACCAGGAGCAATTTCCTCCTGGAAAGGGAGCTCAGGCCTTGGCAGGGGCTGCCCAGGGAGGGTTGGAGTGCCCATCCCTGCAGGTGCCCAAGGAGTGCCTGGAGGTGCCACTCAGAGCTCTGGGCTGGGGCCAAGGTGGGCATCGGGCACAGCTGGGCCTGGCTGGGCTGGGAGGGCTTTTCCAGCCTCACTGAGTCTAGGATTCTGTGAACTCAAGAGGTGGAGCAGATTTAACAAAACCCGAGGGTTTTACACAACATCCCTCTCCCATTTGCTGCACCCCAGCTGAGGGCGGACCCCTTGCGCCAAAGGGCTCTAATGGAACTGTAACAGTAACAGCGCAAAATCGCCGTAAAACCACCCAAAGAAACCCAAATCATCAACGTAACTTTAAATCACATATAACCAATCTAACTTTAAGCCACAACTAATTAACACGGCAGTAAATAAGTCCCAGTCCCGGGCACAGCCGGGCCGTTACCCGCATCCAGAGCCGCGGGGGATGCCCCGTGGAAAACACCCGGAATCTCCAACCGGACCCGCACCGGTACCACCAAAAAGGCCCAAAAAATCCCAGCAGCGGACAGGTACTCCGGAGACAGTCGGGGCAGGAGGAGCTGGTCCCCCCCGAGAAATTCCTCCGCTCACGGCCTCCCCGCCTTCCCCCGGCCCTTCTTCCATCCCGGGGCCTCCCCGCGCCTCCTCGCCAGGACCACCCGGTCTCCCGGCACAAAAGGCCTGGCGCCGG